>OZ023152.1:900440-1508533 GCA_963675895.2 Styela plicata | reverse complement strand
ATTCCAGTGGAAAATACTCCAATAAATGCTCCAATAAGTGGCCCATTTACCACATACTAAAATTACCCATATAAGCATTTACGTTTTCACCGTATTCGAAAATCACGAGCTCTGGTCGACTGATAGTACACTATCTTACAAAGCATTTCCTCACATGTAGGCTTGGCAATTCGATTCGGTGATTCGAATCGATTCGAAGTACCGATTATTCGAATCAATTAGGAATCGGTAATAAGAACAAAAACATGCTAAATGAAGTGCGCTTTTCATTTTTAACGACAAAATGCAATCAATTTTGACTAAAATCGATTGTATTTTGTGGCTAAAATGAAAATACATCGCTTTGAAGTCAGTTCATGCTAATATTTATAATTACTACTGTATATTTCCTAAGTATCATAATGGAGACTATAATAGTATTAGTTGTGCGTAGATAGATGGTCATATTTGAGACCAACATAACATTTAGCTTGGAATCATACAACAACAGAAGATACAGTCAATGAGTATCTGGACAAACGGGTTTGCAGAGTATGTACTGGGGCACGGTTCATCAGTGATTCATGTTTAGCAAAATACAATTTGTGGATGGGAAATGGCGCCGCGTGACAAAATTGGCAGATATACAAAAATTACGTTCATTGTTTTTTTCGAAACAGTCAAGCATAACCGTTACAAATAATACGGTCATACCGAGAGCGAAAAAAAACATATATGAAAATCATTCCAGAACCCCAACATCAATGAATTGTTCGATCTCTAGAAACGACCAGAAATTTTACTTTTCAAAGCATGTAGCACAAATGAACCGCACCTCGGCGTTGCGATCCATCTGTGGCCCATACTTGACAAAACATGTTTGAATTTATTATTATGTTTGGATTACGATCACAACACCAATGGTTTTTAAATTAATTTCAGTCTCATTATATTGTTATATATTTTATGCGTAGGTAGTCTTGGCCGGGCATTCAATTGCTGAGTCTGTGGTGTGTTTGGGTTGTCGTATTTAAAATATAAACTTGAAATGGTTGACGAAAATGGCTGCATCCGCTTGAATTCGGCTGCACAACAATTAAGGCTATATAAAAGTTAAGTATACAGTATTTTATTTTGAAATATTTTTGTTTTTCCATTGATTAAACTCGTATCACTTTTTCTATGAAACTCGCTTGATGTAAGTCGGCCTAAAAGTGATGAAGTCATAGCGAAAGCAATTCGGTTTAAGTTTTATAGTGCGCTAGCAAGCTTAGCGCATATTCAGTATTGTTGAGTTTTATTTAAGAATGCATTTCGTGGTGGAAGCCCCTTTGTCAAAACATATGTTTAGTAAGAGGCTGTGTGTGAGAGTTCTTTTCGTTTGATGTCAAGGATGAGAATAGATATTGTGCAAAACATGTGGAGTTTTGTAGTTTGATATGGGGGAACCTAGTTTCACTTTTGAAACCTACCTATAGATTAAAAACCAGGTAATAGGTTTTATTGCTGACTAATTGAAGTTACATAACTCTAGTAACCTCTAATCTGACTCCAGGTTGCTGTCAAGTCTTGAAAGATATCGTTGAAGCGTGTTCATATTGTAATAATTTACGACGGTTTCCACTAGACAGTTTGTATTACACGACAACAATTATAATATTACTTCAGATAAACTTAACAAAATTCCACGCTGTGGCTGGTTAGATAAAAACCTAGCAATTTTCTGTAAATCCCAAATTGTAAATTTTAAATAGAGCTTTATTCTAATAATGTTGCGCTTTTTTGGAAGACTAGCAGTTAATTTGCAAAACTCTATGTTACAAAACGCAACAATTTCAAAAGCCAGGAAACAATCTTATTTTCTAAACTAGAATCGAACTTTAGCTGCTGAATCAACAAAGCGCCGTTGCATGTATGCATTTCCAGTTCAAAGTATAATCTTTCGATTAACGCAAAACCTAAATATCTAGATAGAAGTTTTATATGTTTATAAATGGTGCATTAATGAATAGACACATAAACAGCCCTTAATACGTTTGTCAGCGTTTATACGATCAGCTGATAATTTTGCAAACTAGGTAATTCAGATATCCGCGTAACTATGTGAAAGTATTTTGATAATAAATTACGTGAACTTGGTACTTTTACCTAGGATTTCCAACACTACAAGTCGGCAGACCGGTTATTCGGCGCCTCCCTCGCCTTTTTGGGCATTTTTTGGAATTTAATCAGAAGTATGCGATGTAATATCGACTTTCAATATACAAAAGCTGTTTATAGAATATATGTAATGTCAAACTACAGATTTGTGTCAAAAAATGATCATCAGTGATGCGCAGCTCGAAGCGCGCGCCTATCGCTTTCACCAATTGAGCCAAATAGGCGCTCACCTGCACTATCATATGCACCTGCTCTATCATGTATCATAATACGGTGATGTTTCGTGCTCGTCTCATTGTTTTATTTCTCCGAAGTTGCTACTCAGGTTCATTCAGCTAATCCTAACGGTAGCGTTATTCCATTCCTAAAATTAGCTATAAGATTCCGGAAGGCTACCGACACCGTTCTCTATGAGGCTTTTTAACTGTACCATCATTGTTGGCGAAAGGAATACACATTGGAGTTAAAATATTTTCAACCAAAAATTTGCGAGCCGCTTTTTGGTTTTTGTTTGGTGCTGCTCCATTTGTAAAAATATGAAGTTTTTCTTTTAAATAGATTCATATTCGCAAAGATGCGATTGGCAACAATTCTATTCGATACATTGTAACAAAAAATGCAACAAAATCTTTGGTCTTTGACAGTAATTTTACCTGACGATATTGAAAACAACTCAAAATTGACTTTTTTTGTCAAAGATGGGGTGTTGATGTAACGCACCGCGAGGGTGCGGTCCATTAACAGTCCATAATTGGCATAAATCTCATTAACCCGACGTTTTTTTTTTAACTTGGGAAATATGCAATTACTGCAAATGACCAGAGAATTTACTGTACTTTTGTTCAGTGTATTCAATTCGGAAAACAAAGTACTCGAAACCCAAAGCCCTAGTTATGAACTATTCTAGTTTGATTCTCCTTTCATATTGCTTTTGTGTTTGTTCGCGGGATATTATTTCTGTGTTCCAAGAAATGGAATAAATACTACGTATTTCGATCGCAGACTACGTGCCAAGTGTTTATACCACAATAAAAGCCATGACATTTATGTGAGTACTTGTATGTATAAGTATAATCATTATGGCGGATTGAACAGGATAAATGTTTCTACTCTAGTCGATGGTCTTCTAGCAATTTTGAAATTATTAGACTTTGATTTTGAAAGAAAAAAAAAATAGCTGGAACTTCAATTTGTTGGAATGTCAAGACCGATGCAACCAGAGATATACAAAGGCACCTCCATTCACCTTTGACATCTGTAAGTCTGTTGCGAATCGCAACAATTTCGTTTGCAGTTGGATGTCTGCTACGGCTGAGAACCCAGATGTATCGATGACCTGTAAAGGGAAATTATAAATAATATCCATAACACGAAGAACTTACTTTCTGTGAAGATTCGCTTTTCAAATTGCATTCAATTTCCTTGAAAATTCTAGGCATTTTATTAAGGCTGATTGTTCAAATCTGTTTCAAAAAGTTGCAAAACTAGTTGCAAAAAAGTTGCAAAACCTGGAAGCGATCGGAATTCTGTTCGTGTGTGTATCTAAAAATCTTTCACAAATCTTGAATTATGAATCAAAGATGAGCCGTACCATATAGACTCACATTTCATGAGTGGCCAAGCTCAATAAACATCAATTTTGTTTAAAAATGGGATTACTTTCTAATAATTATTCATACGAAAAAGGCAGAATCAGTTTTGCAGATGTCTTTTTTTGTCTAATTACATTTTCCTACCTTCGTTTCCGCATTGAAACCAGATCATATAATCATTGTAACCTGTAATAACACTTCGAGGTAAATCATAAAACCCGTCAATTTCTGAAATATAATGCAGTAAAAAAATTGTACATGTGTGCATCAAGTACGCCTTTAAGCTAAGGATTGTCAATGTCAGCCTTCTTTCTCCAATTTATATTTTTATTAAGAACCTACTTTCAATCCAAGTTACCAAAATAACAATGTATGCGACAATTGTATTCGACATATTTTTGCAGAGAACGCGGGCGAGGGAACATTAATCAGTTTTCCTTACAGCATTTCAAAAAGGCGATTGTGGAGGAATATTTATTTTCGTTTTTGTATTGAATTGGAATGCGTGCCGAGGAAGGCCGGAAGCAGAACCGTAAAGAAGCCAACCAAAGGCCACTTAATAAAATAACAAAGAGCTACTACTACAAGAAGTAATATTATAAATGCACTCTCAGCGGCAATATAATTTCAATTGACATTTCACCTCAAAAAGTGGGAATTTAATTTAACTGAGATGAAGAAAATATTTTGATTGTATATTTGCCACTAAATACGAAAGTTCTACTTGATTTTATTATTTTTGTTCCTATCACCTAATTAATTTTTTTTATATGACCACTTATTGTAGTGGATCACCCTGATCAAGGCCAAGTGACAGCGGCCAGTTATAACCGGACAGGGTTAAAATTGCTGGAAAGATATGATCTATTTCTGTTCGACCTGGCCTACACAAGTTATTACACCCCGGGTTGAGCGGTGGGCATGGACTCGAACCCGAGATTTTCAACCTGCGATGCCAACCCATCCCATCCATAATTACCTTTCAACGCATCTTCTCCGTCGCCAACTTTCCTAGATTGTCATATCCACAAAAATTCTGATTAACAATAAAATAAGGTTTAACCGATTATACGTCGATGAAATTTTGAATGATGTGAAATATTCGGAAAACTAAATTGTACCATGAGTCACAGTGAATCAAGTTGGTATATTAACTTAAATGAAAGCAAATATTTAACAACTTTTACTTAAAGCTGAGAACTTTCGAATCAATTGAAATCAAATTGTGCCTTGAATTATTTGAAACAAAATAAAAAATAAACGATAAAAATGGAAAATAGTATATTGTAATATCGAGTTACCACCCTTCGTCCATAGAACTGGGTAAACATTTTTTGTGGTCGCTCCACTGGGAGGGAAAAAAGAATGAAAAAAGGAGATGACAAGTCCATACAAAATAATCATTACGTAATTCTAAGGTATATTTAGAGTGGTATTTTGAAGAAGATGGAACTTTTTTCTTCCTTTTGCTATTAAAATTGACAAACGACTCACTCCTGATGGTTCTGATGTGTCTCAAAAAGATTCTCTCCTCCTCCTCCGGTTGTATGCTGGAAATTTTTCATTGCAAAACAGGCAGTTGCTTCCATCACTGGGTCTCTGGTGTCCAACAGTGTAAACCAAGTTCCTGGCTGAACATTGATATGATAGCAATATCAGTGTTATTTGAAATCCTATTCCAAGAAATTTATCAATGTATATTTCTGCACTCCTGAATATGTGTTCAATGAATTCCACGGAACAGTAGCTCGATAACATTTTGGTTTCAAGCAACTTCTGTCGCTTATGACAATAGTCTTTTATTTTTTTGTTATTATTTCGATTGTCCTATTTATATTCTCACTGATAACCGTTTACCTTCTATTAGTTGAAAATTTGTTAAAAGCTTCACAAAAAAATATATTTGTACCAAACACAAATCGTGGTACGTGCCTGTGTTGAACATCACTGACTCATGCTCAACATATCTCACAATGCAAAACGCATATAATTTCAAACATTGGCATCGTTTTAAATACGATGTTTTTTCAGGAAACTTCTCTCTATCAGTGTTAAACCGTAACAAAGCAATATAGAAAACATTAAAATAAGTTCAATATACCATCCTACCTTTTCTTTGGTTGTAGTTCAATTAACCTTTCCAAGGATCGGCAAGGAGCATAGTTTGTTGAAACCAGCTGAATGTTCGTGGATATTAGAAAAGAAAATGAGTAAGGACATGGGAGTGATGCTGTTTAAAATATCCATGGTTGTTTCTCACAATTTTTGAGCAGCTGAGAAATATGATAAAAAAAATTACATATAATATTACGGATATATTTACTCACAAATCTCGACAAATTCCCGATAATCAATCGTTACTAGCTAGGGCTTGGTAAAACCGAATCATATGGAATTCGAATCTGATTCGAATATTATTTTCGCATCAGATCGAATCTTTAGTTCTATGTATAAAAAACAAATATCCCATTTTTACTATTACAACTTGTTTCCGTCGTGGAGATGAAGAAATTTATAGGTTATGGCTTTGAATCGAATCCAATCACGGAATCGAAATGCCCAGTTCTACTGCTAACCGGTGTCTCGCGACACCTTTACCTTGACAGAGAATTGTTATCGTTTAGTCGAAGCCGTAATTTTTTGTCAGTTTTTATATTCTGATTTTTTTTTATTTTTCTCCTCATCACACGCCGACCGGTGTCTCGCAACCCCTTTTAAGTGGAAAGAGAACTATTCCCGTTCAATCAGACCTGCACCTACGCACCAACTATATACTGGGAACCCAAAAAGAAATCCCATACTGACAAATATGTTTGTGTTTTCAGTTTTGCCGGTTTGTGTTTTCATTTTGGCTTCTCGTGATGCTGAAACGAGCGGGTGGATTTGTTGACGTGACTTGGCACAACATCTGTTATCTAAAAAATATCGATTAGTCAAGTTTAGCCCGAGTATAAGCCACAGATAAAAAAATCTTTGTCTAATATTGTCAAATGCCAGCAGTAAAATATTTAAATGATTCTTCATCATCGCCGTATTTTTGGGGTAGATCAGTTTTCACACTTTTCTCGTTAAATTGTCGAAGAATACTTTTTCTGAAAACATATTCAAAAGCACCCGCGCGACCGGCTCGTTAATTCATGTCCACCACTCAACCCAGGGTGTTATAACTTAGGTAGTGTAATAACTTGGCTATGCTGCACAGGAAAGGATAATATCTTTCCAGCAATTTTAACCCTGTCCGCCACTCAACCCAGGGTGTAATAACTTGGATAGTGTTATAACTTGGCTAAGCCGAACACGAAAAGATAATATCTTTCCAGCAATTCTAACCCTTTCCGTCTAAAAATGGACGTTGGTAGAGGTCCTTGGTCAGGGTGATCCACTTCAAGTGGCGTTAAATAAAATGACACATCTATTTTTAGGAAATCGAACATTTTTATTCTGTAATGTTCCGTCGGACGAAAATCGAGGTCTGCAGACAAGCATTTAGATAATGCAACTGTAACAATTTTACATATACAATATAAAGAGTCACATCATTGATCAGCATGGCCTATTAGGACCCATTGTTTATTGCACTGTAAGAAAAATGCAGTAAGATCGTTACTTTTTGACGGTAATATTACTCAGCGATGTTGGAATTAAAATATAAAATTTGACTTTTTACGCCAATTATGGGCTATTGATGGAACGCACCGCAGAGGTGCGCTCCATCAATAATACATGCTTGGCATAAATCTCATCAACAAGGCGGTTTAGAGTAATTGTAAATATACAATTACCGCAAATGACGAGTGAATTTACTGTAGTTTTATCACCGTGTGGTCATACATAATATAGTCAGTTATTCTATCTTCTTATATTGCATCTTGCATGTAAGTTTTCTCTGTCAACTTTCCAGCACGTTCGTTTGAACAAATCTGAATTTGGGCAGACAAAAAGTTGCAGAATTACTTTAGTATCAACTGTGACAAAAATACAGTAAATTGTTGCTATTAACCATAATATTACTTCAGATAAACTTAACAAAATTCCACGCTGTGGCTGGTTAGATAAAAACCTAGCAATTTTCTGTAAATCCCAAATTGTAAATTTTAAATAGAGCTTTATTCTAATAATGTTGCGCTTTTTTGGAAGACTAGCAGTTAATTTGCAAAACTCTATGTTACAAAACGCAACAATTTCAAAAGCCAGGAAACAATCTTATTTTCTAAACTAGAATCGAACTTTAGCTGCTGAATCAACAAAGCGCCGTTGCATGTATGCATTTCCAGTTCAAAGTATAATCTTTCGATTAACGCAAAACCTAAATATCTAGATAGAAGTTTTATATGTTTATAAATGGTGCATTAATGAATAGACACATAAACAGCCCTTAATACGTTTGTCAGCGTTTATACGATCAGCTGATAATTTTGCAAACTAGGTAATTCAGATATCCGCGTAACTATGTGAAAGTATTTTGATAATAAATTACGTGAACTTGGTACTTTTACCTAGGATTTCCAACACTACAAGTCGGCAGACCGGTTATTCGGCGCCTCCCTCGCCTTTTTGGGCATTTTTGGAATTTAATCAGAAGTATGCGATGTAATATCGACTTTCAATATACAAAAGCTGTTTATAGAATATATGTAATGTCAAACTACAGATTTGTGTCAAAAAATGATCATCAGTGATGCGCAGCTCGAAGCGCGCGCCTATCGCTTTCACCAATTGAGCCAAATAGGCGCTCACCTGCACTATCATATGCACCTGCTCTATCATGTATCATAATACGGTGATGTTTCGTGCTCGTCTCATTGTTTTATTTCTCCGAAGTTGCTACTCAGGTTCATTCAGCTAATCCTAACGGTAGCGTTATTCCATTCCTAAAATTAGCTATAAGATTCCGGAAGGCTACCGACACCGTTCTCTATGAGGCTTTTTAACTGTACCATCATTGTTGGCGAAAGGAATACACATTGGAGTTAAAATATTTTCAACCAAAAATTTGCGAGCCGCTTTTTGGTTTTTGTTTGGTGCTGCTCCATTTGTAAAAATATGAAAGTTTTTCTTTTAAATAGATTCATATTCGCAAAGATGCGATTGGCAACAATTCTATTCGATACATTGTAACAAAAAATGCAACAAAATCTTTGGTCTTTGACAGTAATTTTACCTGACGATATTGAAAACAACTCAAAATTGACTTTTTTGTCAAAAGATGGGGTGTTGATGTAACGCACCGCGAGGGTGCGGTCCATTAACAGTCCATAATTGGCATAAATCTCATTAACCCGACGTTTTTTTTTTTAACTTGGGAAATATGCAATTACTGCAAATGACCAGAGAATTTACTGTACTTTTGTTCAGTGTATTCAATTCGGAAAACAAAGTACTCGAAACCCAAAGCCCTAGTTATGAACTATTCTAGTTTGATTCTCCTTTCATATTGCTTTTGTGTTTGTTCGCGGGATATTATTTCTGTGTTCCAAGAAATGGAATAAATACTACGTATTTCGATCGCAGACTACGTGCCAAGTGTTTATACCACAATAAAAGCCATGACATTTATGTGAGTACTTGTATGTATAAGTATAATCATTATGGCGGATTGAACAGGATAAATGTTTCTACTCTAGTCGATGGTCTTCTAGCAATTTTGAAATTATTAGACTTTGATTTTGAAAGAAAAAAAAAATAGCTGGAACTTCAATTTGTTGGAATGTCAAGACCGATGCAACCAGAGATATACAAAGGCACCTCCATTCACCTTTGACATCTGTAAGTCTGTTGCGAATCGCAACAATTTCGTTTGCAGTTGGATGTCTGCTACGGCTGAGAACCCAGATGTATCGATGACCTGTAAAGGGAAATTATAATAATATCCATAACACGAAGAACTTACTTTCTGTGAAGATTCGCTTTTCAAATTGCATTCAATTTCCTTGAAAATTCTAGGCATTTTATTAAGGCTGATTGTTCAAATCTGTTTCAAAAAGTTGCAAAACTAGTTGCAAAAAAGTTGCAAAACCTGGAAGCGATCGGAATTCTGTTCGTGTGTGTATCTAAAAATCTTTCACAAATCTTGAATTATGAATCAAAGATGAGCCGTACCATATAGACTCACATTTCATGAGTGGCCAAGCTCAATAAACATCAATTTTGTTTAAAAATGGGATTACTTTCTAATAATTATTCATACGAAAAGGCAGAATCAGTTTTGCAGATGTCTTTTTTTGTCTAATTACATTTTCCTACCTTCGTTTCCGCATTGAAACCAGATCATATAATCATTGTAACCTGTAATAACACTTCGAGGTAAATCATAAAACCCGTCAATTTCTGAAATATAATGCAGTAAAAATTGTACATGTGTGCATCAAGTACGCCTTTAAGCTAAGGATTGTCAATGTCAGCCTTCTTTCTCCAATTTATATTTTTATTAAGAACCTACTTTCAATCCAAGTTACCAAATAACAATGTATGCGACAATTGTATTCGACATATTTTTGCAGAGAACGCGGGCGAGGGAACATTAATCAGTTTTCCTTACAGCATTTCAAAAAGGCGATTGTGGAGGAATATTTATTTTCGTTTTTGTATTGAATTGGAATGCGTGCCGAGGAAGGCCGGAAGCAGAACCGTAAAGAAGCCAACCAAAGGCCACTTAATAAAATAACAAAGAGCTACTACTACAAGAAGTAATATTATAAATGCACTCTCAGCGGCAATATAATTTCAATTGACATTTCACCTCAAAAAGTGGAATTTAATTTAACTGAGATGAAGAAATATTTTGATTGTATATTTGCCACTAAATACGAAAGTTCTACTTGATTTTATTATTTTTGTTCCTATCACCTAATTAATTTTTTTTATATGACCACTTATTGTAGTGGATCACCCTGATCAAGGCCAAGTGACAGCGGCCAGTTATAACCGGACAGGGTTAAAATTGCTGGAAAGATATGATCTATTTCTGTTCGACCTGGCCTACACAAGTTATTACACCCCGGGTTGAGCGGTGGGCATGGACTCGAACCCGAGATTTTCAACCTGCGATGCCAACCCATCCCATCCATAATTACCTTTCAACGCATCTTCTCCGTCGCCAACTTTCCTAGATTGTCATATCCACAAAAATTCTGATTAACAATAAAATAAGGTTTAACCGATTATACGTCGATGAAATTTTGAATGATGTGAAATATTCGGAAAACTAAATTGTACCATGAGTCACAGTGAATCAAGTTGGTATATTAACTTAAATGAAAGCAAAATATTTAACAACTTTTACTTAAAGCTGAGAACTTTCGAATCAATTGAAATCAAATTGTGCCTTGAATTATTTGAAACAAAATAAAAAATAAACGATAAAAATGGAAAATAGTATATTGTAATATCGAGTTACCACCCTTCGTCCATAGAACTGGGTAAACATTTTTTGTGGTCGCTCCACTGGGAGGGAAAAAAGAATGAAAAAAGGAGATGACAAGTCCATACAAAATAATCATTACGTAATTCTAAGGTATATTTAGAGTGGTATTTTGAAGAAGATGGAACTTTTTTCTTCCTTTTGCTATTAAAATTGACAAACGACTCACTCCTGATGGTTCTGATGTGTCTCAAAAAGATTCTCTCCTCCTCCGGTTGTATGCTGGAAATTTTTCATTGCAAAACAGGCAGTTGCTTCCATCACTGGGTCTCTGGTGTCCAACAGTGTAAACCAAGTTCCTGGCTGAACATTGATATGATAGCAATATCAGTGTTATTTGAAATCCTATTCCAAGAAATTTATCAATGTATATTTCTGCACTCCTGAATATGTGTTCAATGAATTCCACGGAACAGTAGCTCGATAACATTTTGGTTTCAAGCAACTTCTGTCGCTTATGACAATAGTCTTTTATTTTTTTGTTATTATTTCGATTGTCCTATTTATATTCTCACTGATAACCGTTTACCTTCTATTAGTTGAAAATTTGTTAAAAGCTTCACAAAAAAAATATATTTGTACCAAACACAAATCGTGGTACGTGCCTGTGTTGAACATCACTGACTCATGCTCAACATATCTCACAATGCAAAACGCATATAATTTCAAACATTGGCATCGTTTTAAATACGATGTTTTTTCAGGAAACTTCTCTCTATCAGTGTTAAACCGTAACAAAGCAATATAGAAAACATTAAAATAAGTTCAATATACCATCCTACCTTTTCTTTGGTTGTAGTTCAATTAACCTTTCCAAGGATCGGCAAGGAGCATAGTTTGTTGAAACCAGCTGAATGTTCGTGGATATTAGAAAAGAAAATGAGTAAGGACATGGGAGTGATGCTGTTTAAAATATCCATGGTTGTTTCTCACAATTTTTGAGCAGCTGAGAAATATGATAAAAAAATTACATATAATATTACGGATATATTTACTCACAAATCTCGACAAATTCCCGATAATCAATCGTTACTAGCTAGGGCTTGGTAAAACCGAATCATATGGAATTCGAATCTGATTCGAATATTATTTTCGCATCAGATCGAATCTTTAGTTCTATGTATAAAACAAATATCCCATTTTTACTATTACAACTTGTTTCCGTCGTGGAGATGAAGAAATTTATAGGTTATGGCTTTGAATCGAATCCAATCACGGAATCGAAATGCCCAGTTCTACTGCTAACCGGTGTCTCGCGACACCTTTACCTTGACAGAGAATTGTTATCGTTTAGTCGAAGCCGTAATTTTTTGTCAGTTTTTATATTCTGATTTTTTTTTATTTTTCTCCTCATCACACGCCGACCGGTGTCTCGCAACCCCTTTTAAGTGGAAAGAGAACTATTCCCGTTCAATCAGACCTGCACCTACGCACCAACTATATACTGGGAACCCAAAAAGAAATCCCATACTGACAAATATGTTTGTGTTTTCAGTTTTGCCGGTTTGTGTTTTCATTTTGGCTTCTCGTGATGCTGAAACGAGCGGGTGGATTGTTGACGTGACTTGGCACAACATCTGTTATCTAAAAAATATCGATTAGTCAAGTTTAGCCCGAGTATAAGCCACAGATAAAAAAATCTTTGTCTAATATTGTCAAATGCCAGCAGTAAAATATTTAAATGATTCTTCATCATCGCCGTATTTTTGGGGTAGATCAGTTTTCACACTTTTCTCGTTAAATTGTCGAAGAATACTTTTTCTGAAAACATATTCAAAAGCACCCGCGCGACCGGCTCGTTAATTCATGTCCACCACTCAACCCAGGGTGTTATAACTTAGGTAGTGTAATAACTTGGCTATGCTGCACAGGAAAGGATAATATCTTTCCAGCAATTTTAACCCTGTCCGCCACTCAACCCAGGGTGTAATAACTTGGATAGTGTTATAACTTGGCTAAGCCGAACACGAAAAGATAATATCTTTCCAGCAATTCTAACCCTTTCCGTCTAAAAATGGACGTTGGTAGAGGTCCTTGGTCAGGGTGATCCACTTCAAGTGGCGTTAAATAAAATGACACATCTATTTTTAGGAAATCGAACATTTTTATTCTGTAATGTTCCGTCGGACGAAAATCGAGGTCTGCAGACAAGCATTTAGATAATGCAACTGTAACAATTTTACATATACAATATAAAGAGTCACATCATTGATCAGCATGGCCTATTAGGACCCATTGTTTATTGCACTGTAAGAAAAATGCAGTAAGATCGTTACTTTTTGACGGTAATATTACTCAGCGATGTTGGAATTAAAATATAAAATTTGACTTTTTACGCCAATTATGGGCTATTGATGGAACGCACCGCAGAGGTGCGCTCCATCAATAATACATGCTTGGCATAAATCTCATCAACAAGGCGGTTTAGAGTAATTGTAAATATACAATTACCGCAAATGACGAGTGAATTTACTGTAGTTTTATCACCGTGTGGTCATACATAATATAGTCAGTTATTCTATCTTCTTATATTGCATCTTGCATGTAAGTTTTCTCTGTCAACTTTCCAGCACGTTCGTTTGAACAAATCTGAATTTGGGCAGACAAAAAGTTGCAGAATTACTTTAGTATCAACTGTGACAAAAATACAGTAAATTGTTGCTATTAACCAGTAATTTTATTCGACAATGTTCAAAATATTCCGTCTTTTGGGTCATTTATAAGCTGTTGATGGAAGGCATCGGCGAGGAGCGACATAAATCTCAAATTAAGGGCGGTTTTGAATATTGAAAATATACAATTACTGCAAATGAACACTAAATTTACTGAACGTTTGCTACAGTGTGTAAAGCAAGACTTTGAACGATCTTTTCTAAAACTTGGAATGATTAAGTTTGAATATTGCTCGTTGTTAAAAAAATTGTAATCTAGACAATGCGTGTATGTTTTTCATTTAGCTCCTTGGGTCGGTAATCCAGTAAATAATCTAAAACCTTGAACAGTAATGTACACTTATTGAGTTATTTTATCTTTTGCTTCACTTCGTGATGTTCGACCTAATTCCATTTTACAGGTATATTTTTATTATTATACGTTGGTGAGATGCTATATATATTATATTATATTGATCATGTTGTATTACTTACCACACGGACAAACCGGTTGGAAAAATATTGTTGCTTTGTGGTAGATCGACCCGTCAAGATGCCGACCATCTATCTACTTGTGTTTTACAAATCATTATTTTTGTACCAGTTAAAAATAAACAGAAACTGTTATGACACCTATAAGATTTTGGAATTCCGCCGCAGTATTGTAGTTTATACATCTATGCATATTTTATACGAATGGGAGATTTCTTTCCTGGTATAGATAGACAATTCCATTGTGTGTTTGCTTTGTTGGATCAATCCATACCAAAAAAGCGGAATAGTAATTCCAGTACTATGCGCGGGGATATTTTCTTCCATTCAGCATATAATTGCTGAGTATGAGAAGCGTAAGATAACCAGTGACAGCGGATAGTCTCAAATCCAAGGGTTAGGGGAAGGTTTAAAATTTGTAAGTTTTTTCCATCTCTTGAAAAAAAACTGCTAGTCGAAACGCAAACATTTATGTCCAGAAACTTATTGTCATCTCTGGACAAAAAAAGAACAAAAACAAAACTTATACGGTAAGCAATTTAGTTAATCCCTCCATTTAAAATAATCATAGATATTTTATTAAGAAACAGTTGCTATAGTCTGTCCGTGAACCTACCGAGGGGCCTATACTCAACAATTGTTAGGTACGGATCTTAGTAGAGAATAGGTTGTTGTTCTATGTTATCGTGAAGTCCCTAGGTGAAGGTCATGGCATACTCAGTGGTGAAACGGTCGGCCTTCCGGGAAATACGATCGTGCTTATCGAATTGAGCATCTTTATCTTCAGCCAGTTTGGTTGGTGGGATGCATCCATTTCTATCACGCCACCCAGTATGCAATGGTTTGTAAATATTGGTCTGTATTTGACCTGCCCTAATTAAAAAATAAAATAAAATCTTTACGATCCATATTAATACGACAGAGTCATCAACTTTGAAAAAGCTAGGTAACAGGTTTAAGAATAGCACTAACCTGTTTTCTGAGTGTCGTAGAATGCGACTAAAAGGAATCAGAGAAGTGGTAGATGCTTTGGTATTGAACAACACACATGTTTTATGTAATGATCATGTCTCTTTAAACTCAATGTATTCAATGCACCACTATTTGCTCCCAAGGCTGGTAGTACGGTATGGTACGAAGTTTGTTACGGTCCAATTAAATTTTCCGGTACGATAGTACGGTACGGTACGAAGTTCGATATTTATTTCGTACCGTACTCTTTTTGTCCCTTCGCATTACACTTTATTCTTCTCAAATGAATTTAAAAAAATTTCGTTTAACATCCATGCCGTTTCATAACGGGGCGCTGACAATATAAATTGTGTCTATCAAAGATTTATTTTAAACTAAAGGGCAATTTTAAAATGATTTAAAGCGGCGCAGCTATGGCAATAAAAATGCAACTGATTCACTTGAGCTGATTAAATGAGGTATGTCGTATATGGGTTTTACTGCAGTGGCTTAAAACTTCGTGATTGTGTGTAAATACACGTAGGCCGCTGATTTACAACATCATAATCTGGATGCATTTTCCTACAATAACGAAAGTTGTGATAGTTAAATTAAAATCGATAAGATAAGCAACATTCAGAATAGTAAAAACCACGGTGTAGTTTCTGCATATATCGTTAAAATCGCCGACGTGCTTTGACCTGTTTTTATTCAAAATTCGCAATAGCGAAGGAAGCAGTTTCCGAATATACCATCTACGGCGGCGGATTCAGAAAAATATTAGGGGAGCGCACATTTTTTCCAACATGCAAATATAGGCTTTGAAATTTAAAAAAAAGATTGGCGTATCGGATGCGCGCAAAATTTTTTGAGAACGAAAAAAATACATATTTTAAGAGCGAAATAAACATTATTTGGCAGGAAAATGTATCTGCACACCGGAAGCTCGCTGAAATTTTTGTAAAAATTGAATGAAAACTCTCATTTTAAAGGCTAAATGCTACGAAATACACAAAATCAGGGGAAAATTTTATGAAAATGAAATTAAAACCTTTCTCTCCCTTACCAACTATTCACCAAAATCAACCAATAACCACCACTGTTACGTTTTGTTTGAACTCTGACACGTAGAGAAGAAACATCGAGATATAACGATACATTTAGGCTGTTTTGAGTTGAATGTTAAAAGTTATAGAGGTTAGAAGTTATATTTTGGAAAAAACAGCCAAGTCACGATATAGAGCAGGGTTACCCAAACTTTTTGGGCAATGGACCCCTATTTGTCAATGTACTGATTCGCGGACCCCGATCTTATAGGAGTTGCTTATTACTGCACAGCATGTCAATTCTTTGAGTTGACAAGCAAACTCGCAGTTCGGAGTCTATGAAAAGTCTGGACTGGTATTTTGTCTTCATATTTGTAAAACGATATCCATGTCAGTCTGGATATTAGAAAAATCGCAGAGGCACTGCAGCTGACTACCGGTACACCTTTAACAAATTTGTTTCTGCACAACCTTTTGGAACAGGCTATCGCTTTATCCGCTTATTAAGCTAGGCCTAAGGCCAATTCGTACAAAAATTGAAACTTCATAACCTGATCACCTATTGGGTTATCTACGTCTGTCTGGTATGAACAAACAAATAGCGTTATTCGGTAAGAGAAGAGAACATAAATTGCACCAGAATTACCAGATGCAAAAAGGCGCTGAGAAAATGTCCTTATATCTGCGCCTTCGAATATGTACTGCACGAAATCCATGTATGGTGTACAACGGACATTCCGTCGTCGTGAGAGAATTATTTGTGACGACACAAGGCTGCTAATATGCTACCTATTGCTTCATGCCAGATTTTTTCGCGAAGATAGAAATCATCCCGCCACTATTTATCACCGCCGGTCTACCATTCTCACATTATGCGTTATTCTATATGTAAATAGGAACAACGGTTTTGGGGGAGGATGGGCATAAGCATATGTCCCCACGGCCAGTTACGCCTATGTTTTACTGCCGTGGATATAAAACCAGCTAGCTTAAAACTGCATCACTTTGATCTAAGATGTTGGTGATGTTTCTTGCGGTGGCCAAATTTTACAAATAAGGCTGTCTTGGACATTGGTAGTTGATACGGTACGGGATTGCTGCCTGGCGAATCGTACCCGTTTTCGTACTGGTGCGAAATTTTGTTCGACAAATGAAAAATATTAATCGAACTTAATTTCGTACTGGTACGAATTTCGGTACAATGTACGAAAAATATAATATCGTACGGTACGATACGGGAATATTCGAAAGATACGCTACGAAGTTCGGTACGAAATTATTTTGCTGGTTCGAAGTACGAAAAATATTTCGTACCGTACTATCACCCTTATATTGCTCCCCAGCAATAGAAAGTACCTGAATCATCGACAAAACAATGATTAAAGAAAGGATCTTAAACACTATGATTCGATAAGCAACGTCATCATATACCTTTTGACAATAACTGAAAGTAGGTCGCTGAACGTGAATAACACATTATAGTTCAGTCATTTGTGAAATAGACGTCGATGTGAAATACAACAAAAATAGGAAATGTGTAAGTGTTTGTAGTCAATAACAAAATAACGCGCGATTTTATCCACGGTTTAAACAAATCGGACAATGCATGTAGCATAGATCATTTTTTGAGATTTTCAGAATTACAACTGAGAGAAATTTAGGAAATAAATACAGGCTTTGGAAACAAGGGATTGACGGGTATGAGGTTCAACCTTGACAATATCAGTAGTTTAAAATCGAAGAGCGCGCTTACCATAGTACACAAACGAAAATTATTTCTGTTGACATTTTTCAATGATACGAAGGAGTCAAAAATTAAAAAAGGTAAAATTGTTAATAGCAAAGGTTAATGTCGAAAAGAAAAGAACACGAGCCATTTCCTTACTCCGGATTGAGGACAGGAATTGGCACATCTGACAATATCCAAATATTTTTTTAAACATGGACTATTCGAAAAAAATTGAGTCGTTCATACCCTTGAATTGGCAATGATATAATTATTACTTGACATAATTTCAATAATTATTAGGAATATTACTATTAATGATTTTATTGGACTCGGTCTACCACCCTCCAGGAAGCTTCGTAACATCACAACATAATGAATTGCTCTTTGGACAACTCCAACTCTACTGATATTCAATTGAACGGGATCTTATCCAATTGGATTTTCTATGTGGATATATGCATTACAGTTTTGCTGGTATATATTACGGTGTGCCAGATATATGTGATCATTACAAAAGGATTATATAAATTTATACTTGAAAGATGGGTAGATATTTTGTCAGCAACAAATTTGCAATCAACAATAAGTTGGGCTTTAGTGGCAGCGGGTTTGGTTGCTTTATCTAAAATGGTTACTGTCTTTCTGTTCTATTGGAACAAAGACACTGCAAGATACATTCCTGGTGTGATTTTAACCGGATTTTCATTCACACCCGTGTATATAACTTTGTGGTTGCGTCAGACAATGTTTCATATTGAACCTTCTCTTAAACAACTATCAACGAAACCATTGGACTATTTTAGTCGATTTCAGATATTCTTCATGATATTTTTTAGCTTTTCCCTGAGTATCCCTATTACTTACGTAGGCATTCGTGACAATGTTACAAAACTTACGTGTTTTCCAAAATGGATATTGATTTTATCATTATTGTTTCAAATCGAAACACAAATATCAACTTTCTTCTTGTTTTTCATTCCTTTGCTTCATCACAGAAAAAACTTGAAAAAATCAATGAACATCGGAAGAGTTCAAAGGCGATCTGTTGACTTACTTAACAGATCGATGATAATAACACCGATAACTATTTTCAGCGATATCGTGGCATTTGTGGTGTTATCTAGGAGCTAATAAAGCTGAGGTGTCATGATTGCAGTTACAGATAAATAATCCACGAATTTTTATACACAGTACAGGTACGAATTGACCGCCATAAGTCGCAGCCTCTCATTTTAATTTATTTGACATTAAGCATTATCCGACTATGTCTGGCCATCAAGTGCTGGGTAGTAATCAGGGTTAGACTTGGGATAGCATTTCTTAATCTTCATACCGATATATTTAATTTATTTTCAACCATTCAGTTGATATCTGTTACGGACTGTTTGTTATTGTTCATTTTGTTTACTACGCGCAAGACCGTTCATGAGTTACAGCGTGTGTGACGTCATATTGCTGTTCTTGGGCATGCTCAGACAAGATACGCGCGAAGTGCATCTCTGTCGATTCTGGAAGCGCTTTTTATCAACTTGAGCTTTGATTTTGTATCGTGAGACAGCTTTCGCCCTTATTTAGTGTTTAATGAGTGCGACTTCTTGTTAGTTAGGAATTTATTATCGGTTAGATAGTTTTCATTGTGTTTTCAGGTTAGAGTGTTTATTTACTTGTTCGACTTTCTGGAAACACTTTACTTAAATTAACATTTAGAACTTTATCTAATCGATTCTTGGTTGTTCAATTGTGGGAAACCCACTGCCACTTCTCACTTGGACCACTAGGCCTACTTCCCACTAGGCCAACTATCCACTAGGATATCCACTTCGCTCCACTACCCACTTCGGTAGTCATTTAATTTCACTAACAACTTGGAACCATTACTGCTGGACTTATTGTTTGCAACACTGCTGTTTACTCGTAACCAATTAACCATTATTTTCACCGTTTGATGCCTCATCATTTGTAATAAAAAACCTTTCAAGAACAATTTTGACTGTATTTCATTGGCTATTTTGAGATAGATAGTGGGATTTTCCAACAAACAACTTAGGATTTTATGTGGACAAAAAGCAAAAGGCTTGGAGTCTATGGTTTCATCCTAAACATTTTTACTGCTGTAACGCACCCCCAAGTCTCCAATAAAATCACCAAAAAGCCTTGATTTCAGTGGGGATTTTGCTTCGGGTGATCAAGTGACACAGAGCAGGTTCAATTTTTTAAAGAAAAATAAGTGAGAGCAATTTATAAAATTTTCAAACGTTTGATTGAGACTACCTATATTTAAAAAAAATTGCTACCTCTAAATACCTTTTGCAATGGATCTATTCATAAATACACCTTCCCCTTTTATCATTTCTGCACTCCTATTATTTCCGTTATTTGGTTATGAAAATGGAATGAATCGCAAGTTACCCGCAAAGCGCATCTGTGTGGATTCTAGAAGCGCTTTGATTCTGTATTGTGAGACAGCTTTCGCCCTTATTTAGTGTTTAATGAGTGCGACTTCTTGTTAGTTAGGAATTTGTTATCGGTTAGATAGTTTTCATTGTGTTTTCAGGTTAGAGTGTTTATTAATATTTACTTGTCAGACTTTCTGGAAACACTTTATTTAAATTATTAAATTACTATTTTGATATTTAGAACTTTATCTAATCGATTCTTGGTTGTTCAATTTTGGGAAACCCACTCCCACTTCTCACTTGGACCACTAGGCCAACTATCCACTAGGATACCCACTTTGTTAGTCATTTAATTTCACTAACAACTTGGAACCATTACTGCTGGATTTATTGTTTGCAACACTGCTGTTTACTCGTAACGAATTTACCATTATTTTCACCGTTTGATGCCTCATCATTTGTACTATAACACCTTTCAAGAACAATTTTGACTGTATTTCATTGAATATTTTGAGATAGACAGTGGGATTTTCCAACAAACAACTTAGGATTTTATGTGGACAAAAGACTATGGAGTCTATGGTTTCACCCTAAACATTTTTACTGCTGTAACGCACCCCCAAGTCTCCAATAAAATCACCAAAAAGCCTTGATTTCAGTGGAGATTTTGCTTCGGGTGATCAAGTGACACAGGGCAGGTTTAATTTTTTTAAAGAAAAATAAGTGAGAGCAATCTATAAAATTTTTAAACGTTTGATTGAGACTACCTATATTTAAAAAAAAATTGCTACCTCTAAATACCTTTTGCAATGGATCTATTCATAAATACCCCTTCCCCTTTTATCATTTCTGCACTCCTATTATTTCCGTTATTTGGTTATGAAAATAGAATGAATCGCTAATCCTGGTGTGGAAATTGGTCTTTCAAGAATGGCCTGATATAAAGCAACTATCTACAATTCCCAATTACAAAGCTAAAAATTTAAATCATACTGAAAAGTATTTTCAAAATAAATAGTTAATTATGGTAAGCGAATTTTTCCGTACGTCCTCTTGAAATATGCGAACTTGGTAATGTCATCATGTGCTTAAATGATGGTTTTTAGAATATCTATATGATGCCCATGAAACTTTAAGAGCAAACCACAAAAAATGACATTTCAAGTAATTGCAGCAACTATAGTCGAATCAAAACTTCTTGTACGCATTAAAATTAGTCTAGTTACCTCATATGAAAATGTAAAAGTTTCTATATGTCTTGCTCTAGAGGGGATTGCAAAAATAGGTGTGAGATTTACAACACTGCTCTATCCTGTGTCGTAGGACTCTAGTCACCGCATACAATACCTTTTTGAAAAATCATGTTGTCTGCTAACTGCCGTTGCATGTCTCGTCAGGGAGGAAAATGCCCCACCCCCTCATAAGGCCATAAAACATGTCATGCGATGTAATTCGCTGTGACATCTGTGTTCATTGACCCAATAATGATTCTAAGTGGGTACCAATAACGGGGAAAGTAGCAAATTAACTTGTCATTGCTGGTAAATTGATTTAGTGATCGACTTGCGACTCGTAAATATATGACTCGACTTGTGACTGGAAAGTACATGCGAGACGTTAAATTTTTGCAAGTCTTGGACTAGACTCACAAAGCTCCCAACACTGGCTATATTCACTTAATAATTAGGGTGGGCAGATGAGTCAAATAATAAGTTGGCTCAATTTGTAAGAGCGGTACCCTTCTTATGGTCGTTTCGCATGAAAAACGGCAATCTTGCATGATCAGAATTGTATCCAAGATGTGGGGGCTTTGGAACTGTATTCCTAGTGTTTATCTGCCAGAGAGACGAAATCTTGTTTTTTTGGGCGTGCGAATCCAGGTAGAAAGTGCATCAATGTAGTTGATTCAATTGAGGTTTTTATTGAAACCAGACATTGAAAACAGCAATTTCGATATTCAAACTTAATATTGATTTGTGATGAATTATTGTGATTTTGTCGATTCTTATTTCTCTATTTATACTCATTTTTTTAAGGCGTGAACAGTGGAGTACCGGTACATAACACAATATTATAACTATAAAAAAATCACGAAGATCAACTGCCCATTCATAACTAACTTGGTTCTGAATGATACTAAATTTTGTGAATGAGTTCCAGTTTTTTCTAGTATCATGTAGCATTTTGCCGTTGAATACCATGCAGAAATTTTCTAGTGCAATTCAGATCATTAAATCTAGACTGTTCCGAAATGCCTATTAGCAAGCGAATAGCGCAAAGTGGAGAAATTTATGACCGAAAACTTGTTTTCATATTGAATTCTAAACCTTCTCGCGATGCTGAAACGAGCGGGTGGATTGTTGACGTGACTTGGCACCACATCTGTTATCTAAAAAATATTGATTAGTCAAGTTTAGCCCGAGTATAAGCCACAGATGAAAAAAAATTTTGTCTAATATTGTCAAATGTCAGCAGTAAAAGGTTTAAATGATTGTTCATCATCGTCATATTTTTGGGGTAGATCAATTTCCACACATTTCTTGCTAAATTCTGAAACAGGACTTTTTCTGAAAACATATTTAGAAGCACTCGCACGTCCGACCTTATAATCCATGTCCACCACTCAACCCAGGGTGTTATAAGTTAGGTAGTGTAATAATTTGGCTAAGCCGAACAGGAAAAGATAATATTCTTCCAGCAATTCTAACCCTGTCCGTTAAAAGTGGCCGTTGGTAGAGGTCCTTGGTCAGGGTAATCCACTCCAAGTGGCTATAAAAAAAAATAACACATCTATTTTTAGGAAGATAGAACATTTTTATTTTGTAACGTTCCTTCAGACGAAAGTCAAGTTCTGCTGACAAGCATTTAGATAGTGCAACAACAATAATTTTATATACAATATAAAGAGTAACATCATTGATCAGCATGACCCACTACGTACCCATTGTTTACTGCACTGTAAGAAAAATGCAGTAAAATCGTTACTTTTTGACAGTAATCTTACTTAGCGATGTTGAAATGAAACTATGAAATTAAACTTTTTAAATCAATTATGGGCTGTTGACAGAACGGACCGCTGAGGTGCGCTCCATCGATAGTACATACCTGGCATAAATCTCATCAACAAGGCGGTTTAGAATGTAAATATACAATTACTGCAAATGACGAGGGAATTTACTGTAGTTTTATCACCGTGTGGTCATACATATTATAGTCAGTTATTCTATCTTCTTATATTGCATCTTGCATGTGAGTTTTCTCTGCAAAATTCTCAACACGTTGGTTTGAACAAATCGGAATTTGGGCAGACAAAAAGTTGCAGAATTACTTTAGTATAATCTGTAACAAAAATACAGTAAATTGTTGTTATTTAACAGTAATTTCATTTGACAATGTTCAAACTATATCGACTTTTGGGTCATTTATAAGCTGTTGATGGAAGGCGTCGGCGAGGAGCGACATAAATATCAAATTTAGTGCGGTTACGCATATTGGAAATATACAATTACTGCAAATGAACACTAAATCTACTGTACGTTTGTTAAAGTGTGTAAAGCAAGACTTTGAACGACCTTTTCTAAAACCTTTACCTTGACAGAGAATTGTTTCCGTTTAATCAGACCTGCGACTACGCACCAACTATATCCTCAGAACCCAAAAAGAAATCCCATACTGACAAATATGTTTGTGTTTTGAATTTGGCTGAATCGTAACGTTATTTCTTGCAATGTTTTGTTTTTATATTGAATTCTAAAGCTTCTCGTGATGCTGAAATGAGCGGGTGGATTGTTGACGTGATTGGGCACAACTGATTGGAGTATAAGCCACAATTGAAAAAAATCTTTGTCTAATATTGTCAAATGCCAGCAGTAAAGGGTTTAAATGATTGTTCATCACCTTTTTTTTCCATCTCTTGAAAAAAAAATAACGAGTCGAAAACGCAAACATTTATGTCCCGAAATTTTTTGTCCAGTCGATTTAGTCAATCCCGCCATTGGAAATAATCATAGATATTTTATTAAGAAACAGTTGCTATAGTCTGTCCGTGAACCTGCCTAGGGGCCTATACTCAACAATTGTTAGGTACGGATCTTGGTAGAGAATAGGTCGTTGTTCTATGTTATCGTGAAATCCCTAGGTGAAGGTCTTGGCATACTCAGTGGTGAAAAGGTCGGCCTTCCGGACAATACGATCGTGCTTATCGAATTGAGCATCTTTATCTTCAGCCAGTTTGGCTGGTGGGGATGCATCCATTTCTATCATGCCACCCAGTATGCAATGGTTTGTAAATATTGGTCTGTATTTGACCTGCTCATATTAGCATTATAAATTTTGAAAGCACGGAACATACCTAATTAAAAAATAAAATAAAATCCGTACGATCCATATTAATACGACAGAGTCATCAACGTTGAAAAAGCTAGGTAACTGCTTTAAGAATAGCACTAACGAATTTCCTGAGTGTCGTAGAATGCGACTAAGAGGAATCAGAGAAGTAGTAGATGCTTTGGTATTGAACAACACACATGTTTTATGTAATGATCATGTCTCTTTAAACTCATTGTATTCAATGCACCACTATTTGCTCTCCAGCAATAGAAAGTACCTGAATGGAACTACATCGACAAAACAATGCTTAAAAACGGATCTTAAAAACTATGCTTTTAAAATTCGATGAGAAACGTCATCATATATCTCTTGACAATAAGCAGGTCGCTGAACGCGAATAATGCATTATAGTTTAGTCGTTTGTGATATAGACGTCGATGTGAAAAACAACAAGCATAGGAAATGTGTAGGTGTTTGTAGTCAGTGGAAAAAATATTGCGCGATTTTTATCCACAGTTTTAACAAATCGGACAATCCATGCAGCATAAGTCATTCTTTGACATTTTCAGAATTACAATTGAAAGGAATTTAGGAAATAAATACAGGGTTTGGAAGCAAGGGATTGACGGGTAAGAGGTTCAACCTTGACAATATCAGTAGTTTAAAATCGAAAAGCGCGCTTACCGTAGTAGACAAACGAAAATTATTTCTGTTGGCATTTTTCAATGATACGAAGCATTCAAAAATTAAAAAAAAGGGAAAATTGTTAATAGCAAAGCTTAATGTCGAAAAGAAAGGAACACTAGTTTTTTCCTCACTCCGGATCGAGGACAGGGATTAGCACCTCTGCCTCTACTAACCCCGTGTTTCTGGCGATTCAATTTGCAGTTATAGTCTCCCCCTATCTGGAGCAAAAATTATATCCAAATATTTTTTAAACATCAAACTATTCGAAAAAAAAAAATTTTAGTCGTTCATATCCTTGAATTGGCAATGATATAATTATTACTTGATATAATTTCAAAAATTATCAGAAGTATTACTATTAATGATTTTATTGGACTCGGTCTATCACCCTCCAAGAAGCTTTGTAATATCACAACACAATGAATTGCTCTTTGGACAACTCCAACTCTACTGATATTCAATTAAACGGGATCTTATCCAATTGGATTTTCTATGTGGACATATGCATTACAATTTTGCTGGTATATATTACGGTGTGCCAGATATATGTGATCATTACAAAAGGATTATATAAATTTAAACTTGAAAGATGGGTAGATATTCTGTCAGCAACAAATTTGCAATCAGCAATAAGTTGGGCTTTAGTGGCAGCGGGTTTGGTTGCTTTATCTAAAATGATTGCTGTCTTTCTGTTTCATTGGAACAAAGACACTGCAAGCTACATTCCTGATGTGATTTTAACTGGATTTTCATTCACATCCGTGTATATAATTTTGTGGTTGCGTCAGACAATGTTTCATTTTGAACCTTGTCTTAAACACCTATCAACAAAACCATTGGACTATTTTAGTCGATTTCAGATATTCTTCATGATATTTTTTAGCTTTTCCCTGAGTATCCCTATTACTTACGTAGGCATTCGTGACAATGTTACAAAACTTACGTGTTTTCCAAAATGGATAATGATTTTATCATTATTGTTTCAAATCGAAACACAAATATCAACTTTCTTCTTGTTTTTCATTCCTTTGCTTCATCACAGAAAAAACTTGAAAAAATCAATGAACGTCGAAAGCGTTCAAAGGCGATCTGTTGATTTACTTAACAGATCGATGATAATAACACCGATAACTATTTTCAGCGATATCGTGGCATTTGTGGTGTTATCAGTTTATGGTTTATCTCTTGTTTACAATCTTAACGTAGTTTTTACCTTGTGGTGCCTGCTTTTCTGTTTTGCTGATTGGAAGCAGAGAATGTTTCCTTTTATCAGTGGCGTAAAATCTCGTGTAGCTAAACTGACAAGAAGTGAAATAAATTGGGCGAACACTATTGAGACTAAAAATGTATCCGAAATGGTGTGATTTTTATGTTTCGATATGAAAGGAGTAAGAAAAATTTACATCAATATATTTTTGCAATATGATTTTGGTAGTAGTGATCGACATTAGTCAGAACTTGATGGACTTGCTATATAGGCCAACATTATGCTCAATAAAAATATTCGCATTGGAATAACAATTGGTCATCGCGTTCATTTTATTTCATGAAACGAATTTGGCAGTTATATGACAAGGTTTTAATTTTTTTCTAAAGTTAACACTCCTGCTTTCCATCCTATTAATAATTAAGATAATTCGTGTTTCTTTATTGGGCATGATTTTAGCTTCCAGAGTAAGTTATGATCACACACGAGGCAATGGATATTACTGCCCTCTTCCTCGCCTCGTGCAGTTCCTCATCTTCCGCACATGTTTCCTTGGCTGTGGCGCTCATAGTCGGCTCCAACTAACTAAAAAGCACAATTTGTGTATTTCTATTTTTTAACTCCATGTGATGTAACTCCAAGCAAGATTTCGTCTTAAAAAGGCTAAATATATATATATATTTATCTAATTTCTGCATTTGGGTGACAAAGTGGGGTTATTTTTGCTGTATTAGGGTGACCATTTTTTGGTAGACATTTTCTCTAGGAGCGAATAAAGCTGAGTTGTCATGATTGCAGTTACAGATAAATAATCCACGATTCTACGCCCCTACACAGTGTCAACGACCAGCCGACAGAAAAACTCTTTCATTTAGGATACCGAAAATTCGTGGGCTATAGGTATAGGGGTGTGCTAGTTTTTTGATGATTTCGAAGACTTTTGTTTAAATCACATTTGTAGGGTCGTGCGCCGTTTATATCTTGACCAAACTTGGCCAGATAAGATAGAAAAGTTTTATTTATGTATCGACACACACGGAAATTAATCTGGCACGGGCCTTTTAGCCAACAAAGTAAAATCCGAAAGATATAACTTTTTTGACTGGTCACGTGATCTGTAATTCCGTATTTCCATTGTAAACAATTCAAGTTGCTTCCAGCGCTTCGTTTGGTTGGCATTTGAGGTGGGGTTGTCGGAGTGATGGTTGTTGTGGTGGCGAATCCAGCGTATATTTGGGGGGGGGGGGTAAAATCTGATTATAGGAAGCAGCTATCATATGAGAAGATGCTTCCAAAGTTCCTGTCTTGGCTGGTTGGTTATATTTTGGTGTGTCAAATCATACCTGGAAAATAGCACGTAAGTCAGTTCATTCATATGGCGGTCAATTCATACCCGTATAAAAATTCTAGTAAGGGCGACTAGTCAATTCGTACGGTACCATTGCCAAATATTTGCGGAAACGTACCTGCTTACGATTTCTGAAATAGCAATGTAGTAGCAGACCGTGAATTGAATACGGAAATACTTACACCGATCAAAATTCGATCCAAAATTCGCCGAGTCAGAGGAAAATAATAAAAGGAGGCAAATGAGTTTCTGCGAATTTTCGGCATGCGTACGAATTAACCACGGATATTTTAGGTGTACGAATTGACCGATCTGCCCATTGCGCCCAATAGAACTTTACATTGGTACGAATTGCCCGCCACCCATCAAGATGTAGATGATCTTGGGAAAAAAGTCATCTCACCAATACCCCTTAATAGAATTTTTATACACAGTACAGGTACGAATTGACCGCCATAAGTCGCAGCCTCTCATTCTAATTTATTTGACATTAAGCATTATCCTACTATGTCTGGCCATCAAGTGCTGAGTAGTAATCAGGGTTAGATTTGGGATAGCTTATCTTAATCTTCATATCGATATATTTAATTTATTTTCAACCGTTCAGTTGATATCTGTTGCGGACTGTTTGTTATTGTTCATTTTGTTTACTACGCGAAGTCCATTCATGAGCTACAGCGTGTGTGACGTCATATTGCTGTTCTTGGGCATGTTCAGAAAAGTTACCCGCAAAGCGCATCTGTGTCGATTCTGGTTTTCTTTTTACATCAGTGTTCTGGAAGCGCTTTTTATTAACTTGCGCTTTGATTTTGTATTGTGAGACAGCTTTCGCCCTTATTTAGTGTTTAATGAGTGCGACTTCTTGTTAGTTAGGAATTTGTTATCGGTTAGATAGTTTTCATTAGAGATGGGCCGATGTATCGGTATCGGTAAGTATCGGTGATTTTTGAGGTATCGGTATCGGTACTGGTATCGGAAAATTTTCATCACCGATACTGCCGATACCAAAACCGATGCCGATACTGGATACGTATTTACAAGAAGCGCACGAATACGCTTTATTTACTTATAATAAATTGAAAGACCTCGCATTCCACCGCTCTGAAAGATAATTAAAACGGGGCATGCCTCGCGTGAACAATTTTATCTACAATTTGGTCCATCAATCCACTGACTACATGCTCTTTTTGATGCAGTAAAAGGTGTTGAGGTCGCACTAGACGTTTGCGTAGGTTTGCGTTTTTCATGGTTTGTTTTATTTTACCCTTGCGTTTTACGCAAGCGCAATGCTTTACATGCATCTCCTTACGTTTTCCAGTGAAACAGAACGGTTTGCCATGAAAGCTACCGCAAAGTGCCTGTTTCTTTTTTACGTTTGTGCTCTGTACGCATGTGAACACGATTAACGCAAAGCAATGCAGGCCGGTATTGTTGTTTTTATTTTATTGCTTGAAAGGTAATGCAACGCATCGGTGAGACAACTTCACGTGTATAGTGGCCTTTAGGTGACACGTTAGTTGTGTAACCACGGACAATTGCGCTCAATCTTTGGATCCATGTATGGTTGAACGCAGCAACAAATCAGTATAATTTCATCCCTAAATGTTTGCACTCAAATGGATGCAAGAATTCATTCAGAACTATATCGGTTCAACTATAAGGGCATAAGTAGGTGGATACAAAAAGGCATTTAACAAAGTACTCGGTATCGGCGGTATCGATATCGGAATATAAATAACGAAGGTGGTATCGGTACTTGTTCGGTATCGGCGAAAATTTTGGTATCGGCCCATCTCTAGTTTTCATTGTGTTTGCAGGTTGGAGTGTTTATTAATATTTAACTTACTTGTTCGACTTTCTGGAAACACTTTACTTAAATTAATATTTTGATATTTAGAACTTTATCTAATCGATTCCTGGGTGTTCAATTTTGGGAAACCCACTTCTCACTTGGACCACTAGGCCTACCTCCCACAAGGCCAACTATCCACTAGGATACCCACTTCGCTCCACTACCCACTTCGGTAGTCATTTAATTTCACTGACAACTTGGAACTATTACTGCTGGACTTATTGTTTGCAACACTGCTGTTTACTCGTAACGAATTTACCATTATTTTCACCGTTTGATGCCTCATCATTTGTACTATAACACCTTTCAAGAACAATTTTGACTGTATTTCATTGACTATGTCGACAAAAAGCAAAAGGCTTGGAGTCTATGGTTTTATCCTAAACATTTTTACTGCTGTAACGCACCCCCAAGTCTCCAATAATATCACGAAAAAGCCTTGAGCGTTAAAGTGTAGGTGCTCTTTTGAGGTGTGCTGTTTTATGTTGGTTATTCGATGTTAGGGAAATGGTTGGATTTAGTTTAGGTGACTTGTATTTGTAATATGAATCCAAAACATGTTCCTAAATGTCCAGGTTACGTAGTTGCTTAATTTGGTCTAATGTATTCTTTTAGACAGTAGCAAAATGCTAGTGACTTTTTCACGTTTGTTTATAGCGCACGATCCATGATTACGCTTGGCGAAACAAGAGCTGTTAATTGTATTATCGACTACTCTTGCTTTGACCGTGCGGGTTATGTCATATAGCTGTATTTAACCTATTTATGGGTTAGACTCCGGCTCCGGCCGGTAAGGCCATCTGAGCACGTTAGTGTGCTCTCACAATTAATTCAAAATCGCGCGCAAGCACGCAGAGTGGGCGTGAAGAACCAAAAGTGTGATTTGCGTCCAGACATACCAATATTTATACGCTGCATCAAAGGTTGTCACAATTTATCCTTGCGTTCACCCTAACATAATTTTTGTGGGCGCAACTTTGAGGCTCGTAGGCGAAGAATTTGCTGCAATTGAATTTTCTCATGTTTGCTGTTTATATCAGCTCTTGCTGGAAGTTAATAAGGCATTTTCTGGCACATACCAGTGTTCTGTAGGCGCGGATCGCTCATTTCAGCTAAGAATTCCGGCTACCATTAGATAAAACGTCAGTGGGCGGTTTGGATCTTACAGCAGCAACTATAGTCGAATCAAAACTTCTTGTACGCATTAAAATCAGCCCAGTTAGCCCATACCAAAATGTAACAGTTTCTATATGTCTTGCTCTGGAGGGGATTGCAAAAATAGGTGTGAGATTTACAACACTGCTCTATTCTGTGTCGTAGGACTCTAGTCACTGTGTTCAATCACATGCAATCACTTTTTGAAAAATCATGTTTGCTAACTGCCGTTGTATGTCTTATCAGGGAAGAAAATGCCCCCCCCCCCATAAGGCCATAAAACGTGTCATGCGATCTAATTTGGTGTGACTTCTGTGTTCATTGACCCAATAATGATTCTAAGTGGGTACCAATAACGGGGAAAGTAGCAAATTAACTTGTCATCGCTGTTAAATTGATTTAGTGATCGACTTGCGACTCGTAAGTATATGACTCGACTTGTGACTGGAAAGTACAAAGCGAGACTTTAAATTTTGGCAAGTCTTGGACTAGACTCACAAAGCTCCCAACACTGGCTATATTCACTTAATAATTAGGGTGGACAGATGAGTCAAATAATAAGTTGGCTCAATTCGTAAGAGCGTTACCCTTCTTATTGTCATTTCGCATGGCTAACGGCAGTCTTTCATGATCAGAATTGTATCCAAGATGTGGGGGCTTTGGAACAGTATTCCTAGTGTTTATCTACCAGAGAGACGAAATCTTGCTTTTTTTGGGCGTGCGAATCCAGGTGGAAAGTGCAGCAATGCAGACAAAAAGTGTAGCAATGTAGTTGATTAAATTGAGGTTTTTATGGAAACCAGACATTGAAAACAGCGATTTCGATATTTAAACTTAATATTGATTTGTGATGAATTATTGTGATTTTGTCAATTCTTTTTTCTCTATTTATACTCATTTTCTTAAGGCGTTAACAGCGGAGTACCGGTACATAACGCAGTAATATAACTATGAAAAAGTCAGGAAGATCAACTGCTCATTCATAACTAGCTTAGTTCTGAATGATACTAAATATTTTGAATGATTTCCAGTTTTTTCTAGTATCATGTAGAATGTCATGTAGCATTTTGCCGTTGAATACCATGCAGAAAATTTCTAGTGCAATTCAGATCATTAAATCTAGACTATTCCAAAATGCCTATGAGCAAGCGAATAGCGCAAAGTGGAGAAATGTATGACCGAAAACTTGTTTTCATATTGAATTCAAAACCTTCTCGTGATGCTGAAACGAGCGGGTGGATTGTTGACGTGACTTGGCACCACATCTGTTATCTAAAAAATATTGATTAGTCAAGTTTAGCCCGAGTATAAGCCACAGATGAAAAAAAATTTTGTCTAATATTGTCAAATGTCAGCAGTAAAAGGTTTAAATGATTGTTCATCATCGTCATATTTTTGGGGTAGATCAATTTCCACACATTTCTTGCTAAATTGTGAAAAAGGACTTTTTCTGAAAACATATTTAGAAGCACTCGCACGTCCGACTCTATAATCCATGTCCACCACTCAACCCAGGGTGTTATAAGTTAGGTAGTGTAATAATTTGGCTAAGCCGAACAGGAAAAGATAATATCCTTCCAGCAATTCTAACCCTGTCCGTTAAAAGTGGCCGTTGGTAGAGGTCCTTGGTCAGGGTGATCCACTCCAAGTGGCTATAAAAAAAATAACACATCTATTTTTAGGAAGATAGAACATTTTTATTTTGTAACGTTCCTTCAGACGAAAGTCAAGTTCTGCTGACAAGCATTTAGATAGTGCAACAACAATAATTTTATATACAATATAAAGAGTAACAACATTGATCAGCATGACCCACTACGTACCCATTGTTTACTGCACTGTAAGAAAAATGCAGTAAAATCGTTACTTTTTGACAGTAATCTTACTTAGCGATGTTGAAATGAAACTATGAAATTAAACTTTTTAAATCAATTATGGGCTGTTGACAGAACGGACCGCTGAGGTGCGCCCCATCGATAGTACATACTTGGCCTAAATCTCATCAACAAGGCGGTTTAGAATGTAAATATACAATTACTGCAAATGACGAGTGAATTTACTGTAGTTTTATCACTGTGTGGTCATACATAATATAGTCAGTTATTCTATCTTCTTATATTGCATCTTGCATGCAAGTTTTCTCTGTCAACTTTCCAACACGTTCGTTTGAACAAATCTGAATTTTGCCAGACAAAAAGTTACAGAATTACTTTAGTATAAACTGTAACAAAAATACAGTAAATTGTTGCTATTTAACAGTAAATATTTGACAATGTTCAAACTATATCGACTTTTGGGTCATTTATAAGCTGTTATTTATAAGCTGGAAGACATCGGCGAGGAGCGACATAAATCTCAAATTTAGTGCGATTACGAATATTGAAAATATACAATTACTGCAAATGAACACTAAATTCACTGAACGTTTGTTAAAGTGTGTAAAGCAAGACTTTGAACGACCTTTTTTAAAACTTGGAATGATTAAGTTTGAATATTGCTCGTTGTTAAAAAATTTGTAATCTAGACAATGCATGTATGTTTTTCATTTAGCTCCTTGGGTCGGTAATCCAGTAAATAATCTAAAACCTTGAACGGTAATGTAGACTTATTGAGTTATTTTATCTTTTGCTTCACTTCGTGATGTTCGACCTAATTCTATTTTACAAGTATATTTTTATTATTATACCTTGCTGAGATGCTATATATATTATTACTACATTGTATTGATCATGTTGTATTACTTACCAAACGAACAAACCACCTGGAAAAATATTGTTGCTTTGTGGTAGATCGACCCGTCAAGATGCCGACCATCTATCCACTTGTGTTTTACAAATCATTATTTTTGTATCAGTTAAAAATAAACAAACTGTTATGACACCTATTGGATTTTGGAATTCCGCCGCAGTATTGTATTTTATACATCTATGCACATTTTATACGAATGGGAGATTTCTTTCCTGGTATAGATAGACAATTCCATTGTGTGTGTTGCTTTGTTGGATCAATCGATACCATAAAAGCGGAATAGTAATTCCAGCATTAGGCTGGGATTTTTTCTTCTATTCAGCATATAATTGCTGAGTGTGTAACATATAAAATCTTTCTGACATATGTGTGACGTGTAACCTTTCAGAAGCGTAAGATAACCAGCGACAGCGGAAAGTCTCAAATCTAAGGGTTAGGGGGAGGTATAAAAATTGTAAGTTTTTTCTATCTCTTGAAAAAAAACTGCTAGTCGAAACGCAAACATTTATGTCCAGAAATTTATTGTCATCTCTGGACAAAAAAAGAACAAAAACAAAACTTATACGGAAAGCAATTGAGTTAATCCTGCCATTGAAAATAATCATAGATATTTTATTAAGAAACAGTTGCTATAGTCTGTCCGTGAACCTACCGAGGGCCTATACCCAACAATTGTTAGGTACGGATCTTAGTAGAGAATAGGTTGTTGTTCTATGTTATCGTGAAGTCCCTGGGTGAAGGTCATGGCATACTCAGTGGTGAAACGGTCGGCCTTCCGGGCAATACGATCGTGCTTATCGAATTGAGCATCTTTATCTTCAGCCAGTTTGGTTGGTGGGATGCATCCATTTCTATCACGCCAACCAGTATGCAATGGTTTGTAAATATTGGTCTGTATTTAACCTGCTCATATTAGCATTATAAATTTTGAAAGCACGGAACATACCTAATTAAAAAATAAAATCCGTACGATCCATATTAATACGACAGAGTCATCAACTTTGAAAAAGCTGGATAACGGGTTTAAGAATAGCACTAACGTGTTTCCTGAGTGTCGTAGAATGCGACTAAAAGGAATCAGAGAAGTGGTAGATGCTTTGGTATTGAACAACACACATGTTTTATGTAATGATCATGTCTCTTTAAACTCAATGTATTCAATGCACCACTATTTGCTCCCAAGGCTGGTAGTACGGTATGGTACGAAGTTTGTTACGGTCCAGTTAAATTTTCCGGTACGATAGTACGGTACGGTACGAAGTTCGATATTTATTTCGTACCGTACTCTTTTTTGTCCCTTCGCATTACACTTTATTCTTCTCAAATGAATTTAAAAAAATTTCGTTTAACATCCATGCCGTTTCATAACGGGGCGCTGACAATATAAATTGTGTCTATCAAAGATTTATTTTAAACTAAAGGGCAATTTTAAAATGATTTAAAGCGGCGCAGGTATGGCAATAAAAATGCAACTGATTCACTTGAGCTGATTAAATGAGGTATGTCGTATATGGGTTTTACTGCAGTGGCTTAAAACTTCGTGATTGCGTGTAAATACACGTAGGCCGCTGATTTACAACATCATAATCTGGATGCATTTTCCTACAATAACGAAAGTTGTGATAGTTAAATTAAAATCGATAAGATAAGCAACATTCAGAATAGTAAAAACCACGGTGTAGTTTCTGCATATATCGTTAAAATCGCCGACGTGCTTTGACCTGTTTTTATTCAAAATTCGCAATAGCGAAGGAAGCAGTTTCCGAATATACCATCTACGGCGGCGGATTCAGAAAAAAATTAGGGGAGCGCACATTTTTTCCAACATGCAAATATAGGCTTTGAAATTTAAAAAAAAGATTGGCGTATCGGATGCGCGCAAAATTTTTTGAGAACGAAAAAAATACATATTTTAAGAGCGAAATAAACATTATCTGACAGGAAAATGTATCTGCACACCGGAAGCTCGCTGAAATTTTTGTAAAAATTGAATGAAAACTCTCACTTTAAAGGCTAAATGCTACGAAATACACAAAATCAGGGGAAAATTTTATGAAAATGAAATTAAAACCTTTCTCTCCCTGACCAACTATGCACCAAAATCAACCAATAACCACCACTGTTACGTTTTGTTTGAACTCTGACACGTAGAGAAGAAACATCGAGATATAACGATACATTTAGGCTGTTTTGAGTTGAATGTTAAAAGTTATAGAGGTTAGAAGTTATATTTTGGAAAAAAACAGCCAAGTCACGATATAGAGCGGGGTTACCCAAACTTTTTGGGCAATGGACCCCTATTTGTCAATGTACTGATTCGCGGACCCCGATCTTATAGGGGTTGCTTATTACTGCACAGCATGTCAATTCTTTGAGTTGACAAGCAAACTCGCAGTTCGGAGTCTATGAAAAGTCTGGACTGGTATTTTGTCTTCCTATTTGTAAAACGATATCCATGTCAGTCTGGATATTAGAAAAATCGCAGAGGTGGCACTGCAGCTGACTACCGGTACACCTTTAACAAATTTGTTTCTGCACAACCTTATGGAACAGGCTATCGCTTTATCCGCTTATTAAGCTAGGCCTAAGGCCAATTCGTACAAAAATTGAAACTTCATAACCTGATCACCTATTGGGTTATCTACGTCTGTCTGGTATGAACAAACAAATAGCGTTATTCGGTAAGAGAAGAGAACATAAATTGCACCAGAATTACCAAATGCAAAAAGGCGCTGAGAAAATGTCCTTATATCTGCGCCTTCGAATATGTACTGCACGAAATCCATGTATGGTGTCCGTCGTCGTGAGAGAATTATTTGTGACGACACAAGGCTGCTAATATGCTACCTATTGCTTCATGCCAGATTTTTTCGCGAAGATAGTAATCATCCCGCCACTATTTATCACCGCCGGTCTACCATTCTCACATTATGCGTTATTCTATGTGTAAATAGGAACAACGGTTTTGGGGGAGGATGGGCATAAGCATATGTCCCCACGGCCAGTTACGCCTATGTTTTACTGCCGTGGATATAAAACCAGCTAGCTTAAAACTGCATCACTTTGATCTAAGATGTTGGTGATGTTTCTTGCGGTGGCCAAATTTTACAAATAAGGCTGTCTTGGACATTGGTAGTTGATACGGTACGGGGATTGCTGCCTGGCGAATCGTACCCGTTTTCGTACTGGTGCGAAATTTTGTTCGACAAATGAAAAATATTAATCGAACTTAATTTCGTACTGGTACGAATTTCGGTACAATGTACGAAAAATATAATATCGTACGGTACGATACGGGAATATTCGAAAGATACGCTACGAAGTTCGGTACCAAATTATTTTGCTGGTTCGAAGTACGAAAAATATTTCGTACCGTACTATCACCCTTATATTGCTCCCCAGCAATAGAAAGTACCTGAATCATCGACAAAACAATGGTTAAGGAAAGGATCTTAAACACTATGATTCGATAAGCAACGTCATCATATACCTTTTGACAATAACTGAAAGTAGGTCGCTGAACGTGAATAACACATTATAGTTCAGTCATTTGTGAAATAGACGTCGATGTGAAATACAACAAAAATAGGAAATGTATAAGTGTTTGTAGTCAATAACAAAATAACGCGCGATTTTATCCACGGTTTAAACAAATCGGACAATGCATGTAGCATAGATCATTTTTTGAGATTTTCAGAATTACAACTGAGAGAAATTTAGGAAATAAATACAGGCTTTGGAAACAAGGGATTGACGGGTATGAGGTTCAACCTTGACAATATCAGTAGTTTAAAATCGAAGAGCGCGCTTACCATAGTACACAAACGAAAATTATTTCTGTTGACATTTTTCAATGATACGAAGGAGTCAAAAATTAAAAAAGGTAAAATTGTTAATAGCAAAGGTTAATGTCGAAAAGAAAAGAACACGAGCCATTTCCTTACTCCGGATTGAGGACAGGAATTGGCACATCTGACAATATCCCAAATATTTTTCTTAAACATGGACTATTCGAAAAAAATTGAGTCGTTCATACCCTTGAATTGGCAATGATATAATTATTACTTGACATAATTTCGATAATTATTAGGAATATTACTATTAATGATTTTATTGGACTCGGTCTACCACCCTCCAGGAAGCTTCGTAACATCACAACATAATGAATTGCTCTTTGGACAACTCCAACTCTACCGATATTCAATTAAACGGGATCTTATCCAATTGGATTTTCTATGTGGATATATGCATTACAGTTTTGCTGGTATATATTACGGTGTGCCAGATATATGTGATCATTACAAAAGGATTATATAAATTTATACTTGAAAGATGGGTAGATATTTTGTCAGCGGACAATGCATGTAGCATAGATCATTTTTTGAGATTTTCAGAATTACAACTGAGAGAAATTTAGGAAATAAATACAGGCTTTGGAAACAAGGGATTGACGGGTATGAGGTTCAACCTTGACAATATCAGTAGTTTAAAATCGAAGAGCGCGCTTACCATAGTACACAAACGAAAATTATTTCTGTTGACATTTTTCAATGATACGAAGGAGTCAAAAATTAAAAAAGGTAAAATTGTTAATAGCAAAGGTTAATGTCGAAAAGAAAAGAACACGAGCCATTTCCTTACTCCGGATTGAGGACAGGAATTGGCACATCTGACAATATCCAAATATTTTTTTAAACATGGACTATTCGAAAAAAATTGAGTCGTTCATACCCTTGAATTGGCAATGATATAATTATTACTTGACATAATTTCGATAATTATTAGGAATATTACTATTAATGATTTTATTGGACTCGGTCTACCACCCTCCAGGAAGCTTCGTAACATCACAACATAATGAATTGCTCTTTGGACAACTCCAACTCTACCAATATTCAATTAAACGGGATCTTATCCAATTGGATTTTCTATGTGGATATATGCATTACAGTTTTGCTGGTATATATTACGGTGTGCCAGATATATGTGATCATTACAAAAGGATTATATAAATTTATACTTGAAAGATGGGTAGATATTTTGTCAGCAACAAATTTGCAATCAACAATAAGTTGGGCTTTAGTGGCAGCGGGTTTGGTTGCTTTATCTAAAATGGTTACTGTCTTTCTGTTCTATTGGAACAAAGACACTGCAAGCTACATTCCTGATGTGATTTTAACCGGATTTTCATTCACATCCGTGTATATAACTTTGTGGTTGCGTCAGACAATGTTTCATATTGAACCTTCTCTTAAACACCTATCAACGAAACCATTGGACTATTTTAGTCGATTTCAGATATTCTTCATGATATTTTTTAGCTTTTCCCTGAGTATCCCTATTACTTACGTAGGCATTCGTGACAATGTTACAAAACTTACGTGTTTTCCAAAATGGATATTGATTTTATCATTATTGTTTCAAATCGAAACACAAATATCAACTTTCTTCTTGTTTTTCATTCCTTTGCTTCATCACAGAAAAAACTTGAAAAAATCAATGAACATCGGAAGAGTTCAAAGGCGATCTGTTGACTTACTTAACAGATCGATGATAATAACACCGATAACTATTTTCAGCGATATCGTGGCATTTGTGGTCTTATCAGTTTATGGTTTATCTCTAGTATACAATCTTAACGTAGTTTTTAACTTGTGGTGCCTGCTCTTCTGTTTTGCTGATTGGAAGCAGAGAATGTTTCCTTTTATCAGTGGCGTAAAATCTCGTGTAGCTAAACTGACAAGAAGTGAAATAAATTCGGCGAACACAATTGAGACTAAAAATGTATCCGAAATGGTGTGATTTTTATGTTTCAATGTGAATGGAGTACGATACATTTGCATTTATATGTTTTTGCAATATGATTTTCGTAATAGTGATCGACATTAGTCAGAACTTGATGGACTTGCTATATACATTAACATTATGCTCAATAAAAATATTCGCATTGGAATACCCATTGGCCATCGCGTCCATTTTATTTCATGAAACGAATTTGGCAAGGTTTTAAGTTTTTTTTTCTAAAGGTAACACTCCTGCTTTCCATCATAGATATCATATTAATCATAGATATTTTATTAAGAAACAGTTGCTATAGTCTGTCCGTGAACCTACCGAGGGCCTATACCCAACAATTGTTAGGTACGGATCTTAGTAGAGAATAGGTTGTTGTTCTATGTTATCGTGAAGTCCCTAGGTGAAGGTCATGGCATACTCAGTGGTGAAACGGTCGGCCTTCCGGGCAATACGATCGTGCTTATCGAATTGAGCATCTTTATCTTCAGCCAGTTTGGTTGGTGGGATGCATCCATTTCTATCACGCCACCCAGTATGCAATGGTTTGTAAATATTGGTCTGTATTTAACCTGCTCATATTAGCATTATAAATTTTGAAAGCACGGAACATACCTAATTAAAAAATAAAATCCGTACGATCCATATTAATACGACAGAGTCATCAACTTTGAAAAAGCTGGATAACGGGTTTAAGAATAGCACTAACGTGTTTCCTGAGTGTCGTAGAATGCGACTAAAAGGAATCAGAGAAGTGGTAGATGCTTTGGTATTGAACAACACACGTGTTTTATGTAATGATCATGTCTCTTTAAACTCAATGTATTCAATGCACCACTATTTGCTCCCAAGGCTGGTAGTACGGTATGGTACGAAGTTTGTTACGGTCCAATTAAATTTTCCGGTACGATAGTACGGTACGGTACGAAGTTCGATATTTATTTCGTACCGTACTCTTTTTTGTCCCTTCGCATTACACTTTATTCTTCTCAAATGAATTTAAAAAAATTTCGTTTAACATCCACGCCGTTTCATAACGGGGCGCTGACAATATAAATTGTGTCTATCAAAGATTTATTTTAAACTAAAGGGCAATTTTAAAATGATTTAAAGCGGCGCAGGTATGGCAATAAAAATGCAACTGATTCACTTGAGCTGATTAAACGAGGTATGTCGTATATGGGTTTTACTGCAGTGGCTTAAAACTTCGTGATTGCGTGTAAATACACGTAGGCCGCTGATTTACAACATCATAATCTGGATGCATTTTCCTACAATAACGAAAGTTGTGATAGTTAAATTAAAATCGATAAGATAAGCAACATTCAGAATAGTAAAAACCACGGTGTAGTTTCTGCATATATCGTTAAAATCGCCGACGTGCTTTGACCTGTTTTTATTCAAAATTCGCAATAGCGAAGGAAGCAGTTTCCGAATATACCATCTACGGCGGCGGAATCAGAAAAAAATTAGGGGAGCGCACATTTTTTCCAACATGCAAATATAGGCTTTGAAATTTAAAAAAAAGATTGGCGTATCGGATGCGCGCAAAATTTTTTGAGAACGAAAAAAATACATATTTTAAGAGCGAAATAAACATTATCTGACAGGAAAATGTATCTGCACACCGGAAGCTCGCTGAAATTTTTGTAAAAATTGAATGAAAACTCTCACTTTAAAGGCTAAATGCTACGAAATACACAAAATCAGGGGAAAATTTTATGAAAATGAAATTAAAACCTTTCTCTCCCTGACCAACTATGCACCAAAATCAACCAATAACCACCACTGTTACGTTTTGTTTGAACTCTGACACGTAGAGAAGAAACATCGAGATATAACGATACATTTAGGCTGTTTTGAGTTGAATGTTAAAAGTTATAGAGGTTAGAAGTTATATTTTGGAAAAAAAAAACAGCCAAGTCACGATATAGAGCAGGGTTACCCAAACTTTTTGGGCAATGGACCCCTATTTGTCAATGTACTGATTCGCGGACCCCGATCTTATAGGGGTTGCTTATTACTGCACAGCATGTCAATTCTTTGAGTTGACAAGCAAACTCGCAGTTCGGAGTCTATGAAAAGTCTGGACTGGTATTTTGTCTTCATATTTGTAAAACGATATCCATGTCAGTCTGGATATTAGAAAAATCGCAGAGGTGGCACTGCAGCTGACTACCGGTACACCTTTAACAAATTTGTTTCTGCACAACCTTTTGGAACAGGCTATCGCTTTATCCGCTTATTAAGCTAGGCCTAAGGCCAATTCGTACAAAAATTGAAACTTAATAACCTGATCACCTATTGGGTTATCTACGTCTGTCTGGTATGAACAAACAAATAGCGTTATTCGGTAAGAGAAGAGAACATAAATTGCACCAGAATTACCAGATGCAAAAAGGCGCTGAGAAAATGTCCTCATATCTGCGCCTTCGAATATGTACTTCACGAAATCCATGTATGGTGTACAACGGACATTCCGTCGTCGTGAGAGAATTATTTGTGACGACACAAGGCTGCTAATATGCTACCTATTGCTTCATGCCAGATTTTTTCGCGAAGATAGTAATCATCCCGCCACTATTTATCACCGCCGGTCTACCATTCTCACATTATGCGTTATTCTATATGTAAATAGGAACAACGGTTTTGGGGGAGGATGGGCATAAGCATATGTCCCCACGGCCAGTTACGCCTATGTTTTACTGCCGTGGATATAAAACCAGCTAGCTTAAAACTGCATCACTTTGATCTAAGATGTTGGTGATGTTTCTTGCGGTGGCCAAATTTTACAAATAAGGCTGTCTTGGACATTGGTAGTTGATACGGTACGGGATTGCTGCCTGGCGAATCGTACCCGTTTTCGTACTGGTGCGAAATTTTGTTCGACAAATGAAAAATATTAATCGAACTTAATTTCGTACTGGTACGAATTTCGGTACAATGTACGAAAAATATAATATCGTACGGTACGATACGGGAATATTCGAAAGATACGCTACGAAGTTCGGTACCAAATTATTTTGCTGGTTCGAAGTACGAAAAATATTTCGTACCGTACTATCACCCTTATATTGCTCCCCAGCAATAGAAAGTACCTGAATCATCGACAAAACAATGGTTAAGGAAAGGATCTTAAACACTATGATTCGATAAGCAACGTCATCATATACCTTTTGACAATAACTGAAAGTAGGTCGCTGAACGTGAATAACACATTATAGTTCAGTCATTTGTGAAATAGACGTCGATGTGAAAATACAACAAAAATAGGAAATGTATAAGTGTTTGTAGTCAATAACAAAATAACGCGCGATTTTATCCACGGTTTAAACAAATCGGACAATGCATGTAGCATAGATCATTTTTTGAGATTTTCAGAATTACAACTGAGAGAAATTTAGGAAATAAATACAGGCTTTGGAAACAAGGGATTGACGGGTATGAGGTTCAACCTTGACAATATCAGTAGTTTAAAATCGAAGAGCGCGCTTACCATAGTACACAAACGAAAATTATTTCTGTTGACATTTTTTCAATGATACGAAGGAGTCAAAAATTAAAAAAGGTAAAATTGTTAATAGCAAAGGTTAATGTCGAAAAGAAAAGAACACGAGCCATTTCCTTACTCCGGATTGAGGACAGGAATTGGCACATCTGACAATATCCAAATATTTTTTTAAACATGGACTATTCGAAAAAAATTGAGTCGTTCATACCCTTGAATTGGCAATGATATAATTATTACTTGACATAATTTCAATAATTATTAGGAATATTACTATTAATGATTTATTGGACTCGATTATTTACTTATATAATTTTTTATTACTTTATTTATTTTTATTTTATTGGACTCGGTCTACCACCCTCCAGGAAGCTTCGTAACATCACAACATAATGAATTGCTCTTTGGACAACTCCAACTCTACCGATATTCAATTAAACGGGATCTTATCCAATTGGATTTTCTATGTGGATATATGCATTACAGTTTTGCTGGTATATATTACGGTGTGCCAGATATATGTGATCATTACAAAAGGATTATATAAATTTATACTTGAAAGATGGGTAGATATTTTGTCAGCAACAAATTTGCAATCAACAATAAGTTGGGCTTTAGTGGCAGCGGGTTTGGTTGCTTTATCTAAAATGGTTACTGTCTTTCTGTTCTATTGGAACAAAGACACTGCAAGCTACATTCCTGATGTGATTTTAACCGGATTTTCATTCACACCCGTGTATATAACTTTGTGGTTGCGTCAGACAATGTTTCATATTGAACCTTCTCTTAAACACCTATCAACGAAACCATTGGACTATTTTAGTCTTTTTTTTATATAAATTTTTTTATTTTTTATTTATTTTTGTTCATTTTAAATTTTTTTTATTTTTTTTTGATTTCAGATATATTCTTCATGATATTTTTTAGCTTTTCCCTGAGTATCCCTATTACTTACGTAGGCATTCGTGACAATGTTACAAAACTTACGTGTTTTTCCAAAATGGATATTGATTTTATCATTATTGTTTCAAATCGAAACACAAATATCAACTTTCTTCTTGTTTTTCATTCCTTTGCTTCATCACAGAAAAAACTTGAAAAAATCAATGAACATCGGAAGAGTTCAGAGGCGATCTGTTGACTTACTTAACAGATCGATGATAATAACACCGATAACTATTTTCAGCGATATCGTGGCATTTGTGGTCTTATCAGTTTATGGTTTATCTCTAGTATACAATCTTAACGTAGTTTTTAACTTGTGGTGCCTGCTCTTCTGTTTTGCTGATTGGAAGCAGAGAATGTTTCCTTTTATCAGTGGCGTAAAATCTCGTGTAGCTAAACTGACAAGAAGTGAAATAAATTCGGCAAACACTATTGAGACTAAAAATGTATCCGAAATGGTGTGATTTTTATGTTTCAATGTGAATGGAGTACGATACATTTGCATTTATATGTTTTTGCAATATGATTTTCGTAATAGTGATCGACATTAGTCAGAACTTGATGGACTTGCTATATACATTAACATTATGCTCAATAAAAATATTCGCATTGGAATACCCATTGGCCATCGCGTCCATTTTATTTCATGAAACGAATTTGGCAAGGTTTTAGGTTTTTTTTCTAAAGGTAACACTCCTGCTTTCCATCCTATTAACAATTAAGGTACTCCATGTTTCTTTATTGGGCATAATTTTGGATTCCAGAGTAAGTTATGATCACACACGAGGCAATGGATATTACTGCCCCTTCCTCGTCCCGTGCAGTTCCTCATCTTCCGCACATGTTTCCTTGGCGGCGGCGCTCGTAATGATGAACCAACTAACTAAAAGCACAATTTGTGTATTACTATTTTTTAACTCCATGTAATGTAACTCCAAGCAAGATTTCGTCTTAAAAAGGTTAAATATATATATTTATCTAATTTCTGCATTTGGGTGACAAAGTGGGGTTATATTTGCTGTATTTGGATGACCATTTTTGGTAACTTTGTGGTTGCGTCAGACAATGTTTCATATTGAACCTTCTCTTAAACACCTATCAACAAAACCATTGGACTATTTTAGTCGATTTCAGATATTCTTCATGATATTTTTCAGCTTTTCCCTGAGTATCCCTATTACTTACGTAGGCATTCGTGACAATGTTACAAAACTTACGTGTTTTCCAAAATGGATATTGATTTTATCATTATTGTTTCAAATCGAAACACAAATATCAACTTTCTTCTTGTTTTTCATTCCTTTGCTCCATCACAGAAAAAACTTGAAAAAATCAATGAACATCGGAAGCGTTCAAAGGCGATCTGTTGACTTACTTAACAGATCGATGATAATAACACCGATAACTATTTTCAGCGATATCGTGGCATTTGTGGTGTTATCATTTTTTCTAGGAGCTAATAAAGCTGAGGTGTCATGATTGCAGTTACAGATAAATAATCCACGAATTTTTATACACAGTACAGGTACGAATTGACCGCCATAAGTCGCAGCCTCTCATTTTAATTTATTTGACATTAAGCATTATCCGACTATGTCTGGCCATCAAGTGCTGGGTAGTAATCAGGGTTAGATTTGGGATAGCATTTCTTAATCTTCATACCGATATATTTAATTTATTTTCAACCATTCAGTTGATATCTGTTACGGACTGTTTGTTATTGTTCATTTTGTTTACTACGCGCAGACTGTTCATGAGTTACAGCGTGTGTGACGTCATATTGCTGTTCTTGGGCATGCTCAGACAAGATACGCGCGAAGTGCATCTCTGTCGATTCTGGAAGCGCTTTTTATCAACTTGAGCTTTGATTTTGTATCGTGAGACAGCTTTCGCCCTTATTTAGTGTTTAATGAGTGCGACTTCTTGTTAGTTAGGAATTTATTATCGGTTAGATAGTTTTCATTGTGTTTTCAGGTTAGAGTGTTTATTTACTTGTTCGACTTTCTGGAAACACTTTACTTAAATTAACATTTAGAACTTTATCTAATCGATTCTTGGTTGTTCAATTGTGGGAAACCCACTGCCACTTGGACCACTAGGCCTACTTCCCACTAGGCCAATTATCCACTAGGATATCCACTTCGCTCCACTACCCACTTCGGTAGTCATTTAATTTCACTAACAACTTGGAACCATTACTGCTGGACTTATTGTTTGCAACACTGCTGTTTACTCGTAACGAATTTACCATTATTTTCACCGTTTGATGCCTCATCATTTGTACTATAACACCTTTCAAGAACAATTTTGACTGTATTTCATTGACTATTTTCAGATAGACAGTGGGATTTTCCAACAAACAACTTAGGATTTTATGTGGACAAAAGACTATGGAGTCTATGGTTTCACCCTAAACATTTTTACTGCTGTAACGCACCCCCAAGTCTCCAATAAAATCACCAAAAAGCCTTGATTTCAGTGGAGATTTTGCTTCGGGTGATCAAGTGACACAGGGCAGGTTTAATTTTTTTAAAGAAAAATAAGTGAGGGCAATCTATAAAATTTTTAAACGTTTGATTGAGACTACCTATATTTAAAAAAAATTGCTACCTCTAAATACCTTTTGCAATGGATCTATTCATAAATACCCCTTCCCCTTTTATCATTTCTGCACTCCTATTATTTCCGTTATTTGGTTATGAAAATGGAATGAATCGCTAATCCTGGTGTGGAAATTGGTCTTTCAAGAATGGCCAGATATAAAGCAACTATCTACAATTCCCAATTACAAAGCAAACTAAAAATTTAAATCATACTGAAAAGTATTTTCAAAATAAATAGTTAATTATGGTAAGCGAATTTTTCCGTACGTCCTCTTGAAATATGCGAACTTGGTAATGTCATCATGTGCTTAAATGATGGTTTTTAGAATATCTATATGATGCCCATGAAACTTTAAGAGCAAACCACAAAAAATGACATTTCAAGTAATTGCAGCAACTATGGTCGAATCAAAACTTCTTGTACGCATTAAAATTAGTCCAGTTAGCTTATATGAAAATGTAAAAGTTTCTATATGTCTTGCTCTAGAGGGGATTGCAAAAATTGGTGTGAGATTTACAACACTGCTCTATCCTGTGTCGTAGGACTCTAGTCACCGCATACAATACCTTTTTGAAAAATCATGTTGTCTGCTAACTGCCGTTGCATGTCTCGTCAGGGAGGAAAATGCCCCACCCTCTCATAAGGCCGTAAAACGTGTCATGTGATGTAATTCGCTGTGACATCTGTGTTCATTGACCCAATAATGATTCTAAGTGGGTACCAATAACGGGGAAAGTAGCAAATTAACTTGTCATTGCTGGTAAATTGATTTAGTGATCGACTTGCGACTCGTAAATATATGACTCGACTTGTGACTGGAAAGTACATGCGAGACGTTAAATTTTTGCAAGTCTTGGACTAGACTCACAAAGCTCCCAACACTGGCTATATTCACTTAATAATTAGGGTGGACAGATGAGTCAAATAATAAGTTGGCTCAATTTGTAAGAGCGGTACCCTTCTTATGGTCGTTTCGCATGAAAAACGGCAATCTTGCATGATCAGAATTGTATCCAAGATGTGGGGGCTTTGGAACTGTATTCCTAGTGTTTACCTGCCAGAGAGACGAAATCTTGTTTTTTTGGGCGTGCGAATCCAGGTAGAAAGTGCAGCAATGTAGTTGATTAAATTGAGGTTTTTACTGAAACCAGACATTGAAAACAGCAATTTCGATATTTAAACTTAATATTGATTTGTGATGAATTATTGTGATTTTGCCGATTCTTATTTCTCTATTTATACTCATTCTTTTTAAGGCGTGAACAGTGGAGTACCGGTACTTAACACAATGATATAACTATAAAAAAAATCAGGAAGATCAACTGCCCATTCATAACTAACTTGGTTCTGAATGATACTAAATTTTGTGAATGATTTCCAGTTTTTTCTAGTATCATGTAGCATTTTGCCGTTGAATACCATGCAGAAATTTTCTAGTGCAATTCAGATCATTAAATCTAGACTGTTCCGAAATGCCTATTAGCAAGCGAATAGCGCAAAGCGGAGAAATGTATGACCGAAAACTTGTTTTCATATCGAATTCAAAACCTTCTCGTGATGCTGAAACCAGCGGGTGAATTGTTGACGTGAATTGGGCCCACATTTGTTATCTAAAAGATATTGATTAGTTAAGTTTAGCCCGAGTATAAGCCACAGATGAAAAAATCCTTGTCTAATACTGTCAAATGCCAGCAGTAAAAGGTTTAAATGATTGTTCATCATCGTCATATTTTTGGGGTAGATCAATTTCCACACATTTTTGCTAAATTCTGAAACAGGACTTTTTCTGAAAACATATTTAGAAGCACTCGCACGTCCGACTCTATAATCCATGTCCACCACTCAACCCAGGGTATTATAACTTAGGTAGTGTAATAATTTGGCTAAGCCGAACAGGAAAAGATGATATCCTTCCAGCAATTCTAACCCTGTCCGTCTAAAAGTGGCCGTTGGTAGAAGTCCTTGGTCAGGGTGATCCACTCCAAGTGGCTATAAAAAAATAAAATAACTATCTATTTTTAGGAAAATAGAACATTTTTATTTTGTGACTTTCCTTCAGACGAAAGTCAGGTTCTGCTGACAAGCATTCAAATAGTGCAACAAAAATATTTTTACAAACAATATAAAGAGTGACATCATTGATCAGCATGACCAATTACCTACCCATTGTTTACTACACTGTAAGAAAAATGCAGTAAAGTCGTTACTTTTTGACAGTAATCTTACTTAGCCATGTTGAAATGAACCAATGAAATTAAAATTTTTAAATCAATTATGGGCTGTTGACAGAACGGACCGCTGAGGTGCGCTCTATCGATAGTACATACTTGGCATGAATTTCATCAACAAGGCGGTTTAGAATGTAAATATGAAATTACTGCAAATGACGAGTGAATTTACTGTAGTTTTATCACCGTGTGGTCATACATAATATAGTCAGTTATTCTATCTTCTTATATTGCATCTTGCATGTAAGTTTTCTCTGCAAAATTCTCAACAAATTTGTTTGAACAAATCGGAATTTGGGCAGACAAAAAGTTGCCGAGTAAATTGTTGCTATTTGACAGTAATTTATTTGACAATGTTCAAACTATATCGACTCTGGGTCATTTATAAGCTGTTGATGGAAGGGGTTACGAATATTGGAAATATACAATTACTGCAAATGAACACTAAATTTACTGAACGTTTGTTAAAGTGTGTAAAGCTAGACTTTGAATATTGCTCGATGTTAAAAAATTTGTAATCTAGACAATGCGTGTATGTTTTTCATTCAGCTCCTTGGCTCGGTAATCCAGTAAATAATCTAAAACTTTGAACGGTAATGTACACTTATTGAGTTATTTTATCTTTTGCTTCACTTCGTGATGTTCGACCTAATTCCATTTTACAAGTATAATTTTATTATTATACGTTGGTGAGATGTTATATACATTATATTGTATTGATCATGTTGCATTACTTACCACACGGACAAACCGGTTGGAAAAATATTGTTGCTTTGTGGTAGATCGACCCGTCAAGATGCCGACCATCTATCCACTCGTGTTTTACAATTCATTATTTTTGTATCAGTTAAAAATGAACAGAAACTGTTATGACACCTAAAAGATTTTGGAATTCCACCGCAGTATTGTAGTTTATACATCTATGCACATTTTATACGAATGTGAGATTTCTTTCCTGGTATAGATAGACAATTCCATTGTGTGTTTGCTTTGTTGGATCAATCGATACCAAAAAAGCGGAATGGTAATTCCAGTACTATGCGCGGGGATATTTTCTTCCATTCAGCATATAATTGCTGAGTGTGAGAAGCGTAAGATAACCAGTGACAGCGGATAGTCTCAAATCTAAGGGTTAGGGAAGGTTTAAAATTGTAAGTTTTTCCCATCTCTTGAAAAAAACTGCTAGTCGAAACGCAAACATTGATGTCCAGAAATTTATTGTCATCTCTGGACAAAAAAGAACAAAAACAAAACTTATACGGTAAGCAATTTGGTTAATCCCGCCATTGAAAATAATCATAGATATTTTATTAAGAAACAGTTGCTATAGTCTGTCCGTGAACCTACCGAGGGCCCATACTCAACAATTGTTAGGCACGGATCTTAGTAGAGAATAGGTTGTTGTTCTATGTTCTCGTGAAGTCCCTAGGTGAAGGTCATGGCATACTCAGTGGTGAAACGGTCGGCCTTCCGGACAATACGATCGTGCTTATCGAATTAAGCATCTTTATCTTCAGCAAGTTTGGTTGGTGGGGATGCATCCATTTCTATCACGCCACCCAGTATGCAATGGTTTGTAAATATTGGTCTGTATTTAACCTGCTCATATTAGCATTATAAATTTTGAAAGCACGGAACATACCTAATTAAAAAATAAAATCCGTACGATCCATATTAATACGACAGAGTCATCAACTTTGAAAAAGCTGGATAACGGGTTTAAGAATAGCACTAACGTGTTTCCTGAGTGTCGTAGAATGCGACTAAAAGGAATCAGAGAAGTGGTAGATGCTTTGGTATTGAACAACACACATGTTTGATGTAATGATCATGTCTCTTTAAACTCAATGTGTTCAATGCACCATATTTGCTCCCCAGCAATATAAAGTACCAGAATGGAACTGCATCGACAAAACAATAGTTAAGGAACGGATCTTAAACACTACGCTTTTAAAATTTGTCGTCATATATCTTTTGACAATACCTGAAAGTAGGTCGCTGAACGCGAATAACACATTATAATTTAGTCATTTGACGTTGATGTGAAATACAACAAAAGTAGGAAATGTGTAAGTGTTTGTAGTCAATGACAAAATAATGCGCGATTTTATCCACAGTTTTAACAAATCGGACAATGCATGTAGGATAGATCATTCTTTGACATTTTCAGAATTACAAATGAAAGAAATTTAGGAAATAAATATAGGCTTTGGAAGCAAGGGATTGACGAGTAAGAGGTTCAACCTTGACAATATCGGTAGTTTAAAATCGAAATAAGGGCTTACCATAGTAGACAAACAAAAATTATTTCTGTTGACATTTTTCAATGATACGAAGGAGACAAAAATTAAAAAATGTAAAATTGTTAATAGCAAAGCTTAATGTCGAAAAGAAAAGATAACTAACCTTTTTCTTACTCCGGATTGAGGACAGGGATTGGCACATCTGACAATATCCAAATACTTTTTTTAAACATAGACTATTCGAAAAAAATTGAGTTGTTCATACCCTTGAGTTGGCAATGGTATAATTATTACTTGACATAATTTCAATAATTATTAGGAATATTTCTATTAATGATTTTATTGGACTCGGTCTATCACCCTCCAAGAAGCTTTGTAATATCACAACACAATGAATTGCTCTTTGGACAACTCCAACTCTACCGATATTCAATTAAACGGGATCTTATCCAATTGGATTTTCTATGTGGATATATGCATTACAGTTTTGCTGGTATATATTACGGTGTGCCAGATATATGTGATCATTACAAAAGGATTATATAAATTTGAACTTGAAAGATGGGTAGATATTCTGTCAGCAACAAATTTGCAATCAACAATAAGTTGGTCTTTAGTGGCAGCGGGTTTGGTTGCTTCATCTAAAATGATTGCTGTCTTTCTGTTTTATTGGAACAAGAACACTGCAAGCTACATTCCTGATGTGATTTTAACCGGATTTTCATTCACATCCGTGTATATAACTCTGTGGTTGCGTCAGACGATGTTTCATATTGAACCTTCTCTTAAACACCTATCAACAAAACCATTGGACTATTTTAGTCGATTTCAGATAGTCTTCATGATATTTTTTAGCTTTTCCCTGAGTATCCCTATTACTTACGTAGGCATTCGTGACAATGTTACAAAACTTACGTGTTTTCCAAAATGGATATTGATTTTATTATTATTGTTTCAAATCGAAACACAAATATCAACTTTCTTCTTATTTTTCATTCCTTTGTTTCATCACAGAAAAAACTTGAAAAAATCAATGAACGTCGAAAGCGTTCAGAGGCGATCTGTTGACTTACTTAACAGATCGATGATAATAACACCGATAACGATTTTCAGTGATATCGTGGCATTTGTGGTGTTATCAGTTTATGGTTTATCTCTTGTTTACAATCTTAACGTAGTTTTTAACTTGTGGTGCCTGCTTTTCTGTTTTGCTGATTGGAAGCAGAGAATGTTTCCTTTTATCAGTGGCGTAAAATCTCGTGTAGCTGAACTGACAAGAAGTGAAATAAATTCGGTGAATACTATCGAGACTAAAAATGTATCCGAAATGGTGTAATTTTTATGTTTCGATATGAATGAAGTACGAAAAATTTACCTCAATATATTTTTGCAATATGATTTTGGTAATAGTGATCGACAGTAGTCAGAACTTGTTGGAATTGCTATATAGGCCAACATTATGCTCAATAAAAATATTCGCATTGGAATAACCATCGGTCATCGCTTCCATTTTATTTTCTGAAACGAATTAGGCAGTTATACGGCAATGTTTCAAGTTTTCTTTCTAAATTTAACTTCCCATCCTGTTAAGCAAAACTGGTAATCTATGCTTCTTTATTGGGCATAAGTTTAGCTTCCAGAGTAAGGTATGATCACACATGAGGCAATGGATATTACTGCGCTCTTCCTCGTCTCGTGCAGTTCCTCATCCCCAACACATGTTTCCTTGGCGGCGGCGCTCATAGTCGGCTCCAACTAACTAAAAGGCACAATTTGTGTATTATTATTTTTTAACTCCATGTAATAAACTCAAAAAATCTATCAAGCAAGATTTCGTCTTAAAAAGGTTATATATATATATATTTATCTAATTTCTGCATTTGGGTGGTAAAGTGGTGTTATTTTTGCTTTTGGGATTTCAGTGGGGATTTTGCTTCGGGTGATCAAGTGACACAGAGCAGGTTTAATTTTTTAAACAAAAATAAGTGAGAGCAATTTATAAAATTTTCAAACGTTCGATTGAGACTACCTATATTTAAAAAAAAAATGCTACCTCCAAATACCTTTTGCAATGGATCTATTCATAAATACCCCTTCCCCTTTTATCAATTCTGCACTCCCATTACTTCCGTTATTTGGTTATGAAAATAGAATGAACCGTGGTGTGAGAATTGGTTTCTCAAAAATGGCCAGACATAAAGCAAATATCTTCAATTCCAAATTACAAAGCAAACTACAAATTTAAATCATTCTGAAAAGTATTTTCAAAATAAAATAGTCAATTATGTAAGCGAATTTCTCCGTACGTCCTCTTAAAATATGCGAACTTGGCAATGTCATCTTGTGCTTAAATGGTGGTTTTTAGAATATCTATATGATGCCCGTGAAACTTTAAGAGCAAACCACGAAAAATGATATTTCAAGGAGTTGCAGCAACTATAGTCGAATCAGAACTTCTTGTACGCATTAAAATTAGTCCAGTTAGCCCATACGAAAATGTAAAAGTTTTTATATGTCTTGCTCTAGAGGGGATTGCAAAAATAGGTCTGAGATTTACAACACTGCTCTATCCTGTGTCGTAGGACTCTAGTCACCGTGTTCAATCACATACAATCACTTTTTGAAAAATCATGTTGTCCGCTAACTCCCGTTGCTTGTCTCATCAGGGAAGAAAATCCCCCCCATAAGGCCATAAAACATGTCATGCGATATAATTCGCTGTGACATCTGTGTTCATTGACCCAATCATGATTCTAAGTGGGTACCTATAACGGGAAAAGTAGCAAATTAACTTGTCATTGCCGTTAAATTGATTTAGTGATCGACGTGCGTAAATATATGACTCGACTCGTGACTGGAAAGTACAATGCGAGACTTCCAATTTTGGCAAGTCGTGGACTAGACTCGCAAAACTCCCAACACTGGCTATATTCACTTAATAATTAGGGTGGACAGATGAGTCAAATAATAAGTTGGGCTCAATTAGTAAGAGCGTTACCCTTCTTATGGTCGTTTCGCATGAAAAACGGCAGTCTTGTATGATCAGAAGTGTATTCAAGATGTGGGGACTTTGGAACTGTATTCCTAGTGTTTATCTGCCAGAGAGACGAAATCTTGCTTTTTGGGCGTGCGAATCCAGGTAGAATGCTGCCCGACAAAAAGTGTAGCAATGTAGTTGATTAAATTGAGGTTTTTATTGGAACCAGACATTGAAAACAGCAATTTCGATAGTCAAACTTAATATTGATTTGTGACGAATTTTTGTGATTTTGTCAATTCTTTTTTCTCGATTTATACTCATTTTCATAAGGCGTGAACAGTGGAGTACCGGTACATAACACAATAATATAACTATAAAAAAGTCCGGAAGATCAACTGCCCATTCATAATTAACTTGGTTCTGAATGATACTAAATTTTGTGAATGATTTCCAGTTTTTTCTAGTAACATGTAAAATGTCATGTAGCATTTTGCCGTTGAATACCATGCAGAAATTTTCTAGTGCAATTCAGATCATTAAATCTACACTGTTCCGAAATGCCTATTAGCAAGCGAATAGCGCAAAGTGGAGAAATGTATGACCGAAAACTTGTTTTCATATTGAATTCTGAACCTTCTCGCGATGCTGAAACGAGCGGGTGGATTGTTGACGTGACTCTATCGATAGTACATACTTGGCATAAATCTCATCAGCAAGGCGGTTTAGAATGTAAATATAAAATTACTGCAAATGACGAGTGAATTTACTGTAGTTTTATCACCGTGTGGTCATACATAATATAGTCAGTTATTCTATCTTCTCATATTGCATCTTGCATGTAAGTTTTCTCTGCAAAATTCTCAACAAATTTGTTTAACAAATCGGAATTTGGGCAGACAAAAAGTTGCCGAGTAAATTGTTGCTATTTGACAGTAATTTTATTTGACAATGTTCAAACTATATCGATTTTTCGGTTATTTATAAGCTGTTGATGGAAAGCGTCGGCGAGGAGCGACATAAATCTCAAATTTAGGGCGGTTTTGAATATTGAAAATATACAATTACTGCAAATGAACACTAAATTTACTGAACGTTTGTTAAAGTGTTTAAAACAAGACTTTGAACGACCTTTTTTAAAACTTGGAATGATTAAGTTTGAATATTGCTCGTTGTTAAAAAATTTGTAATCTAGACAATGCGTGTATGTTTTTCATTTAGCTCCTTGGGTCGGTAATCCAGTAAATAATCTAAAACCTTGAACGGTAATGTACACTTATTGAGTTATTTTATCTTTTGCTTCACTTCGTGATGTTCGACCTAATTCCATTTTACAGGTATATTTTTATTATTATACGTTGGTGAGATGTTATATATATTATATTGTATTGATCATGTTGTATTACTTACCACACGGACAAACCGCTTGGAAAAATATTGTTGCTTTGTGGTAGATCGACCCGTCAAGATGCCGACCATCTATCCACTTGTGTTTTACACATCATTATTTTTGTATCAGTTAAAAATAAACAGAAACTGTTATGACAACTATTAGATTTCTTTCCTGGTATAGATGGACAATTTCATTGTGTGTTTGCTTTATTGGATCATTCGATACCAAAAAAGCGGAATGGTAATTTCAGTATTATGCGCGGGGATATTTTCTTCCATTCAGCATATAATTGCTGAGTATGCAACATATAAAATCTTTCTGACATATGTGTGACGTGTAACCTTTCAGAAGCGTAAGATAACCAGTGATAGCGGAAAGTCTCAAATCCAAGGGTTAGGTGAAGGTATAAAATTTCAAAGTTTTTTCCATCTCTTGAAAAAAAATATCGAGTCGAAAACGCAAACATTTATGTCCCGAAGTTTTTTGTCCAGGCGATTTAGTCAATCCCGCCATTGGAAATAATCATAGATATTTTGTTAAGAAACAGTTGCTATAGTCTGTCCGTGAACCTACCGAGGGCCCATACTCAACAATTGTTAGGTACGGATCTTGGTAGAAAATAGGTCGTTGTTCTATGTTATCGTGAAATCCCTGGGTGAAGGTCATGGCATACTCAGTGGTGAAACGGTCGGCCTTCCGGACAATACGATCGTGCTTATCGAATTAAGCATCTCGTTTGGTTGGTGGGGATGCATCCATTTCTATCATGCCACCCAGTATGCAATGGTTTGTAAATATTGGTCTGTATCTAACCTGCTCATATTAGCATTATAAATTTTGAAAGCACGGAACATACCTAATTAAAAAATAAAATAAAATCCTTACGATCCATATTAATACGACAGAGTCATCAACTTTGAAAAAGCTAGATAACGGGTTTAAGAATAGCACTAACCTGTTTCCTGAGTGTCGTAGAATGCGACTAAAAGGAATCAGAGAAGTAGTAGATGCTTTGGTATTGAACAACACACATGTTTTATGTAATGATCATGTCTCTTTAAACTCAATGTATTCAATGCACCACTATTTGCTCCCAAGGCTGGTAGTACGGTATGGTACGAAGTTTGTTACGGTCCAAATAAATTTTCCGGTACGATAGTACGTCGATATTTATTTCGTACCGTACTCTTTTTTGTCCCTTCGCATTACACTTTATTCTTCTCAGATGAATTTAAAAAAAATTCGTTTAACATCCATGCCGTTTCATAACGGGGCGCTGACAATATAAATTGTGTCTATCAAAGATTTATTTTAAACTAAAGGGCAATTTTAAAATGATTTAAAGCGGCGCAGGTATGGCAATAAAAATGCAACTGATTCACTTGAGCTGATTAAATGAGGTATGTCGTATATGGGTTTTACTGCAGTGGCTTAAAACTTCGTGATTGCGTGCAAATACACGTAGGCCGCTGATTTACAACATCATAATCTGGATGCATTTTCCTACAATAACGAAAGTTGTGATAGTTAAATTAAAATCGATAAGATAAGCAACATTCAGAATAGTAAAAACCACGGTGTAGTTTCTGCATATATCGTTAAAATCGCCGACGTGCTTTGACCTGTTTTTATTAAAAATTCGCAATAGCGAAGGAAGCAGTTTCCGAATATACCATCTACGGCGGCGGATTCCGAAAAAAATTAGGGGAGCGCACATTTTTTTCCAACATGCAAATATAGGCTTTGAAATTTAAAAAAAAAGATTGGCGTACCGGATGCGCGCAAAATTTTCTGAGAACGAAAAAAATACATATTTTAAGAGCGAAATAAAAATTATCTGACAGGAAAATGTATCTGCGCACCGGAAGCTCGCTGAAATTTTTGTAAAAATTGAATGAAAACTTACACTTTAAAGGCTAAATGCTACGAAATACACAAAATCAGGGAAAAATTTTATGAAAAAGAAATTAAAACCTTTCTCTCCCTGACCAACTATGCACAAAAATCAACCAATAACCACCACTGTTACGTTTTGTTTGAACTCTGACACGTAGAGAAGAAACATCGAGATATAATGATACATTTAGGCTGTTTTGAGTTGAATGTTAAAAGTTATAGAGGTTAGAAGTTATATTTTGGAAAAAAACAGCCAAGTCACGATATAGAGCAGGGTTACCCAAACTTTTTGGGCAATGGACCCCTATTTGTCAATGTACTGATTCGCGGACCCCGATCTTATAGGGGTTATTACTGCACAGCATGTCAATTCTTTGAGTTGACAAGCAAACTCGCAGTTTGGAGTCTATGAAAAGTCTGGACTGGTATTTTGTCTTCATATTTGTAAAACAATATTCATGTCAGTCTGGATATTAGAAAAATCGCAGAGGTGGCACTGCAGCTGACTACCGGTACACGTTTAACAAATTTGTTTCTGCACAACCTTTTGGAACAGGCTATCGCTTTATCCGCTTATTAAGCTAGGCCTAAGGCCAATTCGTACAAAAATTGAAACTTCATAACCTGATCACCTATTGGGTTATCTACGTCTGTCTGGTATGAACAAACAAATAGCGTTATTTGGTAAGAGAAGAGAACATAAATTGCACCAGAATTACCAGATGCAAAAAGGCGCTGAGAAAATGTCCTTATATCTACGCCTTCGAATATGTACTGCACGAAATCCATGTATGGTGTACAACGGACATTCCGTCGTCGTGAGAGAATTCACAACATAATGAATCACAACATAATGAATTGCTCTTTGGACAACTCCAACTCTACCGATATTCAATTAAACGGGATCTTATTCAATTGGATTTTCTATGTGGATATATGCATTACAGTTTTGCTGGTATATATTACGGTGTGCCAGATATATGTGATCATATACAAAAGGATTATATAAATTTATACTTGAAAGATGGGTAGATATTTTGTCAGCAACAAATTTGCAATCAACAATAAGTTGGGCTTTAGTAGCAGCGGATTTGGTTGCTTTATCTAAAATGGTTACTGTCTTTCTGTTCTATTGGAACAAAGACACTGCAAGCTACATTCCTGATGTGATTTTAACCGGATTTTCATTCACATCCGTGTATATAACTTTGTGGTTGCGTCAGACAATGTTTCATATTGAACCTTCTCTTAAACACCTATCAACAAAACCATTGGACTATTTTAGTCGATTTCAGATATTCTTCATGATACTTTTTAGCTTTTCCCTGAGTATCCCTATTACTTACGTAGGCATTCGTGACAATGTTTCAAAACTTACGTGTTTTCCAAAATGGATATTGATTTTATCATTATTGTTTCAAATCGAAACACAAAATATCAACTTTCTTCTTGTTTTTCATTCCTTTGCTTCATCACAGAAAAAACTTGAAAAAAACAATGAACATCGGAAGAGTTCAAAGGCGATCTGTTGACTTACTTAACAGATCGATGATAATAACACCGATAGCTATTTTCAGCGATATCGTGGCATTTGTGGTGTTATCAGTTTATGGTTTATCTCTAGTATACAATCTTAACGTAGTTTTTAACTTGTGGTGCCTGCTTTTCTGTTTTGCAGATTGGAAGCAGAGAATGTTTCCTTTCATCAGTAGCGTAAAATCTCGTGTAGCTAAGATGACAAGAAGTGAAATGAATTCGGCGAACACTATTGAGACTAAAAATGTATCCGAAATGGTGTGATTTTCATGTTCAATGTGAATGGAGTACGATACATTTGCATTTATATGTTTTTGCAATATGATTTTCGTAATAGTGATCGACATTAGTCAGAACTTGATGGACTTGCTATATACATTAACATTATGCTCAATAAAAATATTCGCATTCGAATACCCATTGGTCATCGCGTCCGTTTTATTTCATGAAACGAATTTGGCAAGGTTTTAAGTTTTTTTTCTTCTAAAGGTAACACTCCTGCTTTCCATCCTATTAACAATTAAGGTACTCCATGTTTCTTTATTGGGCATAATTTTGGATTCCAGAGTAAGTTATGATCACACACGAGGCAATGGATATTTCTGCCCTCTTCCTCGTCTCGTGCAGTTCCTCATCTTCCGCACATGTTTCCTTGGCGGCGGCGCTCGTAATGATGAACCAACTAACTAAAAGCACAATTTGTGTATTACTATTTTTTTAACTCCATGTAATGTAACTCCAAGCAAGATTTCGTCTTAAAAAGGTTAAATATATATATTTATTTAATTTCTGCATTTGGGTGACAAAGTGGGGTTACATTTGCTGTATTTAGATGACCATTTTTGGTAACTTTGTTGCGTCAGACAATGTTTCATATTGAACCTTCTCTTAAACACCTATCAACAAAACCATTGGACTATTTTAGTCGATTTCAGATATTCTTCATGATATTTTTCAGCTTTTCCCTGAGTATCCCTATTACTTACGTAGGCATTCGTGACAATGCAATACAAAATTACGTGTTTTCCAAAACGGATATTGATTTTATCGTTATTGTTTCAAATCGAAACACAAATATCAACTATCTTCTTGTTTTTCATTCCTTTGCTTCATCACAGAAAAAACTTGAAAAAATAAATGAACATCGGAAGCGTTCAAAGGCGATCTGTTGACTTACTTAACAGATCGATGATAATAACACCGATAACTATTTTCAGCGATATCGTGGCATTTGTGGTGTTACCATTTTCTCTAGGAGCGAATAAAGCTGAGGTGTCATGCTTTGCAGTTCAGATTGGAAGCAGATAACCCTTTTATCAGTGGCGAATTTTTATGCACAGCACAGGTACGAATTGACCGCCAAAAGTCGCAGCCTCTCATTTTAATTTATTTGACATTAAGTACGATTATCCGACTATGTTTTTGCCATCAAGTGCTGGGTAGTAATCAGGGTTAGAATTTGGGATAGCATTTCTTAAATCTTCATAAACCCCACGCAATACCCATTATGCACAGTACAGGTACGAATTTGACCGCCAGGTAAGTCTGCAGCTATTAACATTAAGGTCTCATTTTAATTTTATTTGACATTAAGCATTATCCAATGGACTATGTCTCGTGGCCATCAAGTGTCCTTGCTGGGTAGTAATCAGGGTTAGATTTGGGGATTAGCATTTTTTTAATCTTAATGTAACTCCAAGCAAGATTTCGTCTTAAATATTTAATTTATTTTCAACCATTCAGTTGATCTGTTAGTGGGGGACTATTTGTGTATTTTGTTCATTTTGTTTACGTCAGACAATGTTTCATATTGAACCTTCTCTTAAACACCTATCAACAAAACCATTGGACTATTTTAGTCGATTTCAGATATTCTTCATGATATTTTTCAGCTTTTGTTGTCATATCCCTGTTCTTGGGCATTCGTGACAATGTTACAAAACTTACGTGTTTTCCAAAGTGGATCTGATTTTATCATTATTGATTCAAATCGAAGCACTTTTTATCAACTTTCTTCTTGTTTTTGATTCCTTTGCTTCATCACAGTGAGATCGTGGAAGCTTTCAAAGGCGATCCTTATTAACAGATCGATGTTAAACACCGATAACTGAGTGCGTGGCATTTGTGGTGTTTATCATTTTCTTAGGAGCGAATAAAGCTGAGGTGTCATGATTGTTACAATCCACGAATTTTTTACACAGTACAGGTACGAATTGCGAGTCGCAGCCTCTCATTTTAATTTATTTGACATTTAAGCATTTCCGACTATGTCTGGCCATCAAGTTTAGTAATCAGGGTTAGATTTGGGATAGCATTTCTTAATCTCCGATATATTTAATTTATTTTCCAACCATGTTGATATCTGTTACGGATGTTTGTTATTGTTTTATTTTGTTTACTACGCGCAGACCGTTCATGAGTCCTCAGACAAGATACGCGCGAAGTTCAATGTGTGCGACGCTTTTTATCAACTTGCGCTTTGATTTTGTATCGTGAGACAGCTTTCGCCCTTATTTAGTGTTTAATGAGTGCGACTTAAATGAGTGTTTAATGTTAAATGAGTGTTCAATGAGTGCGACGCTTTTTATCAACTTGCGCTTTGATTTTGTATCGTGAGACAGCTTTCGCCCTTATTTAGTGTTTAATGAGTGCGACTTAAATGAGTGTTTAATGTTAAATGAGTGTTCAATGAGTGCGACGCTTTTTATCAACTTGCGCTTTGATTTTGTATCGTGAGACAGCTTTCGCCCTTATTTAGTGTTTAATGAGTGCGACTTAAATGAGTGTTTAATGTTAAATGAGTGTTCAATGAGTGCGACGCTTTTTATCAACTTGCGCTTTGATTTTGTGTCGTGAGACAGCTTTCGCCCTTATTTAGTGTTTAATGAGTGCGACTTCTTGTTAGTTAGGAATTTGTTATCGGTTAGATAGTTTTCATTGTGTTTTCAGGTTAGAGTGTTTATTAATATTTACTTGTTCGACTTTCTGGAAACACTTTACTTAAATTAATATTTAGATATTTAGAATCGATTCTTAAATCGATTGTGGGGTTGTTGCAACTTCTCACTTGGACCAAGGCCTACTTCCCACTAGGCCAACTATCCACTTATCCACTTCGTCATTTAGTCATTTAATTTCACTAACAACTTGGAACCATTACTGCTGGACTTATTGTTCGCAACACTGCTGTTTACTCGTAACCAATTAACCATTATTTTCACCGTTTGATGCCTCATCATTTGTAATATAAAACCTTTCAAGAACAATTTTGACTGTATTTCATTGGCTATTTTGAGATAGATAGTGGGATTTTCCAACAAACAACTTAGGATTTTATGTGGACAAAAAGCAAAAGGCTTGGAGTCTATGGTTTTATCCAAAACATTTTTACTGCTGTAACGCACCCCCAAGTCTCCAATAAAATCACCAAAAAGCCTTGATTTCAGTGGGGATTTTGCTTCGGGTGATCAAGTGACACAGAGCAGGTTCAATTTTTTAAAGAAAAATAAGTGAGAGCAATTTATAAAATTTTCAAACGTTTGATTGAGACTACCTATATTTAAAAAAAAATTGCTACCTCTAAATACCTTTTGCAATGGATCTATTCATAAATACACCTTCCCCTTTTATCATTTCTGCACTCCTATTATTTCCGTTATTTGGTTATGAAAATGGAATGAATCGCAAGTTACCCGCAAAGCGCATCTGTGTGGATTCTAGAAGCGCTTTGATTCTGTATTGTGAGACAGCTTTCGCCCTTATTTAGTGTTTAATGAGTGCGACTTCTTGTTAGTTAGGAATTTGTCATCAGTTAGATAGTTTTCATTGTGTTTTCAGGTTAGAGTGTTTATTAATATTTACTTGTCAGACTTTCTGGAAACACTTTATTTAAATTATTAAATTACTATTTTGATATTTAGAACTTTATGTAATCGATTCTTGGTTGTTCAATTTTGGGAAACCCACTCCCACTTCTCACTTGGACCACTAGGCCAACTATCCACTAGGATACCCACTTTGTTAGTCATTTAATTTCACTAACAACTTGGAACCATTACTGCTGGATTTATTGTTTGCAACACTGCTGTTTACTCGTAACGAATTTACCATTATTTTCACCGTTTGATGCCTCATCATTTGTACTATAACACCTTTCAAGAACAATTTTGACTGTATTTCATTGACTATTTTGAGATTAGACAGTGGGATTTTCCAACAAACAACTTAGGATTTTTATGTGGACAAAAGCAAAAGGCTATGGAGTCTATGGTTTCACCCTAAACATTTTTACTGCTGTAACGCACCCCCAAGTCTCCAATAAAAATCACCAAAAAGCCTTGATTTCAGTGGAGATTTTGCTTCGGGTGATCAAGTGACACAGGGCAGGTTTAATTTTTTTAAAGAAAAATAAGTGAGAGCAATCTATAAAATTTTCAAACGTTTGATTGAGACTACCTATATTTAAAAAAAAAATTGCTACCTCTAAATACCTTTTGCAATGGATCTATTCATAAATACCCCTTCCCCTTTTATCATTTCTGCACTCCTATTATTTCCGTTATTTGGTTATGAAAATAAATGAATCGCTAATCCTGGTGTGGAAATTGGTCTTTCAAGAATGGCCAGATATAAAGCAACTATCTAACAATTCCCAATTACAAAGCAAAAAAATTTAAATCATACTGAAAAGTATTTTCAAAATAAATAGTTAATTATGGTAAGCGAATTTTTCCGTACGTCCTCTTGAAATATGCGAACTTGGGTAATGTCATCATGTGCTTAAATGATGGTTTTTAGAATATCTATATGATGATGCCATTAAACTTTAAGAGCAAACCACAAAAAAATGACATTTCAAGGATTGCAGCAACTATAGTCGAATCAAAACTTCTTGTACGCATTAAAATTAGTCCTAGTTAGCTCATATGAAAATGTAAAAGTTTCTATATGTCTTGCTCTAGAGGGGATTGCAAAAATAGGTGTGAGATTTACAACACTGCTCTATCCTGTGTCGTAGGACTCTAGTCACCGCATACAATACCTTTTTTGAAAAATCATGTTGTCTGCTAACTGCCGTTGCATGTCTCGTCAGGGAGGAAAATGCCCCACCCCCCTCATAAGGCCATAAAACATGTCATGCGATGTAATTCGCTGTGACATCTGTGTTCATTGACCCAATAATGATTCTAAGTGGGTACCAATAACGGGGGAAAGTAGCAAATTAACTTGTCATTGCTGGTAAATTGATTTAGTGATCGACTTGCGACTCGTAAATATATGACTCGACTTGTGACTGGAAAGTACATGCGAGACGTTAAATTTTTGCAAGTCTTGGACTAGACTCACAAAGCTCCCAACACTGGCTATATTCACTTAATAATTAGGGTGGACAGATGAGTCAAATAATAAGTTGGCTCAATTTGTAAGAGCGGTACCTTTCTTATGGTCGTTTCGCATGAAAAACGGCAATCTTGCATGATCAGAATTGTATCCAAGATGTGGGGGCTTTGGAACTGTATTCCTAGTGTTTATCTGCCAGAGAGACGAAATCTTGTTTTTTTGGGCGTGCGAATCCAGGTAGAAAGTGCATCAATGTAGTTGATTAAATTGAGGTTTTTATTGAAACCAGACATTGAAAACAGCAATTTCGATATTCAAACTTAATATTGATTTGTGATGAATTATTGTGATTTTGTCGATTCTTATTTCTCTATTTATACTCATTTTTTTAAGGCGTGAACAGTGGAGTACCGGTACATAACACAATAATATAACTATAAAAAAATCAGGAAGATCAACTGCCCATTCTTAACTAACTTGGTTCTGAATGATACTAAATTTTGTGAATGAGTTCCAGTTTTTTCTAGTATCATGTAGCATTTTGCCGTTGAATACCATGCAGAAATTTTCTAGTGCAATTCAGATCATTAAATCTAGACTGTTCCGAAATGCCTATTAGCAAGCGAATAGCGCAAAGCGGAGAAATGTATGACCGAAAACTTGTTTTCATATCGAATTCAAAACCTTCTCGTGATGCTGAAACCAGCGGGTGGATTGTTGACGTGACTTGGCACCACATTTGTTATCTAAAAGATATTGATTAGTCAAGTTTAGCCCGAGTATAAGCCACAGATGAAAAAAATCCTTGTCTAATATTGTCAAATGCCAGCAGTAAAAGGTTTAAATGATTGTTCATCATCGTCATATTTTTGGGGTAGATCAATTTCCACACATTTCTTGCTAAATTCTGAAACACTGCCCATTCATAACTAACTTGGTTCTGAATGATACTAAATTTTGTGAATGATTTCCAGTTTTTTCTAGTATCATGTAGCATTTTGCCGTTGAATACCATGCAGAAATTTTCTAGTGCAATTCAGATCATTAAATCTAGACTGTTCCGAAATGCCTATTAGCAAGCGAATAGCGCAAAGTGGAGAAATGTATGACCGAAAACTTGTTTTCATATCGAATTCAAAACCTTCTCGTGATGCTGAAACCAGCGGGTGGATTGTTGGCGTGACTTGGCACCACATTTGTTATCTAAAAGATATTGATTAGTCAAGTTTAGCCCGAGAATAATCCACAGATGGAAAAAATCCTTGTCTAATATTGTCAAATGCCAGCAGTAAAAGGTTTAAATGATTGTTCATCATCGTCATATTTTTGGGGTAGATCAATTTCCACACATTTCTTGCTAAATTCTGAAACAGGACTTTTTCTGAAAACATATTTAGAAGCAGAGCACGTCCGACTTTATAATCCATGTCCACCACTCAACCCAGGGTGTCATAACTTAGGTAGTGTAATAATTTGGTTAAGCCGAACAGGTAAAGATGATATCCTTTCAGCTATTCTAACCCTGTCCGTCTAAAAGTGGCCGTTGGTAGAAGTCCTTGGTCAGGGTGATCCACTCCAAGTGGCTATAAAAAAATAAAATAACACATCTATTTTTAGGAAGATAGAACATTTTTATTTTGTGACTTTCCTGCAGACGAAAGTCAGGTTCTGCTGACAAGCATTCAAATAGTGCAACAAAAATATTTTTACAAACAATATAAAGAGTGACATCATTGATCAGCATGACCTATTACCTACCCATTGTTTACTACACTGTAAGAAAAATGCAGTAAAATCGTTACTTTTTGACAGTAATCTTACTTAGCCATGTTGAAATGAACCCATGAAATTAAACTTTTTAAATCAATTATGGGCTGTTGACAGAACGGACCGCTGAGGTGCGCTCTATCGATAGTACATACTTGGCCTAAATCTCATCAGCAAGGCGGTTTAGAATGTAAATATAAAATTACTGCAAATGACGAGTGAATTTACTGTAGTTTTATCACCGTGTGGTCATACATAATATAGTCAGTTATTCTATCTTCTTATATTGCATCTTGCATGTAAGTTTTCTCTGCAAAATTCTCAACATTTTATTTGACAACGTTCAAACTATATCGACTCTGGGTCATTTATAAGCTGTTGATGGAAGGCGTCGGCGAGGAGCGCCATAAATATCAAATTTAATGCGGTTACGAATATTGGAAATATACAATTACTGCAAATGAACACTAAATTTACTGAACGTTTGTTAAAATGTGTAAAGCAAGACTTTGAACGACCTTTTTTAAAACTTTGAATGATTAAGTTTGAATATTGCTCGTTGTTAAAAAGTTTGTAATCTAGACAATGCGTGTATGTTTTTCATTTAGCTCCTTGGGTCGGTAATCCAGCAAATAATCTAAAACTTTGAACGGTAATGTACACTTATTGAGTTATTTTATCTTTTGCTTCACTTCGTGATGTTCGACCTAATTCCATTTTACAAGTATATTTTTGTTATTATACGTTGGCGAGATGTTATATACATTATATTGTATTGATCATGTTGTATTACTTACCACACGGACAAACCGCTTGGAAAAATATTGTTGCTTTGTGGTGGATCGACCCGTCAAGATGCCGACCATCTATCTACTTGTGTTTTACAAATCATTAATTTTGTATCAGTTAAAAATAAACAGAAACTGTTATGACACCTATAAGATTTTGGAATTCCGCCGCAGTATTGTAGTTTATACATCTATGCACATTTTATACGAATGGGAGATTTCTTTCCTGGTATAGATAGACAATTCCATTGTGTGTTTGCTTTGTTGGATCAATCGATACCAAAAAAGCGGAAAATAATTCCAGTACTACGCGCGGGGATATTTTCTTCCATTCAGCATATAATTGCTGAGTATGAGAAGCGTAAGATAACCAGTGACAGCGGAAAGTCTCAAATCTAAGGGTTAGGGGAAGGTACAAAATTTGTAAGTTTTCTGCATCTCTTGAAAAAAAAAACTGCTAGTCGAAACGCAAACATTTATGTCCAGAAATTTATTGTCATCTCTGGAAAAAAAAAGAACAAAAACAAAACTTATACGGTAAGCAATTTAGTTAATCCCGCCATTGAAAATAATCATAGATATTTTATTAAGAAACAGTTGCTATTGTCTGTCCGTGAACCTACCGAGGGCCTATACTCAACAATTGTTAGGTACGGATCTTAGTAGAGAATAGGTTGTTGTTCTATGTTATCGTGAAGTCCCTAGGTGAAGGTCATGGCATACTCAGTGGTGAAACGGTCGGCCTTCCGGACAATACGATCGTTCTCATCCAATTGAGCATCTTTATCTTCAGCCAGTTTGGTTGGTGGGGATGCATCCATTTTTATCACGCCACCCAGTATGCAATGGTTTGTAAATATTGGTCTGTATTTAACCTGCTCATATTAGCATTATAAATTTTGAAAGCAGGGAACATACCTAATTAAAAAATAAAAGAAAATCCGTACGATCCATATTAATACGACAGTCATCAACTTTGAAAAAGCTGGGTAACGGGTTTAAGAATAGCACTAACGTGTTTCCCGATTGTCGTAGAATGCGACTAAAAGGAATCAGAGAAGTGGTAGATGCTTTGGTATTGAACAACACACGTGTTTTATGTAATGATCATGTCTCTTTAAACTCAATGTGTTCAATGCACCACTATTTGTTTCCCAGCAATATAAAGTACCAGAATGGATCTGCATCGACAAAACAATAGTAAAGGAACGGTTCTTAAACACTACGCTTTTAAAATTTGTCATCATATATCTTTTGACAATAATTGAGAGTAGGTCGCTGAACGCGAATAACACATTATAATTTAGTCATTTGACGTCGATGTGAAATACAACAAAAGTAGGAAATGTATAAGCGTTTGTAGTCAATGACAATATAATGCGCGATTTTACCCACAGTTTTAACAAATCGGACAATGGATGTAGGATAGATCATTCTTTGACATTTTCAGAATTACAATTGAAAGAAATTTAGGAAATAAATACAGGCTTTGGAAGCAAGGGATTGACGGGTAAGAGGTTCAACCTTGACAATATCGGTAGTTTAAAATCAAAAAGAGCGCTTACCATAGTAGATAAACGAAAATTCTTTCTGTTGACATTTTTCAACGATACGAAGGAGTCAAAAATTAAAAAATGTAAAATTGTTAATAGCAAAGCTTAATGTCGAAAAGAAAAGATAACTAACCTTTTCCTTACTCTGGATTGAGGACAGGGATTGGCACATCTGACAATATCCAAATACTTTTTTTAAACATAGACTATTCGAAAAAAATTAGGTTGTTCAGATGGTGATGATATAATGGTGATGATGGTTAGGTGATATAATTATTACTTGACATAATTTCAATAATTATTAGGAATATTACTAGTAATGATTTTATTGGACTCGGTCAATCACCCTCCAAGAAGCTTTGTAATATCACAACACAATGAATTGCTCTTTGGACAACTCCAACTCTACCGAAATTCAATTAAACGGGATCTTATTCAATTGGATTTTCTATGTGGATATATATATGCATTACAGTTTTGCTGGTATATATTACGGTGTTCCAGATATATGTGATCATTACAAAAAGATTATATAAATTTAAACTTGAAAGATGGGTAGATATTCTGTCAGCAACAAATTTGCAATCAACAATAAGTTGGTCTTTAGTGGCAGCGGGTTTGGTTGCTTTATCTAAAATGATTGCTGTCTTTCTGTTTCATTGGAACAAACACACTGCAAGCTACATTCCTGGTGTGATTTTAACTGGATTTGCATTCACATCCGTGTATATAATTTTGTGGTTGCGTCAGACAATGTTTCATATCGAACCTTCTCTTAAACACCTATCAACAAAACCATTGGACTATTTTAGTCGATTTCAGATATTCTTCATGATATTTTTTAGCTTTTCCCTGAGTATCCCTATTACTTACGTAGGCATTCGTGACAATGTTACAAAACTTACGTGTTTTCCAAAATGGATGTTGATTTTATCATTATTGTTTCAAATCGAAACACAAATATCAACTTTCTTCTTGTTTTTCATTCCTTTGCTTCATCACAGAAAAAACTTGAAAAAATCAATGAACGTCGAAAGCGTTCAGAGGCGATCTGTTGACTTACTTAACAGGTCGATGATAATAACACCGATAACCATTTTCAGCGATATCGTGGCATTTGTGGTGTCATCAGTTTATGGTTTAAGTTTTGTTTACAATCTTAACGTAGTTTTTAACTTGTGTTGCCTGCTTTTCTGTTTTGCTGATTGGAAGCAGAGAATGTTTCCTTTTATCAATGGTGTAAAATCTCATGAAGCTAAACCGACAAGAAGTGAAATAAATTAGGCGAACACTATTGAGACTGAAACTGTGTCCGAAATGGCGTGATTTTTTTGCGATATGATTTTGTTAATAGTTATCGACAGTAGTCAGAGCTTGACGGACTTTCTATATAGGCCAACATTATGCTCAATAAAAATATTCGCATTGGAATAACCATTGGTCATCGCGTCCATTTTATTTTATGAAACGAATTTGGCAGTTATATGACAAGGTTTTTTTTTTTTTTTTTTCAAAGGTAACACTCCTGCTTCCCATCCTATTAAGCAAAACTGGTAATTCATGTTTACGTATTGGGCATAATTTTTAGCTTCCAGAGTAAGTTATGATCACACACGAGCCAATGGATATTACTGCGCTCTTCCTCGTCTCGTGCACTTCCTCATCCCCCACACATGTTTCCTTGGCGGCGGCGCTCATAGTCAGCACCAACTAACTAAAAAGCACAATTTGTGTATTATTATTTTTTAATTCCATGTAATAAAACTTGAAGGAGCGAATAAAGCTGGGTTGCCATGATTGCAGTTACAGATAAGATAGCCAACGATTATACGCCCCTTCACAGTGTCAACGACCAGCCTACAAAAAACGTCTTTTATTTAGAATACCAATAATTCGTGGGCTATAAGTGGTGTGCTAGTTTTTGATGATTTCGAAGATTTCGATTTTGTTTAAACTACATTTGTAGCGTCGTGCGCTTTCATAGCTTGACTAAACTTGACCAGATAAGATAGAAAATTTTTATTTATGTGTTGACAAACCAAAAATTCGTAAGCAGGTAAGTTTCCGCAAATATTTGGCAAGGGTACCGGTACCGTACGAATTCACCAGTCGCCTTTAATAGAATTTTTATACAGGTACGAATTGACTGTCATATGAATGAATTGACTTATGTGCTATTTTTCAGGTATGATTTGACAAACCAAAACATACCGATACGAATCGGCAAAGATACGAATTGACTGTCAATCTATATCGTTATGGTAGGCATGTCCAGGGAAAAGCTGGGCACCTCATACAGCATACCGGTACTCAATTATCTTGACCTGCTCCCAGAAACACTTTACTTAAAACTGTTAAAATACATGAATCGGTATCTGCACTGTAGATCTGCAGGAGAGAATGTAAAGGACTGATTCACATTGAGAGATTGAATAGGGTTAAACAGCACCGGTATTTCCAGCGTTTCTCACCCTGTCCCCACAAGATAAAACTGAAATCCTATCTTAGGCTTTCGGCAAATTTATGCTGGTAATATACTTTACTCTACCGGTACAGACACAGAGAAACAAAGAAAAACATGTAACACTATAGTACGCTACTTGTGCCTGCATTCGGTATGTCACACAACGCAGAACGATCAGCATATCCTGGAACTAAACACCTCACAGCTTGGTGTCAATCAACGTCACAACCACAAACGATCTGAGATTCCCATATTCTGACTGAGAATTGTCAGATGAAAGGGATTATGAGCAAAATTCTGGCAGTTCATCAGATTCCATCATTATTGGTGCTGTGCTCCATGCTAATGATTAAACCTACATATATCAAATAGAGAAGGATTATAATGGCATTCTTATATGGTACGTTTTTTTACTTTGATCTTCAATAATTATTCAATGTTCTTGTCAGATTCTGCATATATAACAGGTAACTTCCCTTCATTCTGTTATTTTTTCAAACACTTCTTTTTTATCGGTAAAAGACGCATCATTTTTTGCAATATATTTACCCTACCTCCAGGAGTACCAAGTAGCTTGAAATATGAAATGAAAAAATTATAATTAGATCAATTTACACATTCTGAGTATTTCATCTCGATTTCATATATTCTATTTATTATATCTCTTTAACATTCATTAATATTTTTGACAGGTCTAAACAGCAATGGGGTTGTATGATCACGGTTGCACATGTTCCTGATAAGAAATAATGATATCTATTTTCTTCACAATTTACATACAAGTCAAATCTTCAACATTGCCGCAATAGATCAGAAATTGATCACTCACGAAAAGAGACAATTTTCAAATATATTACGAAGAATAGCTATTTCTGTGTTAGTATAGTAGAGTATAAATTGGTGTTGTAATGTTCCTATTGTAAATTTTCATAAAAGCAAATGTGTCGATGGAAGGGAGTTCAATAAGGACTGCCGAGTCAGCTTGGTCATGAAACATTGAAAAGCACAAACAATGTAATTTTACTACGTTTCGAACGACTACTCAAACAAGCTTCATTCTACTTTCGAAAGCACTGCAAATTGCATCGGTTGTATTTCACCAGTTAAGCCTATTAAAATAGAACTATGAGTCTACCTGCTGACAACCATTTATTATTAAAAAGCACAACAAGTTACAAACATAAATGATTTTAGTTAAAGTCAAATAGACAAGTGTTGACTCATAGAGAAAGTTAAAAGTCAGTTCTATGTTTCTTTTCATAAAAGAATTGGATGAGAGCGTACTGTTGTTCTTTACCAAGCACTGATCAATGTGTATGGAGGTCTGCCTTTGATTCATGCATCAGGGTCTTGGACTCGACAACAAACCGAGTGCCCTTTTGTGCAATATCACATGATCCAACAATCAGACTGGCAGAATACCAGCTACTCTATATACTTATACACCCGAGGGAAAAGATTTCTATCAGAAGTAACCAAACCAATCTAGGAGCTTTAAAATTGTCAATACTGCCATGAAATACCAGTGTTATTGGCCTTGAAGCTTTTATAGCCATATGATGAAAATGATATGTACATTTAATTTCGTCCACCCGAAGAAAACCAACAACTACATCCGAATTTCGAAAATAGAAATAAGAACTTAATCCTTGAATAGTGGCGCATAGAAATATATTGATTTTATCACTCAAACTTCAACAGAATTGACAATGCTCATAATGGAACATGTTTCCTCGAAATAAAGCCAATTTTTTCTATAATCGAAAATTTCTGGATATTGGAATTTATATTTATCCTTAACAAAGTTGGAATGCTGCTTTTCATTCAATTATGGCTGAGTTCAAAATATTAGAATTTAGAAGAATATTCGACGAATATTTCATATCCAAATTTATTTTTCAGAATGTATGCGAAATAGTAATTATTCGCTTTTGGCAACCCCGACTAGCCAGTTTATTACGACATTGAATCATTTTGAGTAATTAGCAGACTACTTTTTTATGCAAATTTAATTTACTTTAAATAAGGTTGAAAGCGACACTTCAAATGAACCAATTAATGCCTACTAATATGACAAAGAGCTACTACTAAAAACTGCAGAATCAACATTCAAGACAGGACTGAACAATTATAAAATATACAGTGAATGGAATCTGCCCCGGATGTGTTAAAACCATCTACTACTCTTTGAATCAAGAATTTTAATTACCTCTTGTATGGACATGAAATATGTTGAGAATATCCTAAACCTGGCTACCAACCAGCCAACATGTTAAAAGTTCTTTTGAATCATGCTAATATTAGAAATGCAAATCACTGTTTTGGATTCTTGAATATTCAACAGACTTCAATAATTGTGGGTGTGTTATTTGTTTGAGAAATATGAGTTTTTCTTCACACCCAATGTTGAATACATCACGAAAATGAGTATTAAATTTCGACATATATCCAATTACATTTGTGTTCTCAATGCATATAGTTTTTTAAATATTCGAATTTGATTTATAATTTACTTTTTCGAACCAACACGTCCAGGTTGTGGCAAAATCTTAATATTTATCCCGAAATTAGTATCGGTATTTATCATATATAAAATTATACTAATTCAGTGATTAGTCAAGTCAAACTACATATTGCCTAAAGCTGATGTTTACATATTATGTAGCCAAAGGCTTGTTTTCTAATATATCAAAAGTTTAACTAAAGTCAGACTTACGGAACCTCCCCAAAATCTATGGAGGTTAGCATATAACTATATGAAAAACAATTAGGCTACTACTTGTGAACAAGAAACGCGACTTATTGTAACGTAATGCAGTCAAATGCATAATTAGGCAACATACAAGCCCTTGGCCAGCTTTGAAAATGCTCTAAATCACGAAATTTGTGACTTTTAAAAGTATTCTTCCGGCATAAAACAACACACCTCAAAGCCCACCTAGACTTTTACGCTACCGGCTTGAGTCAAACAGAAGCGTACTAATGGGTCGAAAATTTAACGTGGCGAACTCTCTCGTCTCGTGGCACCTTTTGCCAATACGGTCACCACGCAAAACAGACCAATTTAGAAATGCGCAACTTCAATAATGAACAAAGCATTTCGAATAACTGAGTTAGAAGATTTTCGTGGGAGGATGATCTAATTGTGAACATGATTTCAGACAAATACAACAGGTATACAATAGGATTTTAATGTTTATCTTGTAGAAGGAAGCAGAGAGTACATTTATAGCTGAACACTACTACTTGATCCTCAAAAACATCTCCGGAGTCACTGCACTCTCTAGTTTGTGAGAGGGGGAAACTCGCCTCTCACCACTCACTTGACAGCGTCACCCAAATGTGGACGATGTCGCCCAAATGCAGAAATTGGAAAATAGCATTGGAATATAGACATCGAAAAACGTTGGGTGATTCCATTTGGCAGACATTCAAATTATATTTCATTGTTAGGCCATATATCCGGTCGTGGAAGTGTAGAAAAATATGATATCGATACATCTCTAGTAGGGTTCAGCTGATACATCTGTTCGCCATTACATCGGATGGTTTTTTCACCTTTACGGTGAAGCGACTTCTAAAGGTCCTCCATGGTTAACAGTTCAGTCCAGTCAGTTTTATTTCCATCAAATCCATCAATGGTGTTTGTTTCAGTACGAATTGATCAAACGACGATCATTAAACTACTTAATGTTGAAAAATTATGAGCAGCGGCAACGGTACCACTCCAGTGCCACTGTGTTGTCCAACGATACAATATTTATTATCCTCCGCAGGTGTACACGTGCCTTTCATAGCGATAGCATTCCCCGTAAGCGGTGGTAACATACATTAACCGCTATCACATTGTCTAAAGAGCTGATGTTTCGATTTTTATGCGTTTCAGCACTGGGTGCGCTGTTCAGCAAGACACTCTGCGGGTCGCTGAGCATTTATACGTACGTAGTCACTATAAAGATGTCCGTGCCCTGCGTCGAGTATAGGATCCTCGGTAGGTTCGCGGACAGGCCATAGGATATAATTCGGAAACGCAACGAAACGTAAACTTTATCTTTATAAATCTTAGGTAAAGCTTTACACCAACACGAGTACTCATAAAAAAGCAAAGCGAATCTGTTTATTCGATTAAATTAAATCAACAAAACTCAAAGCGATTTCGCCGCTTGGTAGTTTTCGGGCTTTTTAATATATTGTATAAATTGTCTAGTGGCAAAATTTATTTGACTGTGGCTATAATTTATATATTTTCACGGAATCACTATATTTTCACGGAATCGCAAATATAAGACGCCCAAGTCTTACCCAGCATCTTTTGTTAAGTATGACCCGCCGTCGAGCCAAAGTGTGTGGATTATGCTTGGAAGAATCAAATATCTGCGAGGTGATGACTTCTAGTTCACGATGTTTTCGTGGGTGGACATGGTGATATAATATTGTGTCCTATGATTCACAAAACTTCGGATTCGAGTTATGACGTAATCCAAATACCTGTCCAATCTATCTTCCGCAAGCAAATTAATCGAGCTAAATCAGAACATTCAAAATGGTCGTTTATTTTGTGAAGAATGGGTCATGCCAGGATTGCGTCCACGGGGAGGGATCCATCTGTGGCACATGCTTGACAAACAGTTTTTTGTTTTGTTATTCATGGTATAAAATATTAGAAAGAATTCTCTTTTAGTCATAGATAGCCTGAAGGCAAAATTTGAGACTATGCATAAAAGAATACAACACCCCTTACACATGTTTACAACACGATTGATCAAGTATAATTTATTCACGCGTAGCCAGCCATTCACAACAGAACGAAACTTCTACTCTCTAAAAAATGTAAACTAAATGACTAAAAAATGTTCAATGCTTGTAGCAGTGAAATACAATGTGAAAGTATATATTATATTTCGTTATATTCAAAGAAAATACTTGGTCTGCTTAAAACAATATTTGGACAAATGACGCCCAGAATGATTCGAGTGCAGTTTTGAAAAAAGTAAACGTTTCAAAACACAGTTTTGTATATGTTACTTTTATTTATTTAGAACCCAAATTCCTCGAAAAATATGCATATTGGTCATTGATGAGAAGAAGGTGTATCGTGTACAGAAATCGTAAGAAATGATATAGGTTTAATAAATGTAATATGGTCGTTCCCCCCTCACTAACTGATATGAATACTAGATTCGTCATTTAAGAGGCAAAAGTTGCTTATTTTCCTGGTTTATTTGAAATGAATAATTTTCTTGTTATTGACCGCACTCATAGTTAAAATTAGGGAGTCATTCATCCGAAGAAATGACCGCAGGTAATCCACGCAGTGAATTGGTCTAAACTATGTCTCATTCTCACCTGTCCCAAAATATGATTTTACCAATTAAAACCTGCGTTTACCGATTTAAAACTTTATTTTGTCGACCATGAGACACAGATGAACCGCGCCGCGCTTCAAGCTTAGCAAAAACGAGTGCGTAGAAAATATTTTTAATTGGGTCACAGAGACATGCTCAGTAAAACAGTTTTTGTGTTGAAAAGAACCAAACTACTCATTTATCAAAATACCATTTCAATAGACAATATATTATGATAGCTGTGAAAACTCGGGAACAAAGATTGCCATGTTTACTTTAGAAAATACAACAGGTCTTCGCCTAGTAAGGATAATAGCGCCTGAACACGTTTTGTTAAGTATAAATCACTGGCGGTCTATCTGTGGCTTATGCTTAGAAAAATCAATTTCTGATTGGGTAAGTATGTGGAAGTGTGTGGAGAATACAGTTGCTCAACTTGACATCCTTTCGTACGCGTACCAACCATGAAGGATAGAAGCACGTACCATGCCGTCCATATTTAATAAACTCCCTGTTGTTCATACAAAGGAAAATTAATTTGAATTTGGTGACGAATATCTTGCTCTAGGAAATAAAAACATTTGTAAAAAAATCCGAATATAGATTCGGCATACAATGGAAAGTCATGTCTCTAGTTCGGAATATTTTATTTATTTTGTGAAGAAAGGATTTTCGGCGATCGCGCCAAGGAGAAGCGTACCCGATGTGACTTGAGGGAGACTAAATGGGGATTTATAATGTGATACTAATCATGAATAATATAAAATGAATTTCAAAATCGTTACAGAAATAAATTTGTGTATGAATGTGGAAAGACTCTTAAACCTATTGTCGAGCAGTTCAGCCTCTTTCTATAGCATACTTGCATTTAGTATAAGGAACCACTTACGCGAAGGCGTAGAAGAAGGATAATAGTTAGTTTCACGTTAACCCGACCAATAGCAAATCATGATTTTGTTGCATACTCCTCTAAATTAACACAAATGGATTGCAAAATCATTTTTTTGTTGCACACATCTTCATTACAATACGGACCGTGAAAAGAGGTTTTATGAAGAAAAAAATGTTGCTAAGATTGAAGGATCAGGGCGGAAAATGTGAAATTTCAAAAAAAATAAACGATTAGAAGAATGTATATTATTCGATGTTTTCATCGCTTTTTTATTAAAATAAAAGGGGTGAAGTTTATAATAAAATTATTAATATTTTCAGTCGTTTTGAAAAATGTTAAAATGATAACCATCGAACTAGTTTTGTAAATATCAGTAATGGCGAAACTAAATATCTAAAGTCGAGTTTTATGCACGGTTAACGCTGTAATTTTCTCCTGCTGTCTCAATGTATTATTCCATGAAACAGCGACAACACTTAGCCTGAGGCGCATCGATGCGCACACCAGCTTATGAGCTAAGCAAAGAAGATTTTTTAATAAGAACAAGCTTTTTCGAGTATGGGTCACTGATTATGAAAGCGCGGCACTTGCTTGTAAAAAAAAACTTATTTAATCTGGTGAGCAAAGCGGAACGTTCAATCATGCGAAAAATTACTATATCTTTTAAACTAATTTGTAGCGAGTTTTTTTTCTCTTTTTTAACTTTTTGGTTTAGTTTTACGGTAAAGTTTTGTAGCATAACGTAGACGACGAGACTGTTTTCCGCTATGTAATCTGGACCGACAGCGAGTATTTTTTTGAAAAAAAGGCGATTTTTATCGCGATGCGTAATTTGTGATGTCGAACAATGCTATACAGTTTTGGGCGTTTTGCATTGTTTAAATCTCGTGTGCTGATTGTTATGTAAAATGCAGATTTTTAGATTGGATTGTTTATAAATTGTTTTAAATTTAATTATTCAAATTTTTGATTCGAAATTGTTCTAATTTACTACTCGAAAGGAGAATTTTAAAGGATTGGGTCAGTGAAGATAATTGGTGATATATCTTAATTTTCAAGACTAGACATAATCTGACTAACTTTTGTCTATCGACCTCCTTATAACCTCCCCACAATTTACCCTGTTAGAATAAAATTTGTCAGCTATGAGACACAGACGGATTGCGATCCATCAGTGACCCATACTTGACAAAACATGTATCGTTCTTTCGATCTAATGGTTACGATAAATTCTTGATTCTATCCGAAAGTTTATTTTGTGCATGAGACACAGCATGAGACACAGACGGAAGATCTGCGTCTCATCGTCGCGATCCATCAGTGACCATATTTAACAAACCACGCCTATTTTGACTAAGGGAAGGAGAGAGCTCAAAAAGGGAGGAGGAATATAAATCGAAAATAATTTCCAAAATATTTTTAATACTAACGTTTTCAGTAAGCATATATTGCGCGTAGCATTTTTTGTTCTGCTAGATCAGTTTCGAAGAAAAACAAGTAAGTAGATAGCTACAACTCTGCAGTGCACAACTGCTTATAATCCGATTTCTTAATATTAATATTTATGTTTTAGTTTTCTGAGATTAAGGTTTTTGCAAGATTAAAATATAAATCTTTGTTTGTTTATATTAAATATGGATGAAGTGTGTTTGCGTGTGCTAATCAATATTTTTCGTGTATATTGAAAGCTTGTGCGCCTTGTCCGTGATATTTCGATGACCTGCAAGGTTTTATGTTAAAATATTATGCTGACATTCGCGTTCTGTAGTGTAATCAGGACTTATCACAGTTAAAAAATGTTTTTCAAAGCGGTTTTGTTAAGTATGTGGCGCTGATGATGTGCGGGCCATCTGTGTCGCATGCTTGACAAAATAAAATTCTGATTGGGATGGGATTAGTGGGATTTTTTATTTAAGATTTGAGTTTGGTAATAAGAACTAGTTTAGGTGGAAATGACTATACAAAAATAGTATACAGAAAAGGAAAGTTCGTCTCCAGCGTTGTAGACCAAAATTGGATTTGTTGCGAAATAGTTATTTCATCAATTGTGAGCCACTGAGGGATCGCACCGCATATGCGCGGTTTTTCTCTGCTCCACACTTGCTGAAACGAAAGTTTAGATGAGATCAAGCTTATGGTGCATTTTTGAGCTAACGCCTAACAAGGTGAATATTTTGAAGCGTAAAAAATTTCCGCTGAAGATCACGTTACTGTTTTAGGTAGTAGTTTACAAAATAGACATCGCTGACGTCATAAGGATGGGAAACCAGGATAAAGAAGACTTGATAAAAGTTGATTCGAGCTGAATCGAATTAATTTTAATAATCAGTAACCCATGGGTTGATTTAATTACCATTTTTACTCATGTTTCGGATTTATTTCATAAATTGTATTTATATGAGTTTCTCATGCTTCTTCAACCTTGAAAAATTTCTTCGGAATAGAATTTCTTCAGATTTTTACTTCATAGATTTGTTTTTGTGTCAAGTATGGATCGTGGTGTAACAACACGATTAATTATGCAACATGCCTAACCCTGAATTACCTAACTTTGTTATCCAAGCGAGGGTCGCGGTAAGGCATCATTTTATGTCGTCTCGAACACATTTTTGTTTTCTACATTGAGGGAGGAAGGGAGTACATACCCACGCTAGACTCTGGAACGAAAATGCTGTACACGTTTTGTATTATGAATCAGTGACGAATCGCGCTCAGCATAGAAAAGAATATTTTTGTTTGCATTTAATGATTTTAATAAAAAAGTACCTGGCAAATTGCGGTAGTTAATCAATAATAATCTAGTTCCCGTTATATTCGCCATTATCACTTGATTTCGTTCAATTTCTAGCGACCCAAAAGTTTATTATCCGTGACTTTTGACATGATGTTCGACCAATCCATAGAACCGTGTTAGACCAGTTGAATTAAAACATCTTGGGAAAATGATATATCTTTGTGACTCGATATTCGACGCGATTTGAAAATATAATTTTGTGTTTCAAAAAGAATCAGTTTTCGCTAATGAAACGTAATTGCATTGGTAAAGGTAACTGAAAAACATCGAGGACGCCCATGGGTGTCGGTATTAGAGTGTTGCAAAGTTCGACGCAAAAGGAAATTTGTAATCAATCTTTTTCCAATATTGAGGGTGTCATAAAATTAATTGTAGGATGTTTGTTGAGATAGCCGTGTATTATAAAGAACTGATTGGTTTTAAAATTCATACAAGTTAATTACAGTCTGTCGTAATTTTACGAGTCATAATTTTGTCAGCTGTAATTATAAAATTTACGATGGGTGATCTAAAATGCCTTCTTCCGAGGAAAGCAGTTACCGGAAGAATGACATCATAATATTCGATGGCTCAATTAGCAAAAGGGTACAGTTGTTGAGGAAGTTGAGGATAGAAAGAGATATTTGTTTATTTCCTGTTAAATAATTCTACTGGTTCAATATTTTACCGTAAAATATATTTCTATGAGAAGTATGTGGAACAAAGTTAAGGTAATTAGACCAACAAAAGTTTGCATAGAATACCGAAAACTGGTAAACAGTCGAAAGTTTATGAACTCACACCAAAGACGACTTGCATTCTTAAAAATCGTTTCTGTAAACTTTTATTTGTATATTCTGTTAACATTTTAATGTATTCAGATATGCGAGCGTAGGAAGCCAAAAATAAGTAGGGGATATAAAAACAGATAAATCTGATAAGCGTTCCCAATATTTTCATTTTTCTGAACGATATTTTACTCTTTTAGAAAGTATGATGCTTTTGTTTTTACATCGGTTATCTGTCATATCGATGCTTAAAACCAGATAGGATTATCTTGCACAAATTATCAGGATACAGCTATTACTACGGTATATATCAAGAATACAATATAAAAGCAAACGAAATACGACCCAGTTTGTTTATTTAGCTGAGAGATAGGAAGGAACTTAAGTGAAAGCATTCGTCCGAAACATATTTAATTTATCAAGTTGCCCAGCTTCGACAGCTTGTTAGCGCGAATTTGGGTTATCAGTTTCAGTCATACAGAAATTTGAATGTGAGCAAAACTATGACTTCAAGTCATATTTTGTATGTAGGACCTACATACCATCGATATTCGGGAATATCATTTTTTGTTGCTCGATTTTAGGGGATGTTATTTATTATGTTCAGTTGTTCCGGTATGTGTTATGTTCTAAATATGGTTTTTATTTTTCCCAAGCGTAAGTCACAGATGGCCCGCGCCTCAACGGCGCGGAACATCACTGACTCATGCTTGATAAAACATGATTTGAAAATATTTTTATTGAGATTTGATCATTTTTCTTGCGGCCATGCACGGATGATCACAGGATAGAAACAGTGTAGTCCGGGACGCTACTTATAATAAACGAACAACATTCGGCTGCTCACGACCACAAACAGCAGCTGGTTTACGCACAACGTCATTGCGTCGAGTCACATTCTGCATTGGCCTTGAGTTTCGTTTTCGATGTGTTTCAGCTTTTGGAAAGGCTGAGGTAACCAATCTTAACCTTATTAAACCAATAGATAGAAGTGTAATGCACGAAGATAGGATATTGTCTACCACGCCGACGAAGTTAGGGGGTACTGAGTATTGCACTCAGGGCAGCTTACCTGTTTACACTGTACATTTATTATGTTAGACCTGTAACATTAATGTAAAAAGGTAAATTACCGGTAACTAGCCTACCGTACCGTACCTATTATGCCTACCCTGTACCAATGCCTGGATAAGTCAACTCGGACTCTTTTATATCTTAGACAGTAGTCTATAGTTTGTCGAATTCATCTAATCTTTAGAAAAGCCTAGCATATTTATAAAAAATTTTGAACTTGGTGCAATGAATTTTCATGCATCGTATGTTCTGTGTTATTAAATAAAAGCTTAACTATTTTATTCAAATATCTTCACAGATGTATCACTATGTACATACCACCTAAATATTAGATATTTAGTTTTGTTTATTTTTCTACAACATTGAATAATTATATAGCAACATGGAGAGCACAATACGACTCTCAGTATTTTTGCTGCTTTTCATCATAGACTTATCAAAATCTGAAAGCCAAATTTCCATCAAAGTGGCGGAAATGGCAAGTAATGGGACAACTCTTGTCAAAATACCCCACTACCTAAAATGGCCGAGTACAGAACAACGAGAATATAAAATATTATCGGGAAAGGAATATACACAAGTTGGTGAACGATCTGGAATATTGAAGGTTAAAAAAGAAATGGATCGCGAAACACTTTGTCCCGATAATCGAGAACATTGTTATATTGATATTGCAGTAGTTGTATTACCTGTCGGTGAAAAAACTTCGTTACCTTCATTAAAAATGGTAAAAATACAAATTGAAGTCACTGACAATAACGATAATGTGCCAAAATTTGAAAACAAAATTATTAATAAAATGATGTCCGAGGCAGTAGATGTTGGCACTAGTATACGGTTAGATAGCGCGGTCGATCCTGACTATGGAACAAACTCTATACAAACGTATCAAATCAAGTCAGCGACAGGTTCTCGTTCATTCGAAAAATATTTCAAACTTGGTATTATAAATAACATTGATGGAACAAAAATACCTAAACTCGAATTGATGAAATCGCTAGACAGAGAAAGAAAGGGAGTACATGAATTATTATTAGAAGCTGTTGATGGTGGAACACCAGCTCTTACTGGCACAGCAACTGTACGGATTAATATAACTGATTCGAATGACAATGCTCCAACTTTTCCTAAAAAATTATATCTTGTTGATGTTAATGAACACGAAGTTAAAGGGAAGGAGATAATCCAGGTATATATTTAATAAACATCCTGATCTACTTGTCATGATATATTGCATCTTTGAATTGCCTTTGATTTTTGATCGTTTGGACTTTGGAATTACTCCAAACTTATTTACTTCATGTACTAATAATAGAATAAAAGGAAGCGAAATAGCTCTAGATGGTTTTACTACGTTTTACATTATTACTCTGTTATTTTATGTTATTTCATTTTATATAGCTACCATACCTCTTTACCATATAATAAGTGGTTGTTCTTTTCTGGTTCTGCTTTCGTCTGTAATTCTGTATTCTGTAATTTTGAATAACTTTAGAATCTAATCTTATTATACTTGCCCAATTAAAATACACAAAATAAGTTTTGTCCAGTATGGGTCACTAGGGTATTGAGACACCTAGGCTTCAGCTGTAGCTTGAGTGTATGGATTTATTGCATGGCTAATTTTTGATATGACATTATTTTTAGTTGAACGCTAAAGACAAGGACATTGGTATCAATGGTGTGATTGTCTACAAGTTTCCGAGTGTAGTTAATGTCGAAGATCGAGAAATATTTAATCTGAATCCCCGGACTGGTGTTATATCTATAAAAAACAGTAAAAAACTTGACTATGAGACGAAACGAATCCATCATTTAACTGTGGAAGCGACAGACATGGGTCCTAATGCAGTATCGGCATATGCAACAGTAACTGTTCGAGTACAAGACGTAAATGACAATAAACCTGATATTGATGTAAGTTTCATGGACATGGAAAGCGTACGAGAAGCTCCAAAAGGCACTGGTTTTGATGCAATTGTCATGGAAAATATTGATATGGGCACATACATTGCATTCGTTACAATCACAGACAAAGATGGTGGTGATAATGGGACAGTATCATGTAGCATACCAGATGAAGGAATATTTGCATTGCAAAGTATTGAGGAAAACACTAGCAGGTATTTATATATATATATATATGTAACTAATGTAACGGATGTTTCCAAAGCAGTTTTTTGAGTCAGTTTTATTTTTAAAAGGTGGTGGTTCTTCTGAAAGGCTGCTTTGTGCCGCTGTCGGCTAAGTGAACGTAATGTCATGAATGCTATGGTCCTATACTTGGCCGTTTCATCACCGAGTGTGTCCTTCAGTAAGGCACATGGCGAGCAACAGTAACATAGAACAGATACACAGTCACTACAAAAGTCTGTGTCGAACGGTTGTTGGGTATTATAAACCCCCCCCGTTAGGTACCAAATAATTCGAAAACCAAAAAAAAAACTTTTGTTAAGTATGTGTCACCGATGGATAACGTCAATAAGACGCGGTCAATCTGTGGTGCTTGCTTGACAAAATAAAACTTCTGATTTGGTAGTTTCTGTTCCCGATATTTGTTGACTTTTTATGAGTATTAAGACAAACAAGTTTGGTGATTTTGTGCTCATTGTGTACATATCTCTTTGTTTTGAACCACTCAGTGAGCATTAAATAGACTGTGCAATCAGTAGACAAATTGAAGCATCCTTAAAAGAGAAATTTAATATATAATTTTTAGATAATCATTACATACTTTGAGATCAAGTAGCTCAAGTTATGTTTTGTTATTATAGCATAAAGTTTGACGCTTCAAATTACAAAAGAGGATACAAAAATAAATAGATAATTCCTTTGTCTGTCAGATTTGTTCTTTGGATTACATTTCAGCGTCCTATTATCAACAGATAACTTTACTACAACATAGCATATAATGGATTTTAACAAATATTATATGTATATATATATGTATATGTTTAATACAGACATTGTTACAGCTGCATTTTTTTTAAGGAAATATGAAACAAACTGATAGAGTGACAAACATTTTGCAACATAGATACTTAAAATGGCTATCATTGACACCATATGAAAATTTTCATGAAATAATAGTCAATATATACCTGATCTAGTATTTTAATTTCAAGTTGTAAAAAACAACAATGGTTATGCCATGGCTAAGTTAATAGCAAAATGTTCATATATTTTTTTGCACATAATTATACAATGTAATAAAAATCTGAATCTGCATTTGACTGTGTTACATTTTGATCATTTTTTTATTGTGTTCTTGAAATTTATTTCAGGTTTCTTCTGAAAATTATTGGAACTCTTGATAGAGAAGAAAAAAATTCCTATGACGTCAATATAGATGCTTGGGATCATGGAACGCCATCTCAAACTAATCGGAGAACATTGAAAATCAAAGTTGGGGATATTAATGATAATTCTCCACAATTTTTTCACAATGAATTTCGAGTTGGAGTCAGTGAAACTGCAACATCTGGAACAGTTATCATGACTCTTAAGGTAAACGCTATACCTGTACCGTAATTATTTTTTCTATTAATTGAGGTTTTCATTTTCAGGCATATTTACTTACTAATTGAGCATATCACAAACTGGGTGATTTGCTCTGGTGTTTAAATAGTTATAATAAATTCGACACTTTTTGCTAAGATTTTTTCAAATTATGGGAATCGCTAAAATAATTGATTTTTTTGTGATTCGATTTTTGATCCATGAAAAGATTAGTTTATAATTTTTGTATTTCGTTGTGTCTTTAAAATATTCTCACATTTGAATGAACTTGAACATTTCCGTTTGCAAATTCCATTCGCTCTGAAATGCAAATCATACTCTCTTTCTCACGTATCAAGAGTGTATAACTCCTGAAATAGGAAGTATTTACCGCAAATATGATTTCCTTTATTGACATTATTAGTTTTGACAATTTGGGATAAACATTCGAATTTACCATCAAGTGTGTATTCTGTGAGAGGGATTTCTTTTATTAAACAAATGTATTTCAATTTGTGTAGGTTTGCGTCAACGACAAACTGTTCTGTTCATTGCTTAGCATTTTGACAGGCATGGAATAAATTTATCTGTCATTGCTAAAGAAAGATTCATTACTTTATTACTATTAAAGTCATTATGTTGCTGCACGCTTGACAAGAATTCCCACGAGCGTCCACCTTAAACATGTTTAAAATGAATATTACCCGGTGGTAATAGCAGAAATTCGAGAACTATTTGTAATCTGATACTTTTTACATAGGATTAGGTGGTAACTTAATATAGAAGTTAATTACCTTGTCTCATTGTAATACCACTATTGTATGACTGGTGTGGGTTGTATTCACTGTAAGTGGATTGCATGTCAATTTGCTAGCCAGAAATTTTGTTTTGTCAAGCATGAGCCACAGATGAACTGCGCCTTGACGGTGTATTCCATCAGTGACTCATGCTCGAAGAAACAAGTTTTGGTAATATTTTTTTGACTTGGTCTTGCAATGTAGTAATGGGTTTACTGATATTGACAGCAATCTTATATTTATTTAAAGTTTGAAATTATTCATTACCGTATTTAGAAAACATTCAGGCAAAACTAATATATAATACTTGTAAGAATTTATTTTCCTAAATTGAAGTATATTTTTTAAAAAAAAATCTATACATAGAAGTCTCAAGACACAGAAATCTAATTACTCAATGTGAGACAAACAATGTTCCTTTGTTTTACAATCTTATAGTTGACAATTATCTTGTCTTGCATCCAAAATTTCGGCCAAAAAATTGACTTTTATTTGCTTTTGTACCTCTATATAATCTAAAATAAAAGTCTTCTAGACAGTGATATTATTTTAAAAATATTTTTAGAAAGGTTTTTTTGTATTCTCTTGGGTCGTCAGATTGTTATTAAAAGAATAATTTAATGACACTAACACGGCAATTGTGAATGATACTTTTGTTTGCACATGCTCGTCGAAACTTTTGTGTGTCTGACTTTTAATATTTAAATAACAGATGCAAATTTTATTCTCTTTTATCATTTTCTTTTTCGTAAATATTATGTCGGGTATAAATCATTATATATTTAACAGGCTACTGACTTGGATGAAAAACCGGGACCGAATTCCAACATCACGTACACTTTTCTACGCAGTAAAGATGCAATCACGAAGGGAAAGAAGAAATTTCCTCTCACAAAAGTATTTGAAGTCGATCCAGTATCTGGAGAAGTCAAATTAGCAATGGACAATGTGCTCGATGCAGAAAAAATACGAGAACCTGGTTTTCTAACTGTTTTAGCCAAAGATAATGGAAAACCACCGTTGAATGCGACAACCAAATTGAAGGTACGGCAAAATTTATTTTATCAAGCATGAGTTGCTGACCAACCACACCGGACCCAATGTTTAAAAAAATGTTATTTCTTCGACTGAGACTTTTATGACACTTTGAATGATTTTAATGTACAAATTTATATTTAAAATTAATTTCATTAGTTGGGACATTTTTTTTAAAGGAGGGACTTTCGGTCATACCAGCAGTACAAATTTTGAATCCTATTTATCAACTAATAATAAAGATAAAACACAATAAAATTAAAAAAAGAAAAAAAAATTCGAGCAGGCTAAAGTTGTATGGTTTGCCGATACGGTAAAATAATAAAATGGCCAGCGTGACAATTGACCTTTGAATGTGAAAATTTGAGATCATTTAATATTCAGGAGGCAATTCCATATGGAATATATAGGTCTGGCATGTTCCTTGGCACTTTTACATAATTCTCCACTTTTTCTTGCGCAAACTGTTTACCGACAGACACAGCTTATACGCGGTTTTATATCGTCTATTTTTTGTATAAAATATTCCTTTTAAATTAAATCGATAAGTATTTTCTGATCTAGTTTGTTCAAAAATACATGCATTATTTAGCAGCAACGTAATTGTACATGAAATGCTCTGTGTCTCTGAACCACCTCGATAGGTCATACCACTTAACGATGAATTTCCCTTTTGTCAAGTCTGGGGATCAGTTGAACCCGGCTTAATAAGCCGGGTTCAACTAAGCCCCACGCTTGACCGATTATCATATTTTGAACAATATACTTTTGGGGGTTAGAGAATTCGCTAGTAGCATAGAAAGCAATCTAGCATGCATTTTGACTTTACCTCGGTCGATTTCTGTCAAATTAGCGCTGAGAAGTTTGCCAAAAATGCATCAAATAAATTCATGATACTAATACGTAATGAAAAGGTTCTATATCGGCCGCTCTGAGTAATTTTAAACACAGATTTTCATTTGAGTGAAAACTAAAATAAGCTATGCCAATACTTATTACAATAATGGGTTTTTCATATACCGAGTTTTAATATAATTAATAATAATCTGAAGAAAAAAAATGCGCTTTTACTCAGACATGCAATATGATATTTTTAAATGATGATAGAAATGTGAGTCTCAAAATTCATTAAATTGTATTGAATATTGATGTAATACCGTAGTCTTAGGATAAGACGGTAAATGAAATTATAATGTTGATATTAATTTAATATGGGATTAAGTAACTCGCTGTTGAATTTTTTAGGAAAATACTAGAAATAATGATTTATTAATATATGTTTTGAGCATGCATGAATCATTTTATTATAATCCCTCTTTTATTCAGCATTTGATTATTTGAATAGTTTTTTATTATTATACCCAAGTCAAACTACTCTCAAATCAAAATAAGACAAAATCACCGAAATGAAAAACAGTATCGGTATGGTACAAAAAATGTTATATTATACTTTTTAGATTATGTTAAAGTGTTGATATTCTCAATTCATTCTATCCTTTAAACTATGACACAGAAACTATTATTATGAATATTGATTTTGACTCAGTCATCACTGGATGAATTTTCATAAAAATACTCGAGTAATATAGGAAAAACCCTTCATCAATGTCATTTTTTTAATTCCTAACAACATCCATGTGACTAGGAGAAAATAACTGTTTTGTACGATCAAAAATTTTTTTGCTATTCTTTCATGACTCATATTGTTCAAAGAACTGTATGGAATTAACCTTGCACTCTGACTGTTGACCCCACTTAAAGCTTACTCATGCATGAACCAACGATGAATGGAAGCAAATATTTTATTCAACTCCAATCAAGTATGGGACATTAAAAAATCGAGCTTTCTACTGAGTAATTTTTATTTACTTTTGAACATCTCCAATTATAAATTCATTTGAACAGCTTTCAACAACTATTCAATCATTTTTATCGCTATTGCCAGACAATGAAATTTTTTTAAATGACAGCACTGGTGCCCTGTTTTCCACTTATGAAAATGGTTCAAGTGGACATGAGCGGCACACGCTGTTTGTTTGCACTCAGGTTAAAATGGAATTTATTGGAAAATTCTTCAGCCTTTCGTATTCATTCCATATATTATAATATGATGCCTTGCTTTTCGGATTTACGAATATTAAAACGCTCGTCAGATTTGACTTTTAATATAAACCATGCTTTAGTAGTGAAATCTTATACTGTCTATTTCCATTGATTTTTTTGTTTAAAATTGATGCATGTGGAATATATATTTGCAGAATTATTATGGTAAGCAACACTGAAAACACAAAGTAAAAATTCTTACACAATAATTCTTTTTGTTCCTACTTTTCTAAAGTGAGCAAAAATCATGAACTGTGCCAAATTTTATGCACTATATGCGGCATTTTCCGCATTTTATTGCACTATAAAATTCCTATGTTATTTTTCTGAAATTTCCAAACCCTATTCTATAAATATATTTAAATTGTAAATATCATCTAAACTCTAAATTCTTTTGACATCCCTGGTCATCGTGTATTTTTACTTGGGACTGCCGAATAACCATTCGCACCTTACATCAGTGTATGCAATCGATAGTCATTGATTGGCTAAATCTTTACTAGTTGAAATTTGTATTGACCGCCTACATTATTTGAAAACTTTTATCGACGTGAAAATCCAACTGACGTAATTGTAATTCAATTTTTTCCTAAATTTTATAATAATTGCTCGATTATTGGTCAGCAATGTCTAGGTCAATGTCTATCTATTCATGGGGCTGCCCATTAGAATGCAATAGAAAAAAGATTTTTTCACCACAAATTAACAGCAAAAATTTCATGCTTTGAGTATTTAACGCTTTTAAATTCCTGAACATATTGAAAGTATTCTAAAAATTCTTTGTTCATCATAAATATCAGCTCTTCACCAAAAAAAGATGTGTGAGCAAATTCTAAATTTAATATATTACTTGAAATTTTTCTCAGATCACTGTCATTGACGAAAATGATAATTCTCCAAAATTTGAAGAAAAATCTTATATGTTCCGCCTCGATGAACATAGCAATGATGGAAAATACATTGGTCAGGTCAAAGCGACAGATGATGATTGGTCGAAAGACACTAATGGAAAATTGACTTACACTATTGAACAATTTAAATCTGAAGATGACGTCACTAGTTCGCAAGAAGAAAGCTTGTGGCTTGAAATGTTTCAAATTGATGGAAAGTCAGGTATGGGTTCGGACGACAAAATCTCTCATTTCTTCAGTGTCCGAAATGCTCCGGTTATTTTCCACGGATGGAAAAATAAGCTTCAAAACCATCAACACCACTATTTCATAGTGGTGTCGATGATTTTGAACCTTTTTTTTTCCACTGTTTGGTTTCTACCAGAGACTCAAAAAACTACGTTTTTATCTTCTGGTAAGAGATGTCATGAAATATTGCCTATTTGTAAATTTCCTTCTAATGGAGCCCATTTGTTTCAAAGAGTTGAGGTAGCGGAATTCCACCAGTCTGTGTTTGGTTTGTGTAAAAATTTACAAAAATAACTACAGCCTACATTCAAATACTTGTTCATTGTAAAATGTGACAAATTCGACGTTGCACTGCAATTTTCTAAATCAGACAAGACATTTCTATAATATATTGTAATTAAAATTTTCATGAATTGATTTCTTTTGCAGGTTTTATCCATTTTTATGGCAACAAAACAAAATTGGATCGAGAAATATATAACGATCGACCTATCAGGATATCGGTTGTGGCAACCGACGGTGGTGTTCCACGTCGAAGAGCGAGTGTGCCTGTTGAGATTTATTTGACAGACATTAATGACAACAGTCCGTTTGTGATTTCTCCTGATCCTAATAAAGATATTGCATTTGTGCAAATTCCAACAAAAAATTCAAAAACAGAAGCAAACGGCGCTGAACCTCGTATTGTGTCGCCGCCAATGGGAGGATTGCAAGAACCGCCTACTTCCGATTGGTCATCAATTGTTGTGTACAAAGAGACAAACTCTTCATATACTCCAATGACACTTTTACAAATCGAAGCTTCGGATCTGGATGAAGGGGTCAATGCAGAATTAAGTTTTTCAATAGTCGATGGGGACAGGAATAATTATTTTGAAATTGATACGGAAGATGGTAACTTGACCTTTTCAGAAACCGTTGACGTCACTAATGTGAAGCTCGGATGTCATGTGCTGAAAATTTTGATTTCGGATTTGGGGATTCCGAGAAAGTCGTCAGACGCATATGTAAGTTTTCTATTTATTCAAACAAGAAGTTCAACAAATAAAATATTTGGATATTTGATTGAAAACATAACGTCTATCAAAATTTTTATTTTGTCAGGCATGAGCCAATGATGGACTGCGCCTTGTCAGCGCAATCCATCATTGACTCATGCCTGAAAAAACATTAATTGGCACAATTTTTCTGACTGACCTTGGACACTGTAATGTTGGAACCATTATCCTAGATGGAACAAACTTATGAAAATATGAAATTCAACTTAGTATTTCCAGGATAGTTCATTATTTCAATTAATTTGTTTCAGAAACACGACTTAAATAGTAAGTACTCGATTATGTTAAGTATAATGTAATAAAAACATTATCATTATTAAAATAAGAACTGTAAGATATGTCAAACAGAAATTTAAAACATGAATGAAATAGTAAGGCTACAAGACCCCATTTTGCATAATTGAAATAACAGAGAATACATCTTTTGTATAGGTGAATTTATATTTTTCAAAAGACATTCCCGAAAATGTCAACTTCACTAAGGCGATGACGGAATGCAAAAGTAATCCATTATTCCCGAAGCCTACTGATAATAAATTTAGCACAGCTAGTCTCGATCGACTGACAATATACATCATAATTGGATTCAGTTTATTGATTTTCATCATTTTATTAATAATCGTGGTAAGTGCCATAGTTTTTCAATTTTATCTTCATTTTATAAGTTAAATGTGAAACTCATGCAAATTTAGTAAATTGCTCTCGCCAAATTAATCTGCCCGGAACATGCATGGCTACTATTTTGGGAATATCGACTCGAGGTTTTTGAATTAGTCATTTTATAACTCATCACCTTATAAAGTCCTAATTTTAGCTTATCATTTAAGCTGTGCAATATGCCAATAGGATATTTTATTATGCCAAGCATTTGCCACAAATAGACTGTGCTCGGGTTGCGTGATCCATCAGTAACTCGTACTCAACAAAACATGTCTTGACAAAAAATTTCTGATTGGGATAAACAGGTTACGGCTAGAGCTTGTCTGAAAAACGGGTGAACCGTTTTAAAAATTGTTGTTTCCAAACCTACCCTGGTTATCATTCTGTAGATTGTATGCTCAGCATAGTTTCATGAGACAAATTTAACAGGAGTTTAACCTGGTGTCTTTTATGCCAACACTATAACCACTAGACCACTGCGGCGGTTTATATTAGAAATAGATGAGAATTGAATTTTTTTTTATTCTGAGCATATTTTCTGAAATAATGATTTAATTTTTTTTAGTCTGCCAAGAAAGCTGTTTAAATTCTTTTCTTGGTTTGAAATTTTTAATATCATTTTCAAATATTTTTCGTATGTCTTCAAATTTTTCAATAATTACTATGTTAATGATAGTTCATTGTAAATTAACAATGTTTCAAAGGTATTAAATTGTCCTAATTCAGCCGTAATGATCAGATCAAAATTGAACATTTATAAAAATGAAACGCTTCAGGGCAAAACGTTATATTTATATATTTATTATCGTGTGTTCCTTACCTATTATCGATAATGCGATTATACTCAAAAACATGAATACATGCAGACCAAGCAAATATTTAAATTATACACCAGGCTCATTTTGAAATACCATAATTGTTGTCTTTTATACTTTTGTTGCTTTTGTGGTGTAATTAGTCTTTAAACCATTTTACATCCTAGCGTTACAGATGGGATGCATTCAGAAGTCCCGTACTTGAATTAAGTTGTCCTCATAGTTCTGTTTTACAATATGCGAAATATACAATATAAATAGAATACAGTTTTAACATTTCATATTAACGAAATTGTCCATTTTGCTATGAAATCGGGATTTATCTCAATTTTTTACTCAAATTGAACGAACTTGGGAATATTTGAAAAACGAAATTACTCCTATAATTAGAACTCCAGACCTGACTATGGGGATGAGCACATCATTATTTGTAACTGAAATCATTGTTTTTCTTTTTAATCCAGATTGTTCTCATCAAATGCAAATGTTGCGGAAAACATAAAAAGAGTCGAAGTTATAATTGCCAGCAAGGTAACAGCACAGGATGGAACAGTGCAGGATATGACACAGCTGACAAGAAGAATATTAAAAAAAGAGGTACAGATTGTCATGAATTAATTAAAATTACTAATTTAGAAAATTATAGATCACTATTTTTGAATTATTTGTTTTTCGACAAAATTATTAAATATCGTAGATTAATAGGGTTTGAGTATAACATAGTATTATGTTGTTTCTTGAAGCTAAATTTAGATGATATGAATATTCTTCCTGATTCACCCATCTTTTTTGATTTTTCTTGTTAATATTCAGGTTCAAACCGTCGGTCATACAATGGTCAAGGAACAGTGGACAGCAGATCTTCTTTCCATTCTGAGTGGACAGCTTCTCAGCCTCATATTGGACAGGTATGCAAAAAAATTTCAAATACCATCGTCCGGTATATCATTTATTAATAAACTTGACAATAAAGTTTCTAATAATTTAAATCTGTGTTGTCAGGCATTCCAATGGTAATATTACGACGTTGACGGAAATCGATAAAAATTACGTAATAATCCATAATCTATGAGAATATAAAATATTCATGTAAAATTTGCCTCAATTTGAAATTCATAATTTCATATTTCCATGACATTAGGCGATGGTTTATCACATTAAATAAAGTATTGTGACAATGATAAATTACTCACATGTAGTGTCATATTGTCCTGGTATGAATGTCCATACCTAGGTGGGGGGGGGGGGGGGGGGGGGGGGGGATATTACTCATCCCTGTAGGGTCTAAATAATGCATTGATCCCATTCTTGTCAATTTAGCACTAGGCTGGTCAATGTGACACATGGTCTAATTCTGGAATACAATTTGTCCAATTCATTAAAACTGGGTCTGTCGGAATGATATTTCTGGTGTCCCGCAGTACCACACTTCTGACCACCCGTACACCGAGGTAATTTTTAATAATCCACTTTAGGATAAACTCGAAAAAGTACGCGTCCTACCCGATCTTCAGTCAGAAGGTAGCGTTTCTCACGATGGTCATGATTCTGGAACCGGAGACAGTGTTGAAAATGATGGATATCACCCCATGAGATATGCCGACCCCAATTCACCGCACGATCAGGATATGAGGATTGTACAACTTCCGAGCTACGCACCGATGTCTTATTCGCATCCTCACGATATACCAATGCACAATATGCCTTATGGAGGTAAGTTCTACGTCTTTTTCGGAATAGACAGGTGTTCTGAAATCTAGATTACCGTTATTGATTAAAAGTAATTTCGTTCTTCTAATATTCCTTAATTGATTCATTTTGCAGTAAAATCATGATATACGGTATGTCAAATTTATGTTATAAAATTTGACATAAATCATGATTTGCTGCAAAATGGCAAAATATGGTCAAATATCAGCAGATCATTCATATGAAGTGTTATTCTATACATATGATCAATGTCAAATACTATTCAAACTCAACTATAAAGACAACAATAATTATATATTGTCAATCGCAGATCACCAGAAAATGCCAATGACTTCAAAATGCACTGATGAATGTTTGATGTACGGACATAGCGATGCTTGTTGGATGCCAGATTCATTATTGAGATCTCCTTCTGGCCTTGCCCAACCAGGTGGGTTCCATTAAATTTTCATGTCAATTTTTTCAACCTGATATATATCTTTTAAATTTTCAGTAAAATATACCTGTTTCAACTTAAAAAAAAAGACTTTATAACGTGGTCAAAATTTGATCTTTACGATACAATGGATAGTTTATGCACGACACCACAAGACGTAACCACTAATTGTTTTCTATTCTCGCAGCTACTGTTGATCTTCCTCCTCCAAACCATATGATGTATCAAGGACATCCAGGAGATCCTCATGGATACAGGTCAGTATATAAATGTGTTTAGTATTAGTGTCAGCCAAAAAAGAAGTTTACCTTGCACATCGAGTTCAATACTTCGATGGAATTAAAGTATTAACTCTTACAATATTTATGAATATGATAGCAGTGTTGATGGTTTCAAAGCACTTTAAATTTGTTTAGCTTCATTTCAAGCTATGCACAAACCCAATCGTCCTTCACAGAAGAGGTAGGTTCAAATCCTGTAAGGGATGCTTATTCGAGAGAGGATTTGTGGACACCTTTCCGGTGCGCAGAGGGCACGTAATTGCCGATTTTGCCCATTTTTTTTATCAAACTCATTCATGCATAGATACTGGTACTATCCAAGTACAAGCCACAAATGGTTTAAGAGATGTCTCATTTCAAACAAAATAGGTACTAGCGACTTTTTTCTTATTTGTAGTTGGCTTATCTGTTTCAAACCAAATTCGTCTAATAGAACGGCTTGGTATATGTTTTGTAGGTACCACGGAGACCCAAGCACACCCTACTATTATGACCCTGGTCAAAAATTCGCTCATTTGGGTAACAGTGACCAAGGGTCAGGAGAAGCGTTTAGTCAAGTTGGAGGACATAACGAATCTATTCAATCACACTCAAGTTTCCAACCCCAGGACCCAGGAATGCAGCTCCATCCTGGTATGCACGCTAGCACTCCTCATATGCACAACCGAATGTACCCAAATGACCCAGAACGTGGTGGAGCTTATATAAATCTCCAAGGTTATGATTCATCTACGCAAAACCAAACGGAAGATATTCACAGCAATTTATCAAGTGCCAGCAGTAATACAAATCAGTATAATCCTGGTCTTTCGCAAAACAATCCTCGGTATCGACCAGACTCGAATCACCCACAATTATTTTATCAAGTTCCGAATCAAAGTACGCCACGCTATGATATGGTCCCATCAAGTCAGGGGTATTATCCAGGAGGTATACAAGACTACCATCAAACCCCAATGCATGATCACTCACATTATGGTGAAGATTATTCTGCTTCCAATCTCTTGCCTGTCGCTAATGATAATAATCCCGATTACGGCAGCAAACGTTGGGACCATCCAGGTCAGCCCGAACAGCAACCCCTTATTACTCGATCAGATTCTGCCAGGAGAAGCAACGCCGAGCCAAATGAGCAAGAAAGTATGTTAATCCGTAATATGGAAGCCGCAAAAAATGCACAAAATAATGCAAATTCTGCACAAAACGGCAAAACTGTCGATGAGAAATTAAGTACCATCGAAGAAATTGATGCAGAAGCCGTGGTTGCAGAAATCGATGGCTTGTTATTGTAAATTAGTTCTCGATAGTAAATGTGCCTGTTCATCTTTGGCCAAGCCTATGCCGTTTTTGTGCATTCATTATTTCGAGTTTCCCGCCTAGTAAAAAAGCATTAGTAACATTTTGACTAAAATCAATTCTTACATCGTGTATGGTCTAGATGTAAACGTATTTCTTTCAGACATAAACCCACCACATTAATACTGGAAAGGGTATTCTGCTTGACTTATGAAATATGCTGCCATATTCTCTTTTTTGCCTTTCTCATTTTCACGCATTTAAAGTTCAAAAATTATTGAAAATTGTCATGCGTTTATTATGCATTATTTATGCGATGGCAATTTCTTTTTAGTGATGCATGATGAGTGTGTGTTCCGACTATTTTTTTGAAGCAGTGTTGAATATTATTATCGCTTTTTTATCATATTCTCATTCTTTTGCAAAATTTATGGTGGCCTCATGTGTGAATCATGTTTAAATAGGAAAGCATTTTGCTTGGATCTTCCATGGTAGACATTTTTTGTGCTTATCGTTTCACTACATGACGCAATATATCGATTCCAAAATTCTTTCCGAAAATAAAAATGGATGGAAATTTTAGTCTTAAAAATGAATACTGGAAAATTCGCGTTTGAGCTGTTTTGATAGGGGTTGTCTGATTCGAACATATTCAATTCCGAGTATTCGTCTCTAATTGACAATGTTTTAAAATATGCAGCGTTAGAAAGCTCAGAGGCATTTTTTGTGAAATTTTTCACACTGATTTCCACATCTTGAGTCTATTGCATATTTTTTTACCTCATCCATGGCAGAAATATTTTAATCGAACATGCTTCGTCAAGTATGTGTAACAGATGGACCATCTTTGGCTCATGCTTTACATGAATCGTTTGGATTGCTGCTATCTTTTAGGACTTGTGTCTACTATTTCAAGACTGGTATAATATAAAGTCACATAGGAGCACGAGAACATATTTTTCTTTTAATACTAGAACAAGTATTTTTACACAGGTCGAATGAACTTTTATATATGATTGCGATGACCATTCTGCTTTTTATGATATACTTTGCAATGGTGTCGAATTTAACTGCTAAATGCTATTTTTTGTTAATTACGATTTTGAGTTTCTTTCCCCTTTTAATTTTTATCACCATATATATATAAGATTTATCCTATGGAGATTCATAGCATTGATATGGAATTGCATTTTCGTTTGTTAGGACTTAGGTAATTATTTGATCATGTATTGCCTGTGGATAAAGCATGCATACCCGAAGATCATATAATATTTACAATCATGATAGAAGTGAGATTTAAGGAAATGTTGACTTTATTATTTTGCAATGTTTTTTATAATGTCATACCAGATTTATCAATTTATCGACCTGTTAATGATACCAAATTTGCAATCGCATTGAATATGGCAACCCGTTCAATAAAAAAACTCTTCCCCCAAATATATCGTACGCTTGTTATCCCATGGCACACAATTTAAGGAAATATGAATAAAAAGATTAAAGAACTATTAGAAATATATGTGTGGATAAAAATTAAATGATTCTAAATTATTGGTAACTAATCCTGGGCACTTTTGTGCATATTGTATAACAAAATTGTCATTTACTATCAAGTTTTACAGTACAAAAACCTTGATTATGCTGCACGGTTTTTTCACGAAGTTTTTCTGATTATGAATTTCAATGTTTTGACTGAAGAATACCACACTCATTATTCAGTTTTGAAAGTTAACTAAGCGTAACCAGTTGGAAAAACAAAAGAGTGCTTGTCTCTAGCTTGCCAGTCAACCATGAAAGTGGTTTACATTGTACACACTCGAACCAGAAGCGGAAGCTTCTATTGTCACCCTCTGTCTAGTAGTGGCCAAGGATGGCCTTTCTTGCTAAGACACATGCCATCTTTGGCCTTGGTTCAACCAGAAAAAATGTGTATTATTTTCATTTCTGAGTTTCAGTTATTATTTTTTTTATTTCAGTTTCCTAATTTTCTAAATTTTCCCTAAAGTTTCTTTTTACTTTATACATCTGTCCAATTTTATAATATTTTAAAGAACCGTTTTTTATGTTAAAATCTCAACTCTTGATATTCTTGAAGCATTTATTTGTTTTATGAAATAAGTTTCACTAACTCGTCCGATGTTTAATAAAAAATTGTGTTTTTTTTCTAAAATTTTAATGTGATTCTTTTTCTCATATTTTATTGCCGCTATTTAGATGAATACCATTTTTACATTATACATTTAAATCGCTTATATCAATTTTGACCTAATGAACGTTTTAACATCATCACCCACATGGACCTTCGTAGGAGTTGAATATTGTGCTTACCGATAATTGGAAAAAAAATACAATGTCAAACATTCTCTAAAAATGATTTTGTCGATACAAACTGTCCACATAAAATGTCTAAAAAATATACTGAACTTCGGATGACGGGTTGATTTGCATTTGCTGTGGTGTTATACGCACAATTTTATTTTGATTACGAGTCTACTTACTTTAGGGTCAATATATCGGGTGTTTGAGAGTTCAAATTTTATAAAAATTACAAACTTCAATCGATTTTTGCCACACATTTGCTACATTTATCAAATGTCTGTTATGAGAGATTGACAGTAATAAAATAACAAAATACGCAAAAAGTTGTAAAAACTGCTATGCGCTAGCAGTGTAGACGAAAGACTGACAGAATGTCAACTACTCTGCTCTTCAGACACCCGAAGAATAGCAGTTTTAATAATTTTGAACCTTTTCGACCGAAAAAAGTTAAATGGCAGTTAAGACACTTAAAGGAAGTCAAAATTACTTCCACATTTTTGATTCATCAGATCAGAAATATAATTTTTTAAATGAGAAAAATCTAGTTTATGTTTCCTCGATGTCAAATTAGAAAAAAACACATCACATAAAATGAAAATTGCAAATATATAGTGAACTTTGAAGTGTTTTTCTCGATATATTGACATTTCTATCGACACATGAAACTTCCATAACCAAACAGTGTGATTTGATGAGTCAGTTTTAACTGTTTCTTGGTCACTATACAGTTATGCAGTATTATATACTCAAACTATTGTGCCAATAATTTACATATATATATATACACATTGCTACTGTGTTAGTTTCGATATAACGAAGTATTTACAACCAAGTATGAACCGTAGATGGTATGTGTGGATCGTTTGTGGCTTGTGCTTAATCAGACATACTTTCTGTTGAGGTCCGCCTTTTAGATTTTCATTAGTTTGCTTTTTTCAGTCGGTTATTTTTTTGTCAAGCGTGAGCCACAGATGGACCGTGCCTCGGCGGCACGATCCATCAGTGGCTCATGCCTAACATAACATATTTGCTCAATATTATTCCGAATGGGCTAGTTTGTTTTGTATGCTGTCATACGAGTATTCACTATATGCTGCTATGCTGCATTTAAAATATCGGCAGGAAATAGGATCTTGATTTTGTTTTATAGCTTTCTTTGTGACACAGAATCATGATTTATACTAATTTCGTGTTTTTAAAATGATTTTGTCCGACAAAAAGATATACTGTTCGTTTTCGATAATCCTGAAAAATACCCATTTTGTATAAAAATTGTGACTTTAACTTATATCCACACCTGAAATTTTGGTATAAATCATGGTTTTACTGCACAGATACCCAAAAAAGCAGTATTTGCAGTTAAGTTAGAGATTTTGTAAGATTTTTTGTTAAACTAGATCAAATTTAATAAGGTTTGAGCAAAATTCGTTCAGCATCCATAAATTCTAGTCTGCTTCGCACTATTTTATTTTTCACCCTTAAATTTACACTCATGAAAATCATATAAATATTTTTTTGCGTTATCTCACGTTTTATATTTTGTATGTTTGTATTTATGTATAAAATGTGCTGCTTTGCTATTTTTCTATATATTAATAATGATATTATTATTGTTATAATTTTGCTTGTTTAAAAAGCTTTTATACTTCTCGCTTCTAAATGTAAAGCCCTGAATATTTTGTGTTATTATTATTATTTCGTTACTAACTCCGCAAATAAAATGAAGTTCTTGTATCTCATCTGTTATCATTAGTTTAAAAGCCATTACAATTCGAAATGTACCGATTTTATAAGTTCAATCTCTGTTTCGAGTATCCTACTGGATACTTTTTGTGAGGTGGCCTTTTTGGTGTCTTTCTTAAAATCACCCACCTCCCATAGTCACTCATAAAAAATCTTGTACGAACAGACACCTTTGAAGCATACCTGAGAACTTGATAGGTCATGCAGGCCTTCATGGCATAAAATGGATTCCATGAAATTTCGGAAGAAAAAAACAAAGTTAATTTATTTTTTACTTGCAAACTTTTCTGGCCGAATGCAAGAACGCAAAAAGGAAAATAAAATTCTTAAAAGCACAGAAATTGCGACTTTCCCTTTGATTTGGTCCTTGTATTTGGTAGAAACGTTGACGTTATTTACCCTTAAAATATGCCTATTATGTATTGACAAATTCTTATAAGGGTTTTGGTGTTTAGTTTAGTTTCTTTCGCCAAACACAATTCATTCTTTTAGACTTCTTAAAACAGCCCACGTTTGAATTCTGCCAGCACTCCATCGAGACTCGATTTATCTATTGTTTCATGCTGACTAAACGTAAGTTTATTCAATTGTACATTTTTGTATGGGTTTCGCAAGTCAAAAATATTTTTATCCAAACAAGTTTACTGAGTGTAAGTCACTGACAGACTGCACAGCAAAAGGTCAAGGAGGTAATAGCTGAAGTTGAAACCACTAAAATGGAAGTATGCTCGGCGACCCTTTGATGATTATAGCTGTAAGAAAACTTATATCAATGATTATCTATGGATGGTCCGCAATGCGGGATCTATTATTGATAATTAAACGATACTTTATGTCTGACAGTATAAACATTGCCAACCTTCGGCAAGGAACTTCACGGGTGGCTCAAGCCACAAAAATTTGTGGGCGCGATGGCCTAGTCATAGTGAATATCTGGAGGATATGGGGTTCGAGCCCCGCTCGTTAACCCAAGCCCAATCACACAACCCAGGGTGTTGTAACTTGCATAGGCTAGGCCAAACCGGAATAATCAACAATTTTAACCCTGTCTGTCTATAATTGGAGGTTGGTGGTCCGCTCCAAGAAGTGGTTATAAAAAAAATACACTACCGCCTTTGTAAATTACCGGTTTATAGTCAGAAGATGCATTCAGGTGGACCATGTCACATAATTGGAAACAATCGCTTTCTACAAAAAAATTTTCATTAAGTGAGAACGTCAATCTGATGTAACTCAGTCAAAGTTAATAACAGTGTTATTCGAAAAATAGTAAAAATTGTACAATTCAGCAGTGTGTATTGATTATGCTGATTGTTAATGTATAGGTACTAAGATAGACACGAATGGTTCGAATCTATCTTCAATGGATTGTTAAATGTGTTGCAACAATCTTTGTTTTGGGTAAGCAGTAATTGACGAGTGGGTAGGCTACTGCTAGTCAAATTGAAAAGCCTGTAGTTTAAAGTTTGTAAGCAAATCCTTTTGAAATAACAATGACCAATTTTCGTGAATGCCTTGAGAACATTCTCCTTTGTTTTTTTAGTAACCATCACCAACGTATGTGAATGCTTCTGTGACTTCCTCTACGCTATTTGTTCCCACAAGAATATCCCCTTAGGTCCATCACCTACCCTTGACAGAAACTTCCCACATCACGGAGTCGTGTCGTGATTGTCGCGCTTTCCTTAAATATATTTTTTTCATTTATTTACGACAGGATATGAAAATTAGTATAAAAAGAATGAGCCGGAGATTTTAATAAAAATGTCGGCCTATACAGAGTGTGCAATTCAGAAAGTTTGAGCTCTTAAGTTTTGGTCGACTATTGGACTACTTCCAAGATTTAAAACATAGAATCTCGATTTTAGTGACTAAATGAGGTTCAAAAGATCTCCGGCAAATTTCTATGAAGTCATTGAAATCTTACTTATATCAAACTTGATTGTAGACTTTTCAGCATGCCATGGGTCTGAAACTTGTCCCACCGGTGAAAAGTTTAACAACGGGAGTGGAAAAATACAAAGCCCGGTGAAATTGGAAGAATGCAATGCGGACTTGAAATGTGAATGGGATTTTGATTTATCTTCACACAGGAATTATGCATTAATTCTACAATTTAAACGAAAATTTTCATCCATTGAGGGAACTTTTCTGATGATTTCTTTTCCCCGTAAGTTGTTCGTACTAGGTATGACCATAAGCTGTAAAGATCAAAGGTGATGTGGGTAAAATACTCTGGCTTTTAAAAGACCAACCATATCCCCAAAACTGGAACGGTTCGTTTTTTTATGGCTGTTTGGTAAATGCCATATGGACCAAAAATGACCTATATTTTGCTAAAATCGGACCCTCATAAAATTATATGAAACACAATTGTTCCTGGCCCTTTACATTTGAAAATGAAATAAACACCACTTTAGATGTTATTGCGGGAGCTGAATCAAAATTTATGGTCAAAAATTTTCTATCTCTAGGGCCTGAGATATGGGGGCTTTTTGGGCCTCGCTCGAGCAAAAAAAAAACGTTAACTTGGGATGCACATTTGGCATTGGGGAACAAAATGTGTGGGTACTAAAAAAAACCCATATTCATTATATTGAAAGATGGGATGAGTATTTTTTACCATATTTGGGAAATGTGATCTCAAAGTTGGCCTTTATTCAGTCAGCGTTTGGCTGTATTTTTTACATTGCATAGCATGTGTTTGTTGGTGAGTTGATTGTATGGGTTATCGATTCGATGTCCTTTCTTGAAACTCTTTGTTGAGAAAGAATTCGAGGCATTGGAATAAAACTTTCGTCATTTCTGCGTTGAAAATTTCTTGTGATTGCTTCTGATACGACAGTTGGTATCACTGTACTGTAGCGGCTTTTGAGAATAGCACACCCACGTCCCATGCATGTCCGGAGAATAAATAAGTGTAATAAATAAATCGCCATCCACTGCAGCCTGTAATGCCTTTTTAATTGGAATTTGATACAGAAATAGCTCATCAGAAGATACTTGAATAGTCGAGATTCAATATTCAAACTTATAAGAAAGCTCATATACTACCAACTTTGCAACCCGTTTTTATACATGTTTGGCCAAGGATGGTCATTACTGAATATACTTCAGCATTCACAATACATAAAACGCTATTTAGAATCTGCCTTATGGAAAATCTTAGAAATTTATCTATGTTTTTCGTTTTTTCTTTATAAATACTTTTTAAAAACTGGAAATTTACAAGATTTCGTTAAAAGTTAAACAAGGTCTTCAGGATCTCCAAAAATCGTTGAATCAGATTTACCAATGAAAAAAGGGCCAATGTTCACGACTTCGGGTATAAAATCATTTTTATTTGAAAACTGCCGTTATTATACAAGGTTTTAAGTAGGACAGCAAGGAGGTTGCCTCGGTGTTGTGTGTGTGAACCATATCAATTAAGCTTGACTTTTATTTTTAATCTGATATAGTTTTTACTGGGGAGGATGAAGCCGGTGCATACATTATTTCACCACATACATAGGGCTGAGCAATTCGATTCGGGGATTCGAATCGATTCGAAGCACAATTTATTCGAATCAATCATGAATAGTTCATAGGAACGAGAATTTGCTACATAAACTATAATTATCATTTTTAATGACAAAATGCAATCGATTCGGTTAAATTTGACCAAAATCGATTGTATTTTGTCGTTAAAATATGAAAATTGTTGCCCTTGAACATGAAGTGTGAATTGAAAATACACTATCAACTATACATTTCCTAATTTGCAAAATGGAGACAAGTTGTAATAGTGAAAATGGGACATTTCATATGTACATGGATTTAGTGATTCGATGCGATTCGAAATTATTATTCGAAATCTAAATGATTCGGTTCTGCCCAGCCATACCTACACATTTCAGTGGAAAGTGTCCAGCACAAAGTATGCCAAAATTGATGAGGTTTCGCCGTGTATATCCAAAATGTTTTGCCAATCATATGGTTTCTTGTTGAAACATAGCTTGAGTTTATGTTCAAAAAATGGATAAAAAAGTTCAATCCATTTATATTGTACCTTGCTGTTCTCACAAATAGAGAAACTTTCAAGCACAGATTAATGTAATATTCAATTTTTTAAATAATCTTTGCAATAAATATCATTAATCACCAAACAAAGATTAAAGCTAAAAATGATTCAATGATACTACTTTGTATGCTGTATTGAACAAATTGTACTCTTGTAGCCGACACATTTTCGATGGCAAAAGTTTTATTTTTTCGTGTTGAATATCGAAAACATTTCATTTTGGACAAACTTGTGAAAATATTTATGACCAGTTTTCGAAACGTCTTTAAAAATTTACAAAAAACATCGCTGAATTCGTAATGTCTAAAATAACATTGATTTATGTTATTATGTTTTGAATATTTATTGGCTGTCACTGGCCATCAATGGTCGAACTGGAGCCTATTATGTCCAAAATTTATTTTTGAAGTTGATAGTAGCACGACAATGTTTGTAGTGCATTTCTATAACTTTGAATATCGAACCTCAACTGTTTAAGGATTTTCCGGTTAGTTAATCCTTTGTGGAATTGTAATTAGAAAAAGATTTATAATAGAGGCAGACGCTGGGCTAAATAAAGGTCAACTTTGAGCACATATTTCTCAAATATGCTATGCTAAAATTTTAATTTTGTCCCTCAATGTGAAAGACGATCAAGTCAATGCTTTTTTCCGCTCGAGCGAGCTCAAAAATCCCCTTTATCTCAAATCTCTCCAAGAAATAGAAAATTTTTGATAAAAATTTTCATAAATTTAGATTCAGCACCTCCAATAACATCTAATGTGATGTTCATCTCATTCCCAAATGTGGAAGGTTAGGAGCAATAGTAATAAATATCGACTTTGAATGGGTCCGATTTGGACAAAACAAAGACAATATTTTACAATTTATGAATTTTTTTAAACAGCCATAAAAACCGTGAGGGTTTTGGAAGTATGGTTAGTCCTTTTTTAAGTCAGGATATTGGGGAAAAGCAACACTGAAAAATGATTGAAATTTAGGGTAGGGGGGGGGGGGGGGGGGGTAAGGACTAGTTGGCATGGAGTGACCCTTAGTAAACTACTTTCAATTAAGCTTCGAAACCGCTCATTTTGACACTGCGGTATGTTAATAATTTGAGCATTTTTGACGATATAATTTATACTTCAGCAGCAAAAAATATTTAGAGTACTAGATCTTCTAAATACCTCCAAATAATTATCCATTCCAGGCATAATATATTTATAGGAACGTCGAAGCATCATCAAAATTTAACATCGTAAAGCCAAAATTTACTTCACATCAAATTTTACCGCTCCTTGGCAGCACGATCCATCAGTGACTTATACTTAACAAAACATATTCGGACTAAAGATTCTGACGGAAAATCCTATCAAATAATTTGTTATTTTTTTCCAATATCCAAAAACAACATTTGTTTCAGCGGGTATTTTCGTGGTTCCTGTGATTACTGTTAACATGGAAAATGCTACAAACTGCTTTGCGTTTGTGGATTCACAGCAATGTAGACAAAAACTGGGTTCTCCGGATTGCGGCGTATACGATCACAACGTTGACTATGCTCATGTGCTATTTGATTGTGAGCCAAAAAAACTTCAATTCGAAATGGATTACCAATACCTTGACTGTACAAGTAAGTATTTGTTTTTTTTTGCTTGTAGAGAATTATCAGTTATATCCAATAGTAAATTAGATGGAAATTTCATCTTTTTTCATCTGATTGACAGTTGCGGCGGGAGGTAGCAAACCTGGAAGAGGGATATAGAAATACGAGTCAATATTCTTTGCAAGAAAATTTGCGAGAATGCACCTGGAAAATTTTTCAGCTTTTTGTTGAGAACAACCAGTTTGGTGAAATACGTGATTTCGCGCCGATAGCTTTTTTGCCTTTTTTTGAAGATATTCTTACTAAAATTGTGATGAGGAACTGTCCCTCTTCCAAAATCGTATGAGGATCATTTGGAAGCCTATGCCACGCATAAAGTAAATGGGGTTTTTAAAAAAGTTGCTTCTTTTTTGACTTACATAAATAATTACGTTGTTAAAATTTACACAAAAAAACTTCCTAAAAAGCATTTCCAAATTCCAAATATAGCTTTCTTTCCTCCTACATAGGGCTGGGCAAATTAGAATCTGATTCGGACATTTTTTTCGAATCGGATCGAATTTGATTACACTCCGTCCCAAGAGCGATTGATTCAAATAATCCGCGATTCGTCATCGGGTCGAAATGCTCATCCTTTCAGCCATGTATGTTAACGTCGTGTAAACCAGTAAATACGAGCTTCAAACTAGTCCCAACGTATTTCGTGTGTGTCGTAAAAGGCGACTATATAGGTAGCAAATAAGTGGTAGATGGTTTATCATCGCCCAGGGCGGATACCACTGACTGCACTTTACCTAGATTGTTCAGTTCCGTATGAGATGCTTTCCGCTTAGAGTGTAGTTGCTAGCGCTGCATCTTGTCATAGCCCTTTGTCAGTTGGATGGCAGTTAGTTAGCTCGTTTTAGGCTCTTTCGGTTTTGCCTAGATTGGAACTTCCTAAAAAATAAAAAAAATCTGTACTTACCATAGCTACTATACAATCCTTACTAGCTGCCCTAATGACTTTGAAGACGGTGTACTTATATTCACGATTTCGCTGTCAGTGAAACTATAGAAACATGTTTTGACATGTTTGGGTCACTGATGGATCGAGCCATTAAGAATCGCGTTCGAATCGATCCGAATCACAAAATATTCAAATCAGTCGTGAATCCGCCATGGGAACAAAAACTGAGCTTAATAATTTCCTTATTTGATATTTGATATTTTGTTCAAATTTTGATTATTTGAAAGTGTATTAGCCCACCTCTAGTAGTTTATATGTACCATTTTCAGTGATTTTATAATTATTAATTTTTTTATTTCGATAAATTGGGTAAATTAAAATTGGCATAATTGCTATTCGGAAGTAATTGAGTGATTAGATTCGATTAAACTTATTCGAATTAAAATCTAATTCAAAATTCTCGGTTTTCTCTGACTTTATTCATGAGATGATGAAATTTTTAACTATGCTACAAAATACTATTTACATTAACATTTATTTTGTTTCGACACAGAACCATGGACGACACCATCACAGACCAATCGACCAGAAACGACAGCAAACAAATTTCAAAGCGCTTCCACTGCAAATGTTCAATCTGAAAGTACTGTCCCTTATGACGAAATAAAATTCTCAGTTGGCCAGATCGTTGGAATATCAACATCAGCATTTGTTGGGTTTACTGCTGTCGCTGCTTTTGCTGGTGCTTGTATCTATTCCAGAAAGAAGTATGACATTAACTTTTTGCCCAATCGAGATTCGTCATAGAACCTTTTGTTAAGTATGTGTCACTGATAGATCACGTCGATGAGACGCGGTTCATCTGTGACATATGATTGACAAAATAAAATTTCTGATTGTGGATAAGGGTATTCACTCGAAGTCGAAAACAATGCCCAAAAGAAACCAACGTACGACATACAAGCCCTTTGTATAAAGCATAGACTCGTGGAATGCACGGACCATTCTTTTTTCTCTTATGGGTATTTACATAAACCGAACCAATCAAAGTGAAAAAATTTTAATTACAAGAAAATAAGATCATAAACAAGAGTTGTTACCGAACAATGAATCGGGCATAAGAAGGGGTTTTGGGAAATAAAGTTAAAACTATAAACTCCCACAAAATTTTTTTTTCATTGAAATTCTCTCTGAGAAAGCCGGAAGTCTAAAAGAAACCAACTAACGTCCAACTAACCTAGTAGCAACGAACTACTATTAGATGTAGTACAAGTAACTGATATGAAAACCGAACCACCATGGTAAAATGCAGTGAGTGGTATCTGTCCTGGGCAATGGTGAAATTACATTGCGCGATTACGCGATTCCAGTTCCATAACTCCTGCTCTGGAGTGTATAAGGAAAAAAGAAATGGCGTAGATCTCTTTAATACCAGTCATTGGAATCGAAAAAAAAGGCTGACCAATAATCCATCGTTTCTTCCCAATGATATTATCGTTAGCATATATGGAATGACTTTAGGTTTAAAGTATATATTTGGAAAATGGTACTTCAGACTACATGGTTTTGTGCACCAAAGCAAGAAAATTGTGAACGTTCTGTTATTTCATCGATGTTATTTTTTTTCAACTTTTATGGTATAAATCTACAGTGAAAACTAATTTTGGGTCTCTTCAAACTTCTTCTGGTTATATATTGATGTCTACCACCTTAGTATTAGATCAATAACAAAAACTCGTCTGTACGATATCAGACATGGTTACTCGAGCACAACCAAAAGTGACACTATTACACAATAGAAACAATGATACAACCCACACTTAGATAATCATAACCAATCAAAGATAAACAAACAACTTCAGTGAACATGTATCATACTTCCATCTATCTTCTTTCTGATTATAACATTTTTGTGTACTTGAATATGAACACAGGAAACTATTAAATGACTTGGCAAACCGTCCGTTACCAAATCTTCCAATATCAAATACACCAGAAGAAGAAAACATTTACAATGATTTAGAAGCATCATCGGATGAGGAACTACTAAGGGAAATCCCGGAGGTTATTCAACAAGGGTGAGAACATTTTATGGTTTTATCTTACAAATAAGATTATCATAATAGCATATCTTAAACGGTATTAGAATTGGAACAATGCGTCAACATTTTAGTTAAACTGGACAGGGGCTGGGCTGTGTGACTTGAACAAAAACTTGCTAAATCAAATAGAATTTTCATTTTTAAAGGCAAAATGCAATCGATTTTGGTCAAGTTTGACTAAAATCGATTATATTTTGTTGTTGCTCCTAAACATAGAGTGTGAATTGAAAATGCAATATAAACTATAAATTTCTCGATTTTCACAATGGAGACAAGTTGTAATAGTACAAATGGAATATTTGTTATTCACCGGGAATTTATGATTCGATCTGATTCGAAAAAAAGACAGAACTTTTATGGTAAAGTACAGTGAGTGGCATTTGCCCTGGATGATGGCAGAACCATATTAAAAGTAAATTATTCGATTCGGATGAAAGTTTACAACAGGGAAAACAATTCTTTTGAAAATACACATTAGGAGCTGAAGTACAGTCTTTGCCGGGTTACCCTCAAGTCAGAAAGAACATTGATCTAACATATTTTGTTAGGTGTGTGTCACTGATAGGATCGCTTCTAAGACGCGATCCACCTGTGGCTCATGCCTGGCAAAATAAACTTTTTGAATGGATAGCCAGACAAAAAAATGGAAAAATCTCATTCATATGGTTAGATAAATATTGAGAAAATTTTTTTCATTTATTTAAAATTTGATATCATATGTTAAATTCTTTATCGCATTCTATAAACATTTCATGTTTTAACGTTATTAACTTTCAGAATACACGATTACGACGCAGTCCGCATCTTTCACTGATCAGCAAAGTCAAGTCAAATTCAGAATGGAACGATGATAAAATTGCCGTTTTTCAACTTTCTGGAATCTTCAACAGTCGCGGTCACATGAGTTACCTTTGCAATGAATGAACTTTTACTTTTTATAGACCTCAACCCAGTCGGCAATTTTATTTTGTCAAGCATGAGCAATTGATGGACCGCGCCTCAGCGGCGCGATCCATAAATGACTCCTACTTCACAAAAGAAGCTTTCCGGAATATTTTGAATTTTTCAGACTGGCAAACAAGCAGCGAATGTAAGCTACACATCATTCGATGTAGGGCTGGGCAATTCGACATGCTGATTCGAATCGATTCGAAGCAAAAATTATTCGAATCAATCGTGAATCCTTTATAGGAACAAAAACTTGCTAAACAAACTGGAATTTTTATTTTTAACGACAAAATGCAGTCGATTTTGGTCAGGTTTGACCAAAATCGATTATATTTTGTTGTTAAAATATGAAAATTGTTGCTCTTAGGCATGGAGTGTGAATTGAAAATAAATACACATTTTTTTATTTTCACGATGCAGAGTTGTAATACTAAAAATGGGAAATTTGTTATTTACATAGAATTTATGATTCGATCCGATTCGAAAAAAATATTCGAATCAGATTCGAATTCTAAATGATTCGATTTTCCAGCCCTAATTCGATGCCTTATGTTGATTTGAAAGTTCTGCCAGTAAACTTATCCGATCGATTATTATATGTGCATAGTTATATATTCTGTTATTTGAAAATTTTATTAACAACACTTTTGTATCTTTTGATGGTGATTTCATATTTTATATACCTTCCTTTCAGTTCTGATCTTTAGTGAGAGGAATTTGGGGGGAAGAGAAATTCTTGTTATTGCTTAGTAGGAACAAAACTGTATGTAACATGTCAAATCTAATGTAGAACGAATGAAAAACACATGTGTTTGATAAAAAACATAAGCACATTAGGCGCACAGCGGATGGGGATTCTTTGCAAACCCGTTTTCTTATTTTTTCCGACCAACTGGATATTATGCAATCTTTGAGAATATTATTTCAAAATAGGAAAATATTCATTCTCCTGCACTTCCTCAACAGAAAAAAAAACACTGTCTTTAAATTTCTCTCTTTCGTTATGTTGCACTTCGGTGACTGTGCTTTCATGCACGTGATTATGAACACTGGTGCTGGAAGATATATTCCCTCACCCCCTCAAAGTCTTCATACACGGGGAGGACAATTATCGGAAAAAACACGAATTTTTTTCTCTCAACTCCACTCAAAATTTGATACCTCCCGCTGCTGTTGCTGAAGCGAATATATAGTATTGATTCGAGAAGGGAAACGAGATATTTTTCAGGAAAGGGGTTGAAAAAAATTTAGTTAAAATTAAAATAAAAATTTTTTCCCTAAAAAAAAATGTCAAAAAATGTATTACGTATATTTTAGTTGTAACTTATGCCCGTCAAGCCAAGAAGCATATAAGTCGGATAAAATATTTCAAAATTATTGCGCGTTTGTGTGGTTTTGTGCGTCGGGAGTTTTTTACAGAGTGATTCATTTCCGCTGAATCGCCCACTGTTTATCAAAAAAAGTTGCAGGGGTTATAGCCATTTTACAGCGACTTATTTGAGTGGATGGACCCTAAAGAAGGCCCTCACCAATTGCAACTTATCAGAGACTAAGAGGTGTGATATTTACGGCTTAGCCGATCCTACTCACGAACGAAACGAACTTCACGGGATTCAAGTCGAGTTCTTCAACAAGCGATGCAAATACCAGCGCGATTTATTATTTAATAAAATGCCAAGCGTGTCTATCACCAAAAACACTTCTTGGGTAGCTGGTATCTCTGCACGAGAGGTCGTGGTTCGCCATATGGCTGAGCTGTATTCTCGACTTTCCTCTATCCTATCCTAACACAGAATAGATACAGTCCTACAAAGGTCCATTTCGAACGATTGATGGTCATAAGCCCTTCGGTAGTCATGACAAAGGCTATATTGAATATTAAAAAGAAACGGCCAGGAGCAATTTAAGGGTAAAATTTAACACTATTAAAACGGACAAAACGCAAAATAAAACAACAAAAACTCGTAACGGTGACTCATACTGGTCTCTTGAAAATAAATAATAACTCTTGTTGGAATATTATGAAATTCCCCCATTAAATATGAACGAGGAACAATCGGTCGACAGCGGCAACTAGTTGCATTATAGCAAGTTTTAGAAAGGCCCAATTGGATATTTCATTTTTTCAAGCACGTGCCATTGATAGGTCCCCCCTGGTCCTATGTAATCTATCAATGAATCATATTTGACAAAAATATTCGGAATTCGTCAGATATTATTCGTCATTTTTGTCAAGCATGTGCCATTGATAGATCGCACCTGGTCGGTGCAATCTATCAATGACCCACACTTAACAAAACTACTATGATTGTATTTTTTTCGTCTATGCCGTCATCATTGAGTTGCGTTAAAACTGAAACAAAACTATTTTTTATTGAAATTCGCTCAATACCAAGCCTGAAACATCGTCAAAAAGCGACAACAAAATGCACCAGTATCTGCACTGCAAGCAGAAAACATTTTGAACAGGCGTGAACATTATTGTTCTGCAGAGGGGAATATTTTAATGAAAGCCAAATACGGAAATGACGTAAGCCTACAGGACAGGTACAATAGGAACACAGTTACATGACATAAAAGGTTATATTGGAGTTTTTCGTGACATAAAGATGTTGACCAGTTCGTTTATTTTGTACTTTCAGTTCATGAACTTTACTTTAATGAAATTTTGAGGTGCCAATTGGCAATTCTGAACATTAAGAAATATATTTTTATATTTACGTAGCGTTCGGTATTTTCAAATATTCAAATTCTGCTTCGTTACAGAAAAAGTTTTCATCGAACATTCAGCACGCAATAAGGTTTTATGTGGATTTCTTAAAGTTTGTACCACAGTACATTCTTTTCTCATATCGATATTAACGCGATAAGCTGGAATAGTACGAAAAGAACTTTATGCTAGATAGTGATTTTATTTCAAATATCTGATAGATGTCTCAAGCATAAACTCATTTATTGTTCGACTTAATACAGAAATCTCGAATCTTCATTGATATGATATTTTACTCGATCATTATTATATTTATATTAGGTAAGTATAATTATATAATATACATATTCAAAACGAGAGTTTTTCGCAATAGGAAAGTTTTATACCTTGTTTTGTTAATTATGCGCTACTGATGGAACGCGCCGATACGGCGCGGTCCATCTGTGGCACATGATTGACAAAATAAAATTTCTGATCTGTTTGAAATTTAAAAAGTTAGGAATAAGACAAATAAATAATGACCTTGGCCAATCATGGTCAGTATATCATGTTTCGTTTAGTTATTTTTCTTTTTAGGGACTCCCAAACTGGGCTGTATTATCCAGAGATTAGAATTGATTCGCAGCTCACATTATTCGAATCAGTCGTGAATCGGTCATTTGTTGGTCATTGTCATTTAATGATTGAGATGATATCATAGGTAAAAATGAACCATTTGTTAATTAGGTGGAATTAGCGTTGCGGTTCGATTCGAAAAGATTATCGACTCAAATTCAAATTCTAAATGATTTGGTTTTGGTTACCACTATTCCCATTCCTTCAAAACCGTCCCACACTGATATCACGGATCGGTGTTCGCAATCTTGCGTAATCTTATTTTGCAGTATGGGACCCTAAATAAAAAATTAGATCGTTCTGCGTATGACATTTTAGTAATAACGGAATTTTAATGAACCTGGCAGCCATTCACTTTGAAGTGGAATTTGAGTTGCAAAAAAATCGCCATGCCGCCAGTATTTCGTGCGCAAGGCCTTATCCTGAAATACGAAATCGATACCTAATAGATTAAAAACATACTTTAGAATTATTTTCCTTCAAACAATTATTTTTGATAACCTAATCCTCCCCCATTGGTTTTCAGAAAGTATGAGTCACTGTGTGAATTATGCTTGACAGGATTACCATTTTACAAAAAAAAAAAAACTTTTTTAATTTAATTACAGAAATTTCCCACTGCAGTTGTGATATATCATGTAAGTGGGTGGCAAGATTTTATAACGGAAGCGGAATAGTTCACAGTCCAGAATATCCAAAACAATGTGATGAAAATGGACAATGCGGATGGTGGTTTCATATTTCCTCGGGCAGTCATTTTATGTTGATTCTGGAAGTAAAAAATAAGTTTCCTGCAGGGGAGAAAAATCTTCTTACAATTGATATCGAGAGACCACGTGAGTGCTAACAATAAAGTTTAGCTAAATTTGAATATCTTTTGGATTCAGATTCGAAGCGAATACCTTTTGCGAATCGAATCGAATTATAGTCTCGTAATAAACACATAAACGCGTTTACCCAGAAATTTGTAAAATACATAAAAATCAATATACATATTTTTTTCTAAAAATTTGTACATTTCTTATTCTGGTGATTTCGAATCGCTGTAAAAATGGAACATATAAACAATTATGAATAGATTTAAATATTTTGGGCAACCCTACTAACAATGATATACACAGTCATGATTTATTTTAGTTCTGATACACAAAGCGACATTTCAACAAAAGACTCCTATAGTATGATCGGCAAAGTGCTTATTTTTGGAATAAACTGTAGCTAAATAGCAATAGGTATATTAAAATGACCGCTAGTAAATTATGTCCTATTTCTTCTAATCGACGAACAACAACACCGAATAGCCTTTATTTAACGGTAACTTAATAGCAAAGAGCTACTACACGATGTAACACCAGCTACTGCACTCTGAGCGTAAAACATTACAAACGAAACTGAACTGCCACGGCAAAGCGTAGTGAGTGATCTTCCCTGAACGATCTTAAACCATCTACCACTTAGATTCCAAAGAAACAGATATTGATCAATCAACAACAATCAACAATCAATTAAATTTTACCGTGCATATCGTCGACGACAAGAACTGAAAAATTGAAAATTTTGATCTCTAATCCATTTAAAGAAAAAAATTTCCGATGTTAGATTGTAAACGTAACTAGCAGCCATAGCGTTTGAAAAAAATTTTTCGCAATAATTTTTATCTTTATTCTCTTGTTCCTCGTATTATTGGTTATATATTATTCAACATCGAGAGAGTTTCAATAGCAGCGCAAATTTAGATGAGCCCGTGACCACCGTAAAAAAATTTTTAATGAACATGTTTTGTTAAGTATGAATCAATGATGGATCGGATCGGTCGCGGTTCATCTGTGAGTCATACTTGGAAAAATAAATTTTCAGATTGAAGGAAAGAAATATATTTAGAATCATGAATCCCAAGAACTCGAACCTGATAATAATATTTTTACCTGCATCGCCAATTTGATAAACGCCAAGTCATCACAAAAGACATTACAGAATTATTACAGGAAGCGAAGTTCGTAAAAAAATTTTGGTTATCAAATTAACCACATTAAAACTGTCCAAAGTTCGCCCCGGAGCGGAGAAAAAAAAGATATCAAGGCCTGAAACTATTTAGAAATAAAAAATAATAAATTACGCATTGCCGCTCACGAGAACTGTTAGAGACTAAAAAGGCATGGCACGAAGCTCTCTACCCCCCCCCCCCCCCCCCCCCTACCTATCGCTTAAACATGGAAGTGTAAAACACTATCCGAAATTTATCAACAAACTCTGTTCTCATTTTAGGGTGGGCATTGCTGCCAATCGAATACGTCAATTTCGACTTGGAAAATAACAGATTTTGTCGAACATTCACAAATTCAAACACGTGTTCAAAGAAAATGGGTTTACCAAATTGTGAAGTTGAGAAACAGAAAACTAAACATGCATTCTTGTCGTTGTCCTGTGAACCTCAACATATGCAGATAGAAGTAAAATATAACTTCGTAGACTGCTCAAGTAAATTATCTTTATATTGCTCCAGCATAGCTCGCATGCTATTCCTTAGTTTTCATGGCCTTTGCAAAAATACAATGTGTACAGGCTCAAAAATTTTCGTACCATTTCCCCGTGTAGTACGAAGAAACTAAAAAGAAACACATAGTGGTAGACAGTTTTGCCATCACCAACCACGGGAATTCGTTTTTGTTTGGGATGTTATTGGTTTAGGCTTAAAACGATCCAGTAATGCTTTTTTTTTTTTTTAATATTACCACTATAAGCAAAGTAGGGTGCAGCACTTGGAAGAAATCAGCAACTTACAAATACTAATACGGCCTAGACCAAACACAAAATGGTAAGCCAACAGCTGCACTGTAAACGAAAAATATTGTATTTAAAACTGTGACTGCTATATTTGAGTGTAAGTACTACATCTTCCATGAGGTCCATATAATTCTGTCATGTATGAATCGCTGACGAACCGCGCCTCGGGGTGCGACCCAATCCATACTTATACTTATCCAAAACTTATTTCAACAAAATTTTTTGACTGACTATCCAGCTTCAATATGCTATAGCAGCATCTTAGTAACAGAATTTATTTTGCCAAGCACGTCCAAAGATAGATCGCAGTCGCCATGATTAACAAACCACCCATGCTCGAAGTATCTCTGATTGTAATGGCAAACACATGAAAACGAAGTGAGATTGAATTAATTTAATATTTCCATACAGAAAATGATTCATACGATAAATCAACTACCCCTATACCCACTAGTCAACCAATTACAACTTTCCCTGGGAGCAATCAATCAACAACTGACAATATAAGAACTTCTGCAACAAGTGGCCCATCAAAAAGTACAGATTCACTTACTGGACAGTTGAAATATTCAATTGGTCAAATTATTGGATTATCAACATCTGCATTTGTTGGTGTAGCAAGCATCGGACTTTTTGCAGGTTTCTACCTATATTTAAAAAAGAGGTAAATGTTATATAAATTATATATATATATATATGATATTGAGTTAAATTCGAATCGATTCGAAGCACAAGTTCTAATGAGTCGTGGATTATTCATAGCTTAACTTATTCAACTCAAGAAGTTGAGGAGGGATTATTATATTCTAACGAAAAAAAATAATGAAAAAGCCTCTTATATTCAATAAAAATATACTACTTTAGGTCAATTTAAGGTCAAATTCTTTTATAATCGTCCACGCTTTTCTCGTGGGAAAAATATTCATTTTAGGACCTGAAAAATAATAAAAATGAATACCTCCTTATTAAACTATTAACGATATATATTATGTGTAAATTTAGGGGGGGGGGTAGGTGAATGTGGGGTACAAGAAAATGTCCCCGTCTTCCCAGTTCCAACCAACGTATAAAACATATCATTAATAAGTATTTAACGATCTTTGAAACTAAACTTCAGGAAGTTCAATGAATTGGCAAACCGTCCGTTACCAATAATACCAGAAAAAAATCCGTATGACGTATTGGAAGAAGAAGTTGTTCAAGAAATTGAAGCACTAAATATAGGTGACCTTCCAGGAAACATAGAAGAAAGGTAAAAGTCGGAATTTCAATTTTAGTGTTTTAAAACTCTATTTCGCCCGTAGCGGGAAGTTCAGAGAATGTGTATCTGGCTTTAGTATTTCTTTATTTGTTTTCCGGGACACATGATTACAATGTTGTGCGAATATTCCATTGAAAATCTTCACTCCAGGGATATTCATATATCTAGAAAAAATGATTATACTGCTCGTTGAGATTTGTATTATTTCCAGTTGGGTTGTTTGGAAGAATGTAATAATAAAAATGGCGCAACTCTGTTGCCGACGCACGAAAGGAACTTGCCACATTGCCGTGGTACATAAATAAACCACTTGATGGCAGTCGCAATCCATCAAAGACAGTCCAGTCAAAAAGCTCTTGTCCAAATATATTTTGTCTCGTTTGTGTCTTCAATTTTTTCGCGCCCTTCCGGCGCGCGTAGGATAATGCCCTAAATTAGCTCATTTTAGGTAAATTTTTCAATAAATTTTCGCGTCTCTGCGCGATTTTAGGCATGTTTTATAACAAAATAAAATAAAAACGCTATTTTACATATGATTTTTTTTCCTGGTGCGCATATTATTACGCCACAGTATAACCTCAAAAACTTCTGAAATTTTACCCCCGCTCCCTTTTCAAGGGTTCTGAATACGCCACTAGAAACCTGATTTTTGAGTACAAATGAGTTTATATGTAAAAAAGTTTTTTATTCTCATATAGTCCACATGCAATTAAATGGCATGCAACAATAGAAAAAGATGCACCAAATAATAGTTACTTTTGTAGCAAATTGCTACGTTAAATACATGCCCTGCATTTGCACAAACAGAACTGACTTACGATAGCGGGGTGCAGTTGTATGCGCCCCGGAGACTGTGAAACACCCACTCTTTCTTAATCTCATATTCAACCAAAAATTCATATTATTGTGGAATTCCTTATCAAGCATAAACCATTATCTTATGCGTTTAAAATCCAATATCTCTTTACATTCAGTAAAGAATTAAAGAATAACCTAATATTTCTCTTCAAATAAGGTTTTAAATCGAATATTTCCTGGGAAAAGAATAATTTTTTGCGCCCTTTCTCACGTTCGCAATTCGTTTCTTTTTCTTCAATTATTCTCGACTTTTTTCTGCCGAATTGAAGAAAAATAGCGCTTGCATACACAATATCATACTCGATTTTCGTATATATTGTTCTTTATTTGGTAAATCACTCATAGATCAAGTATGAAGTATAGGTAAATATAGCATATAGGTACCTTCCCTCTACGGTTCATGTTTGAACGAAGATACCAGTGATAATGAATAGAAAAAAAACTAATCCAATCACAGTTTTACTTTGTCAAGTGACTCAGTGACTCATACTTAGCAAATCAAGTATGGACTAAAGGTATCTTAACTGAGATAGCAACTTGTTCATATTGTGATAAGACAATGCACTCATTGCAGACAATGATGACAGACGTACGAAAGAACACCTTTTCTGCTCTGTTTATGTAAACTTTTATATATCAAGTACCCAATCAAATAAAAATATATTTCTCAGCCATGCTTTGCCAAGTATGTGCCCCTAATGGATCGCACCGCCGAGGCGCGGTTCATCTGTGGCGCATACTTGACAAAATGAAATTTCTGATAAGAAATATCAAATTAATATAAAATGATATTATAAAAGAGGGTGATTATCGCGACCCACAAACAAAGTGAATATGATATCTCACAGATATATTAAATGTCATATTGATATCATATTAAAAATTATGAATCTTGCAAATAAGCACACAGGACCGGGAGGGGATGTTTATTTCCATAATAAAGTTATTGTAATGGTATTATAGTCATTTCATTGTAAATATTATCGATGCTGCCGACAATTGTGATAAAGCAAAGCGGGTGCAAACAGGAAATAATGAAGCGTTTTATAAAACTGTTTTGTTATATTGCAAGATGTCTGACACTAAGAAAATCCCAAACTTCTTCCCAATCTGTACATTCGTTTTCCAAGCTTGATCCAGCATCAAACTTCTAACAAACTAGACTGCAACAATGAAATTCGATATCTTGTGGTATATAACCGTACTCGGAGTCAAAAATAAAAATATTTTCAAAACATCATTTGTTGATCTTGGTTCACTGATGGATCGCGCCACGGAGGCGCGATCAGTTTGTGGCTCACGCTTCGACAAAACTGAATTTTTTACTCTTACCTTTTTATGAAATTTATCAAAATCCGTCAATTATCTAGGAGACAAAAATCCCCTTTTATAAAACTAATATTTTTGAGATAGATAGGATAAACTTCTAGTAGTTTATTAAAAGCCCCGGAGGCGCGATGGCCTAGTGGGGAAACATGTTGGCATCGCGGGTTGAAGATCTCGGGTTCGAGTCCCGTCGAGCCCGGCGAGCTTATCCATCCCGTCACTCAACCCGAGGTGTAATAACTTGGGTAGGCTAAGCCGAACAGCAAAAGATGATATCTTTCCAGTAATTGTAACCCTGTCCGTCTATAAGTGGCCTCTGTTACAGGAATTTGGACAGGGTGATCCACTCTAAGAAGTGGCTATAAAAAAAAGAATCAAAACGCAAACTGAATATAGTCAGAAATTAGTTTTTTTTTGAAACAGTGAGACTTCTTTTTTTTATAACCATTCATCTGAATGAATAACCCTGATCAAGCCCTGTACCAGATGCCACTTATAGATGAACAGGTTTAGTTATATTGGGAACTTATTAACCCTGCGGTTTGGTCAAGCCTACCCAAGTTATTACTCCTTGGGCTATGTTGATCTGCTGTGGTCGCGCATGTCTAATTCTAGACAATCGACCTATTATCTCTGCTGGATCTGTCTCCGATTAAACTTAAGCTGGAAATGTTCACGCAAAGAAGCAATTAAATTAAAATAATAAATAATGCTTATACCTCGTTTGGTTTAGTTTAAATATTTATATTAGGAAATATGAATTATAATAATCTGTTATTAATATTGTTCAGAGATCCCCTAGATTACGCTCAATAATACTAGGTTTGTATATTTATGTTTAAGTGCAGACGACAGGGCGTCTTCAACTACTTGTCAACTAGATATCGGAGTCAAAATAAAATACAGTTGCGCGTATAAAGTAGTCCGGATGAGCTCGATGAGAAAATCTATTTTGTCAAACGCGAACCACAGATAGACCGCGCCTCGTCGGCGCGTTCCGTCAGTGACCCACGCTTAATAAGATTTGTTTAATCATCGTTTTTATGATTGGTATTATATGCTAAGGTACACTTTCATCAAGCCTTAGCAAAAATTAGCTATTGGTGATATTTGTGCCATTCTAAAATATTTCATTTTTCCCAAGATATTTCTCTGTCGTAATTACGCACAGCATAAAGTGTACTTCGTCCTTGTCTGGACAAAATCAAATAGTTTGAAATTCGAATCCCGCAAAGTGCCATGATGAATGTCACGTTGGGTGGCAAAGCTCAACCATCGGCCTTCCGACAATAATAGGCAATAATAATTGATTGAGACGCCGAGCTTGGCTACTTTCGAAGATATGAGTTTGACATTTAATTTCACACCCAAAATGTTGATTCAAATTTTGTAATGTTTACTTTCAAAACATAATACATCGACTTAGTAAGTTCGTTTCTTCGGTTTCATATTTGACTTGGTACAATTTAAACTAAACATGACAAATCCGCGTATAGTCAACCAAGTGGGACTCAGTTGTTCGCCAAATACACATAAATCTTTTCTTTCTTCCGTCTTTAGGGATAAGATAATAAGATTTCTCCCCGGTTGCATGGTTTTTCCGACAAACGTTGCTGGAAATCTGTTCTGTTTAATTTTAGATGAAAATACAACAGCACAGCGTATGCCTATCAAAGTTTTTTTGAACTCACCAAGCTCAATATCGACTCTGGGCTACTGATGAATCGCTTCTATCAGGCGCAGTTTATCTTTGGCCCATGCTCGGACAAAATATATTCCTGATTAGGATTACACTAACTGAGATTGACAAGAGCGAATCAGTTTATATTATACCGAGTATGGACTGACGATCAACCTCGCCTTGAGTGAGCCGACTGTCTATGGTATTTTGTCTGTAAAAATATTCATGTGCCTTATTTGGCCAAACTAATATTGCTAAAGGGGAATATGAGTTGACATACTGGCGGGAAATCGTATTGAATAATTCATTATTATTCAAAAAAAAAAAACTTGCCACGCCGAATAGATATGGGTGCTAACGCGAATGAGATAAGGGTAAATATAAGGATTCGCAACTGCAATTTAGCCAGGAAACCCCCCCCCCCCCCCCCCCAAAATAAACTTTCAAAATAAAATGCTGTGAGTGGTATCTGCTTTGGGCGGTAATGGAATATTAAAAAGTTGATATGAGGGTATTATAGCCAAGTAGTGGTCATGTTACCACAGGAGGATAAATGCATCGAATTCAAACATCATTTACTCCGTCGATGATTCCAATTCTTCCACCTACCACAGAGGGTAATAGCTCGAGTATAATTCTTTTTCGAATTAGGAAGTTTATGTCCTTCTTGTCACATTGCAGCTACCTGAACACACTAGCGTATTTAGGCATGATTTAGGCATACTCCACTACTACCGACCGAAAAATATCGCAAAATGACCTTTCAGGTATTTTGAAAAAACTCACAGAACTTTTGCATGCCTAGGTCACGCAATATTTATTGCGCTTCGTCAGTCAATTCCAGGCCTTGAAATCCCTTTGTCATAATTATTTTGGGGCTGTTTTATCGTAATAAGCGTTAAAAACAGTATTTTTTGAAAGATTTTTCCCTTCGTCTGTGGCTACCATTATAACGTCATAACTAACTATGGCAACTTTTGCCTTTAGTCTTTCGCCAGCAGTTTAAATTGTGTGAAAATATAGGAAAATTTCAATGATTTTTTTTGAGTGCTACAATGACATGAAAAAGATAGACAGGTCTCCTGGGGAAAGCCTTTGCATCTCATTATCCGGAAAATATTGATCTGAAAAGCAAATGCAAAATGTTAATTAGAGATTTTTAACGAGATTACGCCGGAAAAGAATGTTAATTTTATTTGTTCCGCGTATAAGCGATTAGTTTTGAACAGGTTGACCCAACGGAATATGCAAAATTTCATAATGGGAAAAGCAATCAAGGTAAAAAGCCAAAATTAGATTTCTTAAATTAAAAATATCAACAAAACAAATCAGAAGGTTTTTTAAACGTCCATACTCAGGTCTTTTAAACAATGCATTTTGCTCAGTTCGCTGTAATCAATGTAGGAAGCAAAGCTCATAAAAACGACTAACTGCACTCTAAAAGGAAAGCATCCCAAAGAAAACTGAACTGACAACGATAGAACTGAACTGACAACGATTGTCGTTGATAGAAGAATACATACAGGACAAGGCAATATTTCTAATTAGTACATCGACGACTTTTACTTATACGACTTTTCATATCAAATGCAACTTTATCATCACGTCATACATTCTGTGGATATTTTCTCATATCAAAATTCGTTCAGAGGAGACAAGAGACATATCACACTTTAAAAGACTCCTGAAACCACTAAAGTGCAGAAAGCTATATGAAATTCATGAATTGGAACTAAGGAATTTCCTTACTTGACAGATGTCCATTGACGCGAGTTTTAAAGACATGCAAATCAACATGATCAGGAAGCAGTGGGGCAGACAAGAAATTACAACGCTTAGAGGTTCTTGGGTGAAGAACTTCTTCCATAGAACTGTTTGTGACACTGTGGAACCTCCACAATGAATAAATGTGATTTGGAAGACACTGAATTGGACCGGTTGAATATTTTGTTCGGGAGAAAGGAGATATATTTACGGGAATTGAAAAAAAAATGTATGAAAAACTCAATAATGTGCAATTAATATTATATGAGAAATAAACTACCCTTTAGCCCGAGCGGATATATAAATTTAACATAATTTGAGACATCGTTTTGATTTCAATGTATAAAACGTGACAATTAGATAGAATTTTATGCACAAGTTTGTGATTTAAATGAATATGAATTTAATGAAACGAAATTGGGTACCTTCACCTCATTTTTATTTTACTGAAATGACTTTTATAGTGCGAGGTGCGGTGAAAATTATGTTGTATTCAAATGAAAGATTACAGAATGATGCTTCATTTTTTTTAAAAAAAGTCTTTCCTGTTTAACAAAGCCACAAAACCAGGATTTTAGGAGCAACACGCTTACTCAAATCAGTCGAATGCACATTAATCTCTCCTGAGATTTGAAATCCATTTTATGTTGGTTTTTAAAATCACGGCACCATTTACAAATGTTTATATCCTTGAATGCACAGAAATATTTATGATATGTATACCCGATCAGTAATTTTTTTTGTCAAGCATAAATCATTGCTTCATCCTCAACAAAATATGCGCACGCATTAATTCTCTCTTAACTCATTAATTCCTATAATTCGTCCAATTAAAATGGTATAGTGCAAATATTGTAGTGTATTGCATTTTTACATATTCCGTATTTACGCCCTGTGTGTCGTAAAAGGTGACTAAATGGAAAAAGTGGTAAATCTCTTTCTCTCTACGGGAGGTAATGGGCTTATAGTTCTGTTTCTGGTATTACATTTTGTAGTTGCTATTTAAGTGACCGTTAGTTAATTCCTTTTAGGCGCACTTTGAGTGAATTTCGGTAAAATAGTAAAATATAACATCGACATAGAATAGCAATGCAAATGTTAAAAAGATTCTGAAGTTGTACATTTATAAAGAAAAGCACGAAGCTGATGTATTCTTTTATAATAGTCATTTGCAAAAGAGCGCAATTCATTTCCTAAAACGTTATATATATATTGATGTTCTTGATTTATTTAGAAGCAGGAAGAGGCTAGTTCAAACTTCGGAGAAACATATATTATTATTTCAAAACTTGGCAACAAGGCATAAACAGAATATTAATATTGTTTAATATATTACCATTTCGGAAATATGCGAGGGGGTATTTGATAGTCTCTGAAATTAGAATTTGAGCAAACTTTTATAAGCAAAAAGAAAGAGAAGGATGAATTATCGTTTCATTATCAATAACGCGTTTTGGTGATACAGAATCATCACTTGCTGATATGAAAGAAAAAAATGATACTTGCGGAGAAAACCCCAAAAATGTGGGGGAAAAGTATGTTTTTAAACCAGTGGAAGGCACTTGCCTATGATCCTTGCCCGAGGATCCGAATTCTTAGTCGTTTTACGGACTATGTCCTATGTTGCCGTCATAATCAAAAAATATATATGGAGTATATATAAATAAGTATGGAGCTGATATGTACTGCGGATCGGGCGCAAACCATCAGTTACCCACACTTAATAAAACATGCATGATGAACATTATCTGACCGGTCGAAGCGCCCCTGATTAATCCAAACAAATTCGTAAATGTTGATTTATCGTTCATATAACATGTAGTTGAACTGTGACATGTCATGACAACCTCAACTAGGAAAACTTGCAAACGCTTTATTGTTATTACAAAACACTTCCATAAATACTTTCAACAATATATAAGCTTATACATTGGGACCGTAAACTGTCAATTACGCGACCAAAGCCTAGGAGATGTTCTATTAGCAATATTAGATCACAATTCGATAGCCTTGCACCTGGACAACACAAAAACCAATTTGTCAAAACGTTCATTTAACGACCGAGGTGTATGGTTTAATTGTTAAGCTGAATTAGAAGCATCATAACACTGAAGATTTATGTTATCAGGTGATAGAGTGATCATGTCGTAAATCGTTGGTATATTATTATCTATCTAGGTCCATCAATGGCCGGTCATGTATTCGCATATTTGATCTCAACTAGAAAAAGGACTGAGGTGCTAAAATGGTAGAGCCATCATTTTTTTCAATCACCTTTGTAAATTTTTTGGCAAAAATTCTTGTCCGTCTTAACGTGTTTTGTTAAGTGTGAGTCACTGAAGGATCGCGCTAACCGAAGATGGGCATTAGGTATCAGCCACACATTTATATATTTTTTAAGCAAGTCCGAAAATTTTTGTCTGTCATAAAATGTTTTGTTAAGTATGAGTCATTGATGGATCGCACTGTCCATCAGCGGCTCATACTTGACAAAATAGAATTTGTGGTTGGGATCAATATGAAGTGGTAGTACCTGCAGTACAAAACAGTTTTCGCGGCCAACCTAAATCTACTTACTGAGGACATGTACGTACGATGCTAATTCCTATATTTTCATTTAGATATGATTCACACATAATGATAACTCTCCATTAAGTAATTTTTGGTGATTTATCTAACTTTCTTTTATAAAGTGCATTACTGTGTTTATTTTTGAAAGAAATCATTCAAAATATCGCGATTTATGTCAAAATTTAATACAATATGGATTATATGTCATTTTAAGATAAGATTTGAAGGACAAGTTCAAAGTCATCTGGGAAATGACCTTCAGTTTTAATTTATTAAATGTGTTACGGATTATATCAAATTAAATATTATTATTTTAGATGAAACGTGATTTGATTTAAACTATTTTATCTTTTAAAAAGGTTTTTATCCGTCGAAACAGTACAATACGAATTAAGATAGAAATTGTGATACAATTGGCTTCATGGGTGGCGTTGGTCTAGGGTAAAATTCCAAAATGAAATGAGATCATGATATTTTTGTATCAAAATAACATTAGAAATTGTGGTCCGATTTTTGACTTGTTGGCAAATTCGCTGAGGCGCGGCACATCAATCGCACATGCTTAGGAAGATTTTTTTGAGTATGTAGAAGTGCTCGAAGTAATTACTCCGAAACTCTATCTAAACTCTTCCTATGTCTTTGTGTTGACTTATCCGTAAGCGTTGGATCTGGATACAGTGGCAGAGACAAGCATGCCTGAAGATGTCTGGTTCTGCTCAAACGAAACGTTACAGCAATAAAATTTGTATTACGCAAAACTTTAATTCGTTCGTTCTAGATTTAGTGCCTACTGATAAATGGCCATTGATTCGCAATTTTAAATATTTTTCACGCACACACACAAATTATCAGCTTCTATATTGGTCATTTTGGGTAATAGTTGCGCGAATTTCTGAAAAACTATCGGTCAATTTCTACTTCTTTTTTCTCTAATCGTATAGCCCGGAGTTACGGTATTTTCAATTACAATCTTATCTGCGTGCAGGCGCTTGTTTTGAATCGAAAACCCACAATTATTATATATGCACCTACAAACCAACTTTTAGCAGATGGTTTCATGATGCGATTTGGCATACATAATTAATACAATATCCTATACGATTTAATCTTTTCAAAATGATCAGAATTACGGCGAATCGATTTTAGCATCATATAAAATTGATTATCCATCATCGCCATATATGCTAGCTGTAATTATAATGAATAAAACTAGGTATTAGATACAAAGTACGATGTGCTTTCGAAGGTTTTAATGCCTTTTTATAATTTTCGTAATTGGGTTGTTGATCATTATCGAATATATTTGGATTACAAAATCCACTCAAATTAAATATTTGATTTAGAGTTATTCTAATGGTTTCTGAGGAATGAGAGCATTATATTGTTGTTATTATATTGAAATGAGAAAGCTGTTGGGAATGCAGATGAAATTGTTTCGGATGTACGATATACTCATTTTGACCATATATACTACTTGCTCCGCATAACAAAAAGATATATTTTGAGGAAACATGTTTTGTTAAGTATGAGTCACTCATGGATCGTGCCGGTTAGGCACGGTCCACCCGTGACTCACACTTAACAAAATAAAATTTCTGATCGCGTCGCAACTTTATCAGCCTTCTGCACAGACGAAAATTTTTTAAAACTTCTCTATTAACTATGAGCCACTCAGGCGCGGTCCCCATCTGTGGCTCAAGCTCAATAAAATTGAATTTATGATTGAGTATCAAAGAAAACCTGAATGTTTCTGGCGGTGAGGTGAGCTACTACGCAAATTCATGTTTGTAAAAATAATTTTACGATGTATTCATAATTCAGAGGGAGCAATACCTAAGTATTCCTGCTTTGGCTACTGCTATATTGTCTTTATGACGTCATAAAGTGCGCTACGAGTGAAAAAATATACAGTTTCGCGGCAGAATAAATGTAGCATATTAGAAGTCTCACCAAGGCGCGCGGAATGTTTTTGCATCTTTTTGTCGTCATAACACCTTTATTCAAAAAATTTTATTTTCTGAAGTACAAGACTCACACGGACTGCGCCTGTGCGGCGCGATCCATCAGTGACTAATACTTGACCAACCGTGCCCAGACAAATACTTCATGACGGGGTTAGAACGTGTTAGAGGGCAGAAATACTCCTATAGTCCCTCGCATCTTTTTAGCCCGCGGTGAAAACTTCTATAAAGAATAAGTTATTTTAACATGGTTACTGATAACTCAATGGAGTCCTGAAATATATTTGCGAAAAGCTGTCTAAATCTCAATATTTTGAATGATTAAAACAAACAGTAGCATGATTGGAGTCCAAATCCCACGCGACTTTGACGCAAATCCAACCTAAATCCAGCTACAAGTTGATTTTACCTTAATCCTCGACCAGTGCGAACTTTGGTCCATTTATTACACGTTTAGCATGGACCACTGTTCGGTTGCATTGTTGATCTACAAACCAGTCATGAGTTATGTTTGATAAGATATGGATTAGTGCGTGTGCGACTTGCTTAAGAGAAATTACCCTCATGTGTGAAGTTGTAGAATCAGTGGGGGTCAGCGTTGCTTGGCGACTCTCGTCACAGGTCGCAAAATACCGGTAATTATCGATTAAGTGCGGACGTTAAGTTGGCCCACGCATACTGCCATAGAAAGAACTCATCAACCCGTTCCAATTTTACATGTACATTTCATAAACAATTTTGCTTCATAATGTATACAACTTCATTATTTCTCGATGATATTTTTTCGGTTTTCCGAACACATCAAAATCTTGCATAATTATTAAAAGCGAATATACAATCGGTTTCATATGATCATTTGAAAAGGACTTCTTGTTTACCATAGCAGAAATAAACCACTTACGTCGTCTTGCAATAGTGAATCGCACTCTCCTGTACAGGTCGCGCGGCTCATGATTGTTTATTTTTGTAGCCTTTATTATGGATAATCTACGCATAAAGTTTGTTTAGGTCCTACAGCATATTTTCTTATATTGCGATATGCTCTAATTAACGCAAAATGCTGATGCTGTCAATTATCTAATTGTCTGAAGCCAGGTGTGTCTGTCATGGCATGCCTCAATGTGGAATTGCCACAGGATAGCAGAAATACATTGTTACATATTCTTCTCGGGGTTTTTGTCGTTAGTATGAGCTATATTGACATCAGTTGACCACAGATGACTATCGTCGAACAAGGAGGTCAAGGCTTGTTTATTTGAAATTTATGAAGGCTCGTTAGTTATTCCAGATATGCTTCTACAAAATTGAAAGATTTGCGATATTTGGTAAACTGACTAACTCACATCGTACGTTCCAAATCTCTGACAAGGACGCACATTCAGGATATATATCGAATGTTTTACAATAGTAAAATATACCTTAACATGCGTGCTATTGATTTATACAATATCCATTTTCACTACACAGGCCAGGCATTGATATATCTGGACCATCCGCTTATATTGAGACCATGGTAGTCACCGACTTCGCGAGAACAAAAAGGCGCTCGTAAAACGATACCTCCAAGCTAAGTAGTTTTTGTCGTTTGGCTTTTGTTGGTGACGAAACGAGAAAAAGGAGAAATTGAATGGGAGAGTGAACACAGTCAGTGTCTCGTAGCCATTTCGTATCGCACTGTCGTAGTAATATCGCTCGACGTCGCCGTCGGCAGTTTTTGTGTTTTGCTGATGTATATGAAATTACTTTATCTGTTGATCAAGTTTTCGCGGCTATTCGTTTTATTTCATATCGAAACACTTTTTGACTCAAATTGCTTATGATAATATTTGACAAATCAAAAGGATATTAATATAAATGTGTATATTACGATGTATTAAGCTAGGTGTGAAGTACGGCAAGGCTGCTTAAAAGTTTTCGCGGGATAGTATGAAATTGTCACCAAGGCTATCTGGTTGAATTAGTGATAAATTACAGTCTTTCACGTTTCGTTCAGTTTGTTACTTAGGATTAGGTATTATGGGCAGTTGGACGCTAGAGACGAGGACGCTAGAGATGAGGTCGCTTTTGAAATTTACCACTATGCTGGTCTATGGCTCAAGCAATCGTACATTTCTGATTAACAAGTTTAATGCAGCAAATATGCTTGGATGAATTGTATTGCGACCCATTCGAAATTAAATTTCGTTAATCATGAGCCACAGATTGAAAATTCAGCTTGCTCTGAATCTTACCGTAGTCACCTAGTTACCGCGTTTACTGTGCTGTTTGTAAGGTAGTTCTGAATTGTAGTATTTGAATAATGTGTATTATGCAAAAGGTGTAATCTCATTTATTTTTATCCCGTAGATATTTTTCCTGCACCGGTACATTGTTATTCTAATAAAGCTGCGGCGAAACAGTAGCTTTTCGCGACGAGGCAATTAAAATCGACGGAAAATCAAGCAGCGGCGTTCATCAGTAAGCTACAACTCTGTTTGAATTAGCACCTTCGATTATAAGAAGAAGGCGATAACGACGACACCGCGTCTTCGCCGCCTTGATATGCATCGTCAATAGATATTTGTATATAGAAACATCAACTTTGAGGACGATATAGAGTATAGTATTGCAAAGGATTACGAATTGCATTTTCAATAAACTGTTTTTGGAATATAATACTACAACTGTTAAAAAGTGGATACGCGAAAATCTCAATGAAGCCATATTTTTGGATTTTGTTGTAAGTTTATCTTAAAATGTGTACATTTTTATAAAACTGTTACCGTACCATGGAACTATATTTCTGTGGATCTCGTATGCTAGAATATTAAAAAAAATTGTTCGTATTTTGGTTTGATGAGTATATGCCATCGATGTGTCGCGGCGACAAGACAATGAACTAATCATAATTGTGGTACACAAAAGTATATTTCTGATGAGAGTATATGACATTTTGTGGGCAATTAATGTAACTTTAAAGCCTAAATCTGTATTTAAAATGTAGTTTCCAAGCAATTAACTGAAATTATAGGTGCCGACAAGCCTGCCTAGGCCTTTGGTTAATGGTTATTGTGATAATTTGGTTGAATCGTACCAGGTACGACTTCAGCCTTTTGGTGTGTAATTATCCTGCGGAAAATAACAGGGTTGTTTTTCTCACTGATCAAGTTGACTACATTATAATTATTATTCCAATTTCGGCATCTTTGATTAACTTTTCAATATATTGTTGTAAAAAATGCTTCAAAACTAAATCCCTAACACTTTTTATTTGCAGGCGATTCGCAGCGTTGACAGTAACTCTGAAGCTTGGAGCTTTTGGTTCCTTTCCGGAAAATGCAGCACCGATATCCGTGACTGATATTAATGGTAAATAAAATAATTTTGATGTAGGTTGGAATGATGTCGATCCCTCCAGTCATGGTCAATAGATAGATCGACTGGCACTCGTTGGCAAAATTTGTGTCTAAACATGTTTTGCCGAGTATGGAGTCACTGATGGATCGCGCCCCCAAGGCTCGGGATAGTGAGATTGTGTAAAATCCATATTTTAATTCGTGCCATTTTAGGTTAAGATTACCAAATACCGTTCGCGCTTTCGATGTCGCCCTTTATCTTATGTCGTAAATCGAGATTTGCTTCGGTTGTAAAATGCAACATACAATGCAGCTAACAGGTCGTTTATTCTGCATCGTGAAAATTTTCCCTCAGTAAACACCGCTGTGACCTAGATTTCTTGAGTTTATTTGTCGTACCCCCCGCCGTACAACGATAACGCTTGTGCTTTCCCAAGAGACGCACGAACCAATGAAGCATGACAATGTTGTTTGCTGACGTAGGGGATTTGTAGTTTAAATCCACAATCCAATGCGGGCAGTAACCGGAATATAAACTGCAATATATGAAGATTTAAACGATGTTCAGGCTCGTTATAAACATTCCAAGTAAAAGCAACCACGAACGATTGTCACCAGTCATTATGGGCGCATTTATGCGAGCTAAATAGAGAATTATGCAAAAACTTTCATAATGGATCTAATAATATATACCGCAACCTATACCACATGCCAATTATTTTTAGAGTCTCAGGCTTATTATGGTGTACGGTTTTGTGCTGTCTGCTGGAAGTCGCGTCAAAGCAATTAATTTGACAGTCCTGTTAAAATCTGCACGACTGTTTGGTTCATTCCTTCATAAGACACGAATTTGCGGGAAAAATAATCGCTCTGTGGGCAATTGTGCTGGGAAGCTGTTCGAATTTGTCATGAGAACGGGTTTAAATTTATTCAACACATTTAATCCTTGTATAATAAGGGAATTTGTGTAGAATTAGTTTTAATATGCTACCAAATCGGAATTTTGTTTTGCTAAACATGAGCCACAGATGAACCGTGCCTACATGGTACGATCCATCAGTGACTCATACTTAACACAACATGTTTGGTCAAAATATTTGTACTGATTAGTGTGCAGCGCCATAGTTCTATTTTTAAAAATATATCGTTGTGTGAAATTAGCAATCGGTTAACAACGAACATGGATCGATATTTCTATGTCCCATATAATGTAAATTCAATGATTATTCCAATAGTTGACCATTTGCCTATTCCATATTGATATGTATAAGAATAAATGACATAGGCAAAAATATTTACATTATCCATTAAACTTATTTTACAAAATGATTGTCCCTCAAGTCGAAATGATATCACTTGTCGCCTCGGGTTATATTAAATCGCCATTTGTTACGGTATAGACCCGGCAATTATAAGGTATTTCCCGCTACCGTATAAAAGACAAGCGTAAATGACACCCTTGCGCGTCACGATGTGGCGATTTCTATTTAAAAAAAAGTAACTTTTATAAGTCTTAATATATTCCTTAACCATATTTCGTGCAACTTGCGCGATTTTTAAATTGTTCCATCATCAAGTTTGCTATTTTGCTTAGTAAAGCATGACTCATCAAATCACGCGTAAACTGCATCAAGAAAAACATAAATTTAAGATACAAGCTAATGAATATCATAACCGACGTGCTCGTCAAGGCAACCGTCAAGTACACAATCAGTAGTTCCAATTGAAAGTACGTAAAATAGGGGCTTTATTGACTCAAAAACTCAAATTTGAATTGAAAACTGGTGTGTAGATGGGCGAGGTCTCAATAAGATCACGCGATGTGGCGGGTTAGCCTTCTCAATACCAACAGAAATTGTTTGCTTAATAGCGGAGTAACGGCAGCACTCCTCTGCAAATATATATTTTATATCTTTGCAAAAAAACGTTAGTTTTTATTTACGCCCATGCCTGTACGATTTTGTGGTGTCTATCAAGTAATATATTAAACCACTTTTATCTGAAACCCAATCGGAAAAAATTTGTCACAGCACCTTTTGTTAAGCATGTGTCACTGATGGATCGCGTCTAAACGACGCGATTCATCTGTGGCGCATGCTTGACAGAATGAAAATTTCTGATTGTAAAGTGCAACCTGCTAAAGCTCTACTTAAGTCACGTAAAACGAAAGGTTCAATATCCAGACATGAGTACTTTGTTTACCATCAAGATTAACCGACTTGGTCATTTATCATTTAAAAAAATTAAACCATTTTTTGTGTGCGAGAGTAGAAAACAAAGTTTAAAATATGACTAATGAATTAATTTTCAAACCAAGATCGCCAACGGCTTGATAAGTACATCCTAGATTTTTTTTTCATGCTGCAACAAACGTGGATATTCGATGAGCTAAATTTGTTCCAGAAAAAAAAAGAACTAAAGTTTGCTAAATGTTACTTTAGTTGTTTTCTTCCAAATTCTAAAATAACATTTAGTTCTTGATGGCTGTTCAAAATAAAATTCACCATTAAAAATTTAAATTTGATTATCTCGTAAAAATTAGATATGCAGATTAAATCAATTTTTACATATGTGCATTCTGTATCTCCTTCCCTCTTCCAGAGTGATAAACCCAAATTTCATTGCTCCGGGGGATTTTGTGTTCCGGCAGTTTTTGTAATATATTTTACTAGTAGTAATAACCATTAATAACAATCGATCACGAAATACAAAAACAAAACTGGCGTTACCGTCATCAATCGTAAAGTTAAATTGCGTCATTACGGCGACGTTGTCCACGTTTTTATTATCGCAGTGGTCATGAATCATGCATGGCTTTATAACAAGTTTAGCGAGCGTGATTCATTGTTCGACGTCATTATCTTCGAAAAAGTGTATCAAAAGAATCGAAAAAATATAATATATTCGGGTAACACAATTGTTTATTTGTCTATCTTGAGAACGTTAAATTAACCTGAAAATTTATGTTCAAGCATGGTTCACTGATGGAATATGCGGCCCTGAGATGAAATATCAAGCAAAATAAAATTTTAAAATTTCTGTGATCCGTGCGTTATCATTATTTTCGAACATATTATTATGCCAATGAAGTATCGTGCATACAAAGAGTAATACGTGATTTACAGTGAAAGTCAAAATTGTCATACAGGAGGACTTCACCTTCTATCGTATTACCCTGTTTTGCAAAAAAATCGATTCCGACAAAGTGGTCTCTTAAATATTTTTTTTAAGTTATCAACGCACCCGACGGCGTCAGCCAGAGTTGTTTTTGTATTTTAAGGGTACTCTTGTTCAAAATTAACACTTTGCTTGTATACTTTACTTTATATATATTGATCAAACGAGTAGAAAATGTTTGGAAGAGGGTTAATCATTCAAGTGGATCACTCGACTTGATGACCATGATTCAGACGCGGATACAAATGTACTTGAAAACTATAGAATAAACCATTAGTCCAAATCCAAAATTTTCCTCCACTACACTGTTATGAAGTCAATCTGAGCTTTGTAAAATGGTTATTGTAGATGCAATTCTTTGACTTGCTAAAACGTTTTATCTTCGTCTAAAAGCCAAATGGATGTGAGTCATTCAGGTTTTTATAGGTGGGTATTCTAAAGTCGCCACGCCCCCTGGAGAAGTCATCTCAAATAAAAAAGAAATCAAGCATGTTCTTATCTTGATTAGGCGTGGTCCATCATTGGCTCATAATAATAATCCACCTATCACTCCATATCGTGCATAATTGGTCTAAAGCGTATCAACAGTTTGATATTATATTATAAAAACGTGATTCAACAAGCAAAGATTAACGATAAAATGCGCGTTTTATTCTGGCTGTAACTTGATCATGTGTGGGTAGTGAGGGTGACCTGTTATTCTTGGTTTCCTCCATTTATAAGCAGTATAGACCTACTACAATACTATCACTCTCGGCTGGTTAGGTCGGGGTTATTATTCCGGTTCGTTGCAAAAGGTTTATTTACATTTATTGAAGCGTGCAACCTTAACCACACAAATCTGCTCACGACCGAGATCTTCGTGCAAGATCATCACTTAAATTTATTAAAACAGTGAGAAATTATGTTTAAAACAAAGTCAAGGGCGGGTTAAAGGTTAAATAAATAGAGGGAATCCAAGTAAACTGCTTGACTTTCCTCGACCTTTTTGGACATCATATAAAAACACAAGTCAGTAAAAAATTTGATTTCACAGATGGACCGCGCTTCATAATTATGGACTAATTTTTTGACTACGAAAATTCTAGCATTGATTCCCGGATGAAAAAAAATCTTACATTGCGGCTATAGTCAGTTTTAAAGATGCATAAAGCAAGTAGAGTGAACTGTTAAATACAGAATACCTCCTGTGTTCCCAAGTTGTACTTAACCATGTTCAAGCAGTCTACTTATTCTTGTATTTATTCTGTATAACAGTGAAACTTGATGTAAGCTAACTTTTGATTCCCGGACGCGGGAAATGAGTCGACTACAAAAACACCTGTTTTAAACCAGCACACGCCCGTGTTGACATAAGAAAATGGGTCAAAAAAGCACTCAAAAACCGAATCTTATATTATTTAGACAGTTGTGAAAATTGTGTCGCGAAAATCAGACCAGGCAACATTACATTCACTAATCATGTCTTCTATACACTACAAATTTAATTAGGAGAGCAAATAATATATTTACCTAAATATTTTCACGAGAACCAAATTAAGTTCATGTCTCCTCTATTCTGACAAATGTCTAGTCGTTTGTTATTTGTTTATTTACGCTCACCTAAATTTATCCCTCGGGCTCACAAAAAACTTATTTTAACCTAAATCCGATCTGTCGTTGACGTCACTCGACTTGATTGACGGTCGCTGTCAGTGTGGCGTCGCGGACTTACTGTAAGAGGTTTCCCCTCTGACTTTTACCCGACCTGTTTTCAATTTGTCAAAACTATTAAAAAAATCCCCGTGTTTAATAGTTGGCAACAGATAAATCGGTTTATGCAACGTTCTTTAAGTATTGCCCATGATTGGCCACGGATTGTGGATGATCAACGGCGACCCACTGTTTGTGGTAATCTCCGGTTCGGCCCGCTGAGTCAGAAAGCCGTAGACAAAATTTGTCGCTAACCCAAATTTTCTAGCCGGTCATCTACAACTCTACTATACTAAACAGAAAACTTCCACCCAAACATGGGCCACTGATAGTTTGCGCCCTGCAGGCGCGAGCTATCTGTGGGACATGATTGACAAAATATATTTCAGTTCCCTATGTGACAAATATACTAAATCCTTTTTATTTGAACATGTTGTGTTAAGATTGTACCAAAAACGGTTATACACGACCAAAAATTAGCCAATTTCCTTTGACGAGTAGTCAAAACAAGTTAGCAATTGAGTTTTTAATGGTGCGTGTTAAGTGTAATATCTAAAATAATATTGAGAAAATATTAATCGTTATTATGATAACCCCAGGGTTCAATAATATGACTTAGTTATATACTTTTTCGAACGAACCCATTAACCAGCGCGAACACGATTCGCGCATTGCTTGTCAATGGTTATTATCACAACCTCGAATAATAATGAGGCTTGTCTTCTAACTTCAGCACTGAATGTGATGTTTTTAGTTGCCAAGCTTGACGCATGTTTATTAAAATTGTGCACTTGACTTTCGTGACGTCAAACCGTCTGCTGGGCGCCGTGCACTCCCATTACCTTGCCACCGTGCAAGGTTGCAGTTCGTTTCTTAGCATAATTCATTAGCCTGATATTAAACCGAATTATACTCGCACAAATTTTCTTTTGAATTATAGAAATTGTTTATGTAGAACATCCTAAGAAATGGAATGAGGGAGTTGTGAAAAATTGTAAAATGGGCCGTATGTGGAGTCGCATTATATATATAGCCCAACCGGAGTATTTTTTCGAACATTTGCCACAGATGGACTGCGCCTCGACGAAGCGACCCATCGCCGACTCATACCGAACATCTAAAATTTATACGGAGGCTTTTTGAGAGAGAACTAAATTGTACGAAAAAAATATTAATTTGTTTTCTATACTCATTATTTATTTTCATTTCTGCCTTTCGGGTTAAGGTTAATGCTGCCGCCCAGCACCTGCCGGGTGCATAATAAGCTGTGTGTATAACTACAATATTCGCAGACGGCGTATGCTTATACTATTAGCCACAAAGTTGGTCATCACGATCAAAATAATTTTTCCATAAGGTGTCTTGTCAGATATGGACCAGAGTTCCATATATGATTCTTACTAGATATAATATAATTTCCCATATTTCGCCTACAAGGTTAAAATTTAAAAAAAGCTGTGTTTTCTCAAAAAACAGTCTGATAAGGAAATTTACACAAGTTGACTGCTGAGTCGGCCATAATCTGTGACCTAGACGCCATGTTTGCTCCAAAAGTAAACAAGCTGCGTGATTGCAAAACTAACAAACTGTTTATAGCCATATCTCAAACACAAGTTGCAAAAGTTAATTTATGAAATTGTTTGCCCAAGCATAATCCTCACGTAACTTTAAACACATACAAGTTCCATGCCTAATAATACAATAAACGAATGTGAACCAGTCAAAGGTTTTGTTTTTGACATAGACACATCAGGTTAATCTTGCTAATAGACGTACATTATTATTATTTTCCAGATGTTCCGAGCTCGGTTTTCACCGGAGGCGATTTGGAACATGATCGACTCCGATACGTTCAAGATATAAAGATGATGAAGATTGCCGGGAAAACTGTTGTCGCGATACTGGCAAGGTAGGGCTTGATCAGAGTGAATATGGCGATATCTGATGTTGTACTCTTTTGTAAAATCTTATCCAACCCTTTGGCTTAACCATGTTGAGTCCGTATGCTTTCCTTCAATCTTTTATTATAGGTGTGCTGCGGTTTGGCATTGTCACGCGAGAACGGGGCTCCGATGACAAGGTGAAAGTACGATCGAGTGTTCCTTTTGTGTGGTTTTGTTATTACGTAATTACAGCTTTTATTAAACCATGTTTCGGAGTTTTTTTTTTTATATTTGAACAAGTATAGGCTATAGATGTATCGCGACTTTAGGCGCGATTCATCTGTAGCCCGTACTTGTTTAAATCAAAAATGTCCCGAAAAACAATTTTACAGTTTTACACCTGCCAACTCACAGAATAAATACACACAATTGGTTAAATATAAAGTGTAATGTAATAGGTGCGGCTGGAACAAGCCAAATTTGCGTAGGCAAGGTGTAATCTGTCCTAATAAGGCCCGGTTCGATTACCCAGGAACAGGCTTTCTGCTTGTTCGAATTACAGTTCTGCGCTACTATAACTTTTGTTATCGATAACGCGATAGTTTTCCAGTAGTTTAGATTTCTTCGGCACAAAATAACATTTAACCTCTATTTTTGTTCTCATTGTTTGAGTCAAGTACTTCCATTGTTTTACTCCGAGAAACTTGTGTTGTATACTATATTGCGAACACATGCGCCCACTCACAACCTCCCTGAAAGTCTTTTTTTTCAAAAAAGAGCAAGGTACAAGCAAAGTTGCACATTTTTGTAACATTTTGGGGAAAATTGAGCAGCATTTTATTTGAAGATTTCATCCATTTTGTTATTGGACCCCGGAAAACACTTGAACGGGGTATTTCGACTATTTTGATGACGCAGACCGTAGGCGGCCAAATATATCGCCGAAAAATTTGGACATATTTTGATAGTCGATTCACTCCGTGTAATGTTACTCTGTATGCATATATTTGAAAAGTGGTCTTTCAACTACATGGTTTTGTGCGCCAAAGCAATAGAAGTAAATTATTATGGCAATTATTTGTCAAAACTTTGCCTATATAGACTCCATAATAATACGCTACGTTGATCGTTTTCATTCGTATTTGTCAACACCAGGTGCTATCATAATATGGAAATACAATTTTCGAACTGACTTGACAATTACCTGAGTATATCAAAAGCTTGTCATCATTGTCCAATATTTTGCTCAGACTCTTTAAAATGTATAAGACGGTTAGGCGTTGTCAAATCGAAAAATCGGGGTGTGTTATTTGTCGGACATTATGACTCCCTCAGGGTACAATTGTTGTTATTTTTCGCGGAAGACTGCGGGGCATTGATTCAAATTTATGAAAAGACGGATTAGAAGATTATATCTTGTTTCCCCATTCAAACCATTTTGTATTGTTTAATTCCAGTCACATCAATACACAAGTATGGCTCTGGATAGACTTTGCCTACCAAGCATAATTCATGTATTGTCTATGCCTGAGATTGTACGTCGTGTAGTGAATACAGACAGCAACCTGATATACAACCTAAAGAAAAGTTTTGCCGCGACATAAAACCTTCCGGGCTGTTGTGTTATGTTATAGAAATCACAAGGAAAATTAATTACCAGTATTCTTAATTGAAAAGTTATCTGAAGTCCCTTTGCGTAACTGTACTTGCTTCCGAAAAGACTATTGAATGCAAAAGAAAAATACGGAAAGGTTTCTTGAACCAAATACGTTTAGTTGAGCACGAGTCACTGATAGACCGCACAGTCGAGGAGCGGTCCATCAGTGACTCGGGTTGGACAGAATAAACTTCTGGCAGGATTAGACACATGATTTGGGGGCGCTAATCCTTGCACAACACGCCCGCAAGTTTTTATTCAAAATTTTGATGCAAAAAGGTCAATTGTTTTCAAACGCGCTGAAAATATAATCAGTTTCTCTTTCCGCTGACTTAAGACCGATCCCATCATATTACCTCGCATTAATAATAATCTTGTAAAAGCGTCGGTGCTTGAGATTAATATGTAAAACCAAATTTGGTGTTTTTTCAACTTATCAGCATCGGTTACTACCGCTACTTTTACTTAGACTAATTTAGGATGAGTCATGTTTACCTTGTATGGTAAATGAGGAAATAGAGAAGTTGGGGAACTAGTACGAGTGTATTCCTTCCACAAAAATTACCAAATACGAGTTCAGTTAAAAGTTTTCTTTTGGGAAAAACCTCATTCGTTCAAGTATGATTTTATTACAGCCTCCTTGTTTTTGTCTTCGGCATTAGCAGGAAATGAAAATGGATACGGGTAGTAGTTCTTTATGTTGTTCAACACGACTAACGTTTCCCCTTTTGTGTTAAATTTAGCTTTTTTGTTCATGTTGGGAATTGACAAAAACAGGACTGGACTCAAATTTCCCACAATGACAATAAAAACGGAACCGTCACAACTCTCAATAATATAGTAGTTAATACCGTATTGTGAACAGGTCATAGACCTCACAAGGACCACGTCTCAGCGACGTGGCCCATATGCGGCCTATACTTAACTGGTAACCGATTTACAGCCTTTTACGTGGACAGCTTTTGTTTGCTCGCCTAACAACACACACACCTGGCTGGACCCGTTTTCAATATATTTTTATTTAAGTTGGGTTTTTTCATTTCATTTCAATAAAAAATCGAACTGTACCTTCTTATTACGACAGTGAAACATGACAAGACGATATTTGTTTTCCGATGACTCGGTCGTAATCACGTGGTATATTGTTAGAACATCGTCGTTTTATGAAGAGAAAGTTTTTTGACGTGGGCGCCGACTGTATCCTCATTTGGCGAAAGCTGAAACGCCCCGTTTTTTTGTATTTTTTGTTGTATTGCGTTGTAAGTCATCACTAACAGTGAAGCGTAAATACAGAATCGATACATGTCGTAAAAATTGGGGTACTTTATGATCCTCATTCCTTATATTTATTCTCATTCGGAGAATAATTATTACGAAATACGTACGTGATTCATAGCCATGTTTTATAATTTTCGTATTTGATGCGTTCTCGTGACGTCATCTGATGACGTGGTCACCTTCTTTTATAAAATTGTAAAATGGTTGAAAAAGTAAATATTGACTCGTAAATTTATCACGCGATCTAGTACGTGGGAGCAATTAGCAATCGACACCTTTGTGCAGTCTAATTACTTTCACCATTCAAATTCAACTTTCATTGTCCAACATATACGACGCCCTACTTGCCTGTCAACAGTCTATATTTAGATTTCCGTGTTTGTTAGCTTAACTTCATTTAAATGGAACAGTCTTCGTAGTAAGTCGGTCCCCTACCGTTTTCAGGTTAAACTGAAATTGTATTCTCGAAGTCACGGTAACATTGCGCCTCCAAATAATTGGTTATTCAAAGAGCAGTAAAATCGGAAATTGGGAAACAAAAATCTATCAAATGTGTCAATTTGAATATTAATTAAACCAACGTTTCCGAATACCCGTGGATATTAATAAATATTCCTTCTTAATACAAGCAAATACCCCAATGTAATAAATTATTTTCACAAAATCAGGAACAGTGTCATGAATGCATATGATCACATCTGCAAAATAAATAAACATTTAAACGAACAAATATACAAAGCAAAAATTTAAAAAAAAGAATTTCTATTTGTTTGGTTGACTCTGAAGGATATGCTTGGTGATCATACAAAGCCGTTTTTACATAATAATCATTATAAAAATAAAACGAAAATCCCGTTTTGTAAAATTGCATCTGTATAAATAATCAAGCGCAAGCCATGGATAAATCACGCATAGTGTGCGTGATTTATCCACGGCTCGAGTTCAAATTACCATACAGGTAAAAAAGTCAAATCATGATATATAGGGGACTCGCCCTAACCTATTATTTAGAATAAATGGCCCGGATAGAGACCTTATACAATAATGAAGGTATAACACGCGAATTTGGTTTCAAACGGATGACAATTTTTTGGTGTGATTTTAGGGAGATTTAGCATAATGGATGATGCGTCAGCGTAAATTTTATTGCTTGAATATGTATATTATATTTTAATATCACAAAATGAAATTTAATTTTTTGCTTTATTTTGAATTTTTTTTATTCCTATTTTTCTTATTCAAAGAATATCAATGTGATGTTTATTTTAATCTGCTCTAAAAAAATACGCCTGAATCATTTCACTCCGAACTCAAGAGTTTTTTTGTCGTTTTTTTTTCATTATTCATATTTTTCATAAAATGATCTTCGCCACTTGACCAAAATAATAGGAGTGCTTTGTGTTCATATCTTATTAAGCATAAACACAGACTCGACATACAAACACTCGAGTACAGAAAACAGTCAACTGGAAGCCCTTCTCATCCATATCAGTCATATTTGAGTACCAATTTTTCATAAAACTCCACTTCAGGTCTCACAAATTCAATATTAAATCACAATAGGCCACGTCAATGGCGATATGAACATTCAAAACGGGTCAGGTCTACTGCGTCAATGAGATTATTATGGTGGAAAATATGGGAATTACAAAATTGAGAAAATCGCGCGAGAATTATATTATAGGAAATACAATGTAATATAACCAGATCATTCATGTGCCTGATATGAATCTTGCTTTAAAGCAAGGTCCGTGCATTATCAAAAACGTTTTGTTAATCACCAAACCCAGAACTCAAGTAACTCTCATCCACCCTTGAGGAGCTTTTTGCTAGCACTCGAGGCCACTCAAGTTTAGCAAAATCCTAGTTTTGTTTTAGTCACCTCAGTTTTTATATAACTCTAAAATTTCTTTTTGTCAAATTAACATAATAGCTGGAAAAGTAGGTGATTCACAACCGGCGATCTGTGTTTACGCGCCATTTCGGGCGATCAGTGACAACCTAATTGTGACACCAAACACATTTAGTTTGACACGGTTTATTTTATGGTTTTGAGTCATTTTGTGTTTTGCTAAAAGAGGTATATGATTTTTATTCACATGTATGAATCGTGTCGTGTTTTATATATTGTTTAGTACAGTTAAGTTGAAAAATAAAAAAAAATACCGGTTTGAAAAGACACAATCTGAATTGTCTGTTTTTTCCAATCTACACAGAAAAATGACAACAATTGAAGTACAATTTGTTCCGTGTGTAAAATTTTTCAATATTTATTCAGGCGTAGACGTTTTTTTTGTATATGGAAGCGGTTTCTGAGTTGATTTCCCAAAAATCTTTTGAAGTTTCATCATAGAACAATAACTTACGAGATGGCGTATCTGGGTCAGATATAAAAGCGGCGAAATTAGCGTAGACGACGTTTGTCAGCGGCATATCGTTTGTGATAATATTTCACGCGAAAGTGTTTTACTGTGCACTTAATTGGTTTTAGCACCAAGCGTTGAATTATGACCATCCGCTCGACTTTACTAGACAAGCCAACGTTTCATATGTTTTACTGGGCAAGGATGTCAACAAAAATATCATTCTCATGTGAATATATTATGTAAATAATATTATTATGTATCTCATTATGTAAATATATTTAAAATGCAGACAGGGTCGGGATGATTTTGCGTAAATATACTGGAAGCCATGTCACAGAGGCACGGTTCATCGGTAACCAATATACAAAATATCACTATTTTGAGCTTCGGTCCAAATCAAATTTAAATTCAAACAACGCTTCAATCGGAAATCAGAATTTTTTTCTCTCAATTACCCTATGTCATGGGTCACTGATGGACTGCACCGCAAAGGTGCGGTCCATCTGTAACTCATGCTTAATCTAATGAAATCTCTGGTTAGACATGGCCTTGTGAACTTCATCACAAACATGAGGCAACTTTCTGCACCGTGTTAACAAAGGTTCTGTACTATTCTTTAACTACTAATGATTACAATTATGCCAACTCATTAAAATTTTAACTAATTTGTTTTGAAAAATAAAAATTTGTTTTAAAATATTTACATGAACTTAAATTTTATTTTCAGAGAAAAAATGTTTTTTATTCTACCTGAAGACTTTTCTCCTTCATCCGATAAGAAGATTTCACCGACGGAGGTAAAGATCAAATTTAATGTTTATATTTTTTATTGTGTTGTGTAAATATAATAATACTGTTAAGAAACTCCCAGTCATAATTTTCGTTTAGCTTGAGCATGAACTACCTAATAAACTGCGCCTCTCCTCTATGCTTAGCAGGACATAAATATGGAAGCTATTTCTGATTGCTGGATTCCTGATCAGAAATTATATTTTTTTAAGCAAAGGTCACAGATGGACGGCATCTCGGCGGCGCTATTCATTAGTGATGCCTGGCAAAACATTTTTGGAGAGGAGCAGTAAGTGATGATGGCAAATTGTCACTTTAGATGCAGTACTCTTCGTTCCAATAATTGAACCATATCACATTTAATCGGTTATGCTTTCATATTAAATTGTTCAGATGCATTTATTTATTTACGGCAATTTTTTTTATTCCACTATTAATAAGTTTATTAGATTTGTGAAGTTATTCGGAATAATTGTAAAAAAGCAATAAATCGTACTGTTTCAAAAACTTGTTTCAAAATCATTGAAATCGGGTGATCGACTTGAATTTATTTATTTTTTTGTTTTCTCCAATATTAATTTATTTTTTAGCTTTATACATGGAATTCAGACCAGAAAGCAACAAGCATGTGCAAATGGAAGGGTCAAAATGAGGTAAATAAACATCATTTTTCTTAATAATTGAAAATCAATTACTGAAGTTCTAAAATGTCAAAAAAATTATAAAAGTTCTTACAAAATTCCATAAAGAGATAAGTTTCAAGCCATCGATCAATCAATTTCACAAACAAAAATGGGGAATTGTATTTTTTATTTCTTTTAAATTAAATTTAGCATTAAAATTCTCCTTTTTACCTACAATAATTAAACCTTATTTTGCCCAATTTCATTACAAGTCCCCAATTAAGCTGACGAAAACCACTATTATTTCTTGAGAACTGCAATTCACTACAAACTGTTATACAATGGGACTGTTGTGTTCAATTTTGCATTTGCAAAAATATTTTTGTTTGTGTTTTCTTGTTTATAAAGTCTCCCAATCCGAAATATTCTATTTTGTCAAGTATGGGCCAGAGATGGCCCGCGCCTCGACGGCGCGATCCATCAGTGACTCATATTTAATGAAACATGTTTCGACTAGGTTTTCGCAACTAAAATTGCCTTTATGCTGTGATTGTATCATTTCAATACTTCAAACTTTTTAAACTTTACTATTTTTTTTAATATTGTTGTGAGAAGAATATAAAGTGCTCATTAATTACGATTTAAGGAGTTAATTTAGCCGCAATCATTCAATTTTCTTTTATCAAGTATGACTCGCATATGAACCGCACTTGACATACGCGTTTCTTTTATGGTCCGTACTCTGCTAACGCTACCCTTAGTACTCATTTTGATTACATTGCTACAATCGTAGCAATTAATAGAATTGCCTCAATAATAATGTCAAATTAAAATCTTGTGCAATGATCTCATCTGTGGCCAGGGATTATCCTTGACAAAATTACGTAACCAAAAATTGGTAATTTTAATTGTGGGCGCCATAAGTCCGGATATTCGAGATTGTAATTATCAGCGATAGTGGTTTTTCTCAAATCCCGCTAATTAGCCTGTTTTCCGTGCCCGGAGCCTACTCGACATAAATTGGTGTTTGGCGTCTTCGTCTACCAAAAATATATATTTTTGCGGTTTTGATAAGTCAAAAATAACTTATTGGGCGTCAAAATAGACCGCAGACTGAGGAAAAACAAAAATATCATAATTTTGAGTATAATACAATCTGAAAGTAGTTTGATTTTTGTCCGGAAAGCAAAAATAATATGTTGAATCTGAAAAAGGCGTTACCAAATATGCAAAATGAAACTAGTAGCCGTCCACATAACATAAATATGTTTGTGAAGAACGAGTCAACGATGGATCGCGGAATCATGGCGCTGTCCATCTGTAACTCAAGTTCGACAAAAAAAAGTCTCATAAGGAAAAACTGTTCTGTATACAAATCTATGCACGATCACAATGTTACTTTTTCGATTACTTGATTAGAACTCTTAAACCCCCAATATGACGTCACAACCCAGAATCCAACGAACTTATCATTTTCATTGACCCCTGACCCCAAATTATCATCAGCCACGCTTACAAAAATCTCGCACTAGTCGTAGGCATCAAATTTCAAATATGTTTGAAACCGACAACAGCTTTACGGTTGGTCCCTTGTGTATATCGGCACTTGCACGCGCGTTGTTTCCAAATTTAGAACGTTCTTGTTTAATATTTTAATTTATTTGAAATTTGTTATTGTGATCGTATCAGATATCATATCATGCCACTTGTGCTGTGTTGATCGAATGTTTCGTTCTGACAACTTTAATCAATATATCTCTAAAGTTGACTGAAGAGGCCGCCCAGTTCTGGGTTTATTTAATATGAAAGTTCAAGATATCTTTTGTGCGATATCCAAACAAATTTTATTATTTCACACACGCCAAGATTTTTCCAAAAAATAATATATAAACGCGTAAAAGTGACAAAAAATAAGTTTTTTTTTATATTGTTTTCGAATCCACCTGAATTACAAACAATTTGTTTTCGAGCTGTTACCAAAGACTGAATGACTATTGGTACCAAAACGAATCGGGTTTAATATATACTTGCGAAGTTGACCTCTTTTTTCACGAGAGTAAGGTTGTTTTATTGTCACCACGTCCATAATTTGATTTAATGTATTCGTTTTAATCTGTAGGTTCTGGTTTAAAAACGTTGAATGGGCTTAAGATATTAATCAAATTTCCCTTTTTTACGCTTTATAACAAGTTCATTTTGAATACGCAGTCAAGCGTGGGATCCGTGATTTTAAACCACGCGATTCGTAGACCAAACAATCACTAGATTTTATGTTAAAATATGCTTGAATTGAAGATAAAGGGAGTCAGTCCAGTGCAATTTATCCATTCTTCAAGTATGATCTGGAAGCGAATTAGGGATTAATTTTCTCGATCAAATGACTTTTGCTAAGTATGGGAACATTGATGGATCGCGTCGATGAGACGCGATCTATCTGTGGCCCATGCTTTGCAAAATTGAATTTCTGATTGCGTCTATTCTTATATTCTTTAATGAAAACTTGCAGACGGCGTCTAGATAAAATCTCCCGCTTTAAGAGACTTGAAAAGGACCCTCAATCATCGACTGTCGTACGCTTGTTAGCTAATGGCTCAATTTCATCCCGCAAGTTGAAGTTGCTAGCTAGACTGGAAAAAAGTACGACCGATGTTCTTTGTTTCCAAGCGACACAAGAGCTCTTCAAAGTTTTATTTCAAAACAAAATTAAATCATTTTCTTAATTTACCCTCTTCTAAATAAGACTCAGCTTAAACTTAATTTCAAGTGGCTGAACGCCATCAGTCAATTGTAGACGCTTGTTTTAGTTTAGCACGTCAAAAGCAAAGGCCCGATAAGATAATGCATCTTTTCATGCATGAGACTCGGATTGAACCGCGCATTGGAAGACCGGTATATCAATGACTCATACTTAACAAAACATAGATGCCTCTTCAATAGTATTCCAATAGGAAAATTTCGTCTTGGAACTATAATCAGACTGAACAATTGATAAATACACTCACAATTCTTTCAATTAAGCGGATTGTGCAAATTTTCCTGTAGCAAACTTTAAGAAATGGGGTTTATATTTGTTCATTCTACTAAAACTGAACGATTTGGACAAAAAAATCTTTTCACTCCGCGAAAATGCTTTTTTTCGAAACCCTTTCCGATGTCACCACGTTCAATTTTAATCGGATAAGTGATCTCTCAGTGGGATTCAATTTTATAAGCTCTCAGCCTAATGTGCTTGTTTTTATTTTTTGTTTTGACTTTTCATTAATCCTGTTTTTTCTTCTGTTTTTCATTTTAGGAGAATTGCGATAATTACATTCGTGTGCTAGAGTCGATGGACGAGAACGGCAATAAATTGTTAGTGTGTGCTACAAATTCATTCGACCCACGTTGCAGATACATTACGGTAAGATCATACTTTAATATGCCTGATCAAGCGTAAACGACACATGGGATCACACTTATAAAAGTGTTCAGCAACATATACATTTCTGTGAAAAGGTTCCGCAATCGGCGCTTGGCTCTGTCCAGAATGAATCACTGATGGATCACGCAGACGAGGCGCAGTACATCTGTGGTTCATGCTTGGCAAAACGAAATTATGCTTAGCATATCTATTATTTATACTCGATCAACTACGATCAAGGATATTATCAAAATCAAGTTAGAATTTCGTCCTTGAATTTAAGATTAAGTCTTTTTGTTCACATGTTATTTTTTGTTACCAACAGGTAATGAAAATACTCCCCAATTTTTAGAGTCCAATTTATCATAAATATTTTTGCCCACGTCACAATATTTCAAATTATCATTATAACAATGATAATACTTAGATAGTATACCAACTATAACATAATATTTTCATAATATTTCCTTGTTTGTGACATATTTTAATAATATTTTTGCTTTAACATCGATATTAAAATGACAAAAATGTTTCTAAAATTTTTAGGCAACATCAAAACACAACGAAATCGTATTGACTACTGACGACGAGACATTTTCAGGCTCAGAAAAATGTGCGTTTGGTCCAGATCAGACTGGAGTTAGCCTGTATACAGGTAAAGAGAGATTCTGTTCAGTAGTTTTGGGTGTTGAGTCACCATCATTAATATTTTTCTATTTATTTTTTTGATGTTCGTGAATTGTTTACAACAAAATCAGGATTCATGTCATATTTTACATTGTAAAACTTGACACAAAATTATTTTTTTCTGTAAAATAACGAAAACTTGAAAAAAATTATTTTTGGAAAGTTGGAACGAACAATTTTTTTCCTCGCTTATCAATGTAAACAGATAGTAACTTCAGTATAACTATTTCGATTTGAAAACTGTTTGCGAAATTGATATAACATCCAGCATTTGACAACACAAACTGACCTAATATATTTCCAAAATACCACGCACGCCTATTACTTTTACTTGTAAAAAGAATATCGCCAACTAATGCTGGTATAATCCCACGCCTCATTTATCAAGATAATATTCTCCGGGTCGTAAGTAGACCAGCTTAAAATTTCAGTTTTTGAAAGCGGAAATCTGTCGGTCTTGAAAGCCTCCTTTTCTCTTTTTGCGTATGATTGTTTCAAGGTTCTTTCTCATATGCGTACAAAAGTCAGAATTAAACTGCGTTTTGTGTATTTTTGTCACCGTCAATGTACAATTTGTAGTGGTAGTTTGGCGAAAGTGACTGACTATTTGATTACAAAAAATCAACATTTTCTTGAAATGTGCAAGTCTACGTGCATAAATTAACTCGGACTCAGAAATTTTATTTTGTCAAGCATGAGCCACAGTTGGACCGCGCTTCGACGGCGCGATCCATCAGTGACTCATACTTAACAAAACAAGTAATGGCATACTTTTTCTGATCCGAGTAAGGTTGCATTAAAATTGGATCAAGCGTGATTAAGAAATATAAAATGTAATCCAAAATTTGCAAACATGACAGAGATAAACCAATAGACGTATTTTTAGAATATTTATTAAAAGTGACATAATCTGATCATTTACTCTCGTGGGACATCGTGTTTCGTGTTTAATAATATGTCATATTTCATGTTTTACATGAGTTTTATTTTTGTTATGTCAAAATCTGTTTTTGGAAAGTTTCTGTATTCTGGAAAGTTGTACAATTATTACAATTTGCACAAATATTGATTGTACAAATATTACAATTTACAAAAAAATGAAAATATTTCCATTTTAGTGCTTTAAGGACTTTCCCCCTACTAGTTTTTATTTCGATTGTCATATTTTTTTAATTTCACAAATCGTAAAGCTCAAATTTAATTTAAAAAGTTCACACAATACGAATGTACTGAACTTGACCCCATAAAAACTCAACGCGTATTAAAAGTAAAAGGAACTATAAAATTTATGCCACGTCAGCCCGCCTCGGTAAACCAGTTTATCCCACCCGCCTTGTGCGCAGTAACACGTACTATTTACTGTTGAGTTCACTGTGTACAAACACTTAAAATTTTTACCTACTCAAATCGAAAATGGTTTAACATCTTATAAATACGACAACCAAGGGGCATGTATAAATTGTGCATAAAGAAGCCGTTCCATCCATGATCAATAGTTGGGAAATATTTGTTGCGGTATTTTGCTATTATAATTTTTTGTCAAGCATGAGACACAGATGGACCGCGCCTCTACGGCGCGATCCATCAGTGTCTCATACTCAAAAAAACGTGTGTTTATATATTTTCGGCTTGGTTAACAACGTAAAATCTGTAAATTTTACAGGTTTATTTTAACAGTAACAAAACACACTCTTTAATCATTTACGAATTTCGATGTATGCGTTTAGGCTCATCTCACGTAATAGCGTCGTTGACGACCGAGAGTTTGTATAAGTTATCTGGAGTTCGAATCTGTGTTTGTGTTTTCTTATCTCTATTAAATAAATAGGAGTATCGAAGCACTGTACAGCGTCGAGTTTTAGTACTACGTTATTTTACCCGTTTTCGTTTTTATTTTTGTTATGACACTGATTTCTGCATTGGGTCTGTCTAAAAGCATTTTCATTTTCTTCGATCAACATCGTCAAATAATTATGGCCCGAGGTTAAATGTTACATTTAAAGGTCCTATTTAGATGTCTTATTCTATTTATGCCGGCATTATGTTCCGAGGTTCACTTTCCAATAACACGAAATAAACTCCCGTTTTAACGGAATTGATAAGCTAAAGTGCGTGGTGCATGTGCAACGCGTGTTTATTAGAAACGATGTCACGCTTTGCAGGATACCAAGATTGATTGATTGCCAAACTCGATTCGAACATATCTCCTGGTCCTGACTGCATTCCATCTGTGATTCTGAAGATTCTTTCACCTGAGTTGTCCTCTATTTTGGCCAAACTTTTTAATAAATGCTTAAAAGAATGTACCTTCCCAAATACATGGAAATGTGCAACGATTGTGCCGGCATTCAAAAACTGTGGCGACCGAACTGATCCTAATAAATATCGTCCAATTAGTCTCTTACCAATTATAAGTAAAATTTTTGAATCAATTATTAATAATAAAATTTCTGGACACCTGGAGTCGCTTTGTCTCCTCACGGACAAGCAGTATGGTTTTCGTCGTTCTCGCTCTACTGCTGACTTGTTGACAGTAATAACTGAACGAATATTTCGCGCCCTTGATCGTTGTGGGGAGGCAAAGTCGGTTGCTCTAGACATTTCTAAAGCATTTGACAGGTTTGGCACCAAGGTCTGTTGCAGAAAATTCAATCGTATGGGATTTCTGGACAAGTTTTTTCAATTGTCAAATCTTTCTTATCCAATCGTAAAATTAATGTTGTTTTGGACGGACAACGTTCAGGTAATTATTCCATTTCATCCGGTGTCCCTCAGGGGTCGATCCTTGGTCCAACTTTGTTCTTGATATATATTAATGACCTGCCCGATAATTTGATATGTGATTTGGTAATTTACGCTGATGATACAACTCTATATTCTTGTCTCAATGAAAAATCCCTCCCGGAACAACGTCTAGCTCTGGCAAAATCACTTGAGTGTGATTTGGCCACAGTATCTAATTGGGGTGACACTTGGCAGGTAACTCTTAACTCGGAGAAGACTAAAGTTTTATCAAGTAATCGTTACACTAATACGAATGCAACCCAAATTTCATTCTCTGGTACTGTTCTGGAGGAATCCTTAAATATTCGTCTTGTTGGACTCACACTGTCTAAGGACATGAGTTGGAATGAATATGTCACCAGTATTGCTAAACAAGCCTCGATGAAAGTCGGTTCTCTATATCGAGCTCGCCATTATCTCACTCCCGAAATCATTCTCCATTTGTACAAATCATTGATTCGACCCTGTATGGAGTATTGCTGTCACATTTGGGGCAGTGCCGCTGTCACTGTTCTTAGCATGCTCGATCGTATTCAAAGGCGTGTGGTCAATATGATTGGTCCTAAACTTTCCTGCAGTCTGCAAAGTTTGACACACCGCCGCAACGTCGCCTCACTATGTTTATTTTACAGATATTATAATGGTCTTTGTTCAAAGGAGATTTCTGCTCTCGTTCCTCAGAACAAAATTTTCAATCGATCAACACGATTGGCTACCAATTCGCACCTATTCACTGTGGAGGTTCCACAATGTCACAAACAGTTTTATGCAAGAAGCTTTTTTCCAAGAATATCAAAACTTTGGAATTCCTTGCCTTCTTGCTGTTTTCCTGATCGTGTTGATCTACAAGGCTTTAAAACTCGCGTTAATAGACATCTATCAGGGATGGGGGTTCTTTAGTTCCTGCTCCTGCATTTTATGTAGCTCTTTGCACTTTAGTGGCTGCAGGAGAATTTTCAAGTTTGATTCTTCTGTGTCCTTGCTCTGAGCGAATTTCAATAAAAAAAAAAAAAAAAAAAAAAAAAAAAAACTGCACGTTAGCGAGAACTTCGTATAGCCTGTTCATATAGACTATTTTGTAAATACAAATAGACTTGAGCAGCAATTTTATCGAGCAAATTATTTCCTCCTGTGAGGAATCACGTACATTTGACGTCATTTCGATTGACGTCACTGTGTGTTCAGGAAAGATCACACTTCCTTTGCGTCCACCTTTATATTGGATGTGAATTGGTGAAAGCGGGATTAGGATTTCCGTTTCCAAAAATTTCCTAGAGTGTAGTGGTACAAACGCATCGATTCGGTTGACTTAATATTCTAAAATTAAAAATATAGATCTTTGACGTCAAACTTCATGCAAATTTGCGACTTCCTTCATGATCTCTCTCAATATGTGTGAAAGAAAAATTATTTATTTTACCCGCGGAAGTATTGGAGCTTTGTTTTATGTTGTATAACAACCATTTATAAATCGCCTTGTTGACAAAAATGCGAAATCCACATGTACGACAAAGTATAGTTTTGGATTCAAAATGTCTGCGTACTACACAATACAATATTCAATCCTACTTTCACCCTATTTTGTAATAAACCACTAGTAAAGCAACACACAGCGAATTATACAGTTAATTTCTTAAATCTCGATGGGTGGGCGAATGATAAATTTGACTATCGAATTCAATTGTTTGTTTGAGATTCTCAACTACTCAAATTATAGCATTATTCATTCTTATCCCGCAGTGAAAAATTCATAAAATGCATTTTTTCTCGATTTGATCTCTCATTATATTTCGTATATCAATATACAAAAGAAATTATGTTGTATATTCCACATTATAACGCAAATGATGGATTAGGAAATTGCATTTCAGCCTAATCAGAATTTTTACAAATAAAAAAGAAAACTGACGGATTGATCGCGCCATACTCGAAATAACTCATGGTGCAAATCCACATTTTTCCGATCATGTTTTGTCAAGCATGAGTCACTGATGAGCCGCGCTGTCAAAGCGCGGTCCATCACTGGCTCATGCTTGACAAAATAAAATTCGATGATGTGCAATTCGCTGTTTCGAAAATTCCACTCAACGCTTATTTTAGAATCGAATTTGACGAAGGAATATTCTTATTTGGGATTCGAATCTAAAATAAATGGGTATAAAGAATATTTTTATTTTTTTTTCATTTCAAAGACTATTTCATTATATTTCAGGAAATTCTCTATATTCTGCGACGGTATCTGAATTCAGTGGTCGTTCGTATGCCATCAGTCGAAGTCTTGGAGCAAGTAAACAACTTCGAACTCCGAAATTCGATTCGAAATTCTTGAATGGTGAATATTAGTAACATATAACATTTCAACTATGTGTCGTTCATATTCTGGAATTCTCAATAAAAGTATAACTTTTTTAATTGACCTAAAAATTGATATTAATTGAGAGTTCTTCGAATTCTTTAAACGTAATTTGGCATATTTCAGTAAATTTCGTATTTTTTATTATCTTTTCAACCATTTCTTATCAATTCAAACTGCATTTAAAACTCCTTTTATTTAATTTCACACAGAACCACATTTTGTTAAAATGGTTGACGATGGACCCAGAGTCCTGATCTTTATGAACGAAATGGTGTCAACAAACAACGGTGACATCCGCATGGTGGCCTACGTAGCGCAGGTGAGTCTTCATGTCAAATGTTCAATTTTTCTTGAATTCAGTAAGTTTAAGACAAAAATATTAAAAGGTTATTTTTATTTCATTTAAAATATTGTTCAATATATAAAAATTTCATTTTTCATTTACTCAGGTATGTAAAAATGATCTTGGCGGACAACACGTACTTGTGCGACAATGGACAATGTTCGAAAAGTCACGGTTGAATTGTTCTCTGAATGGCTTCTATTTCGACCAATTGCGTGACGTTTCAGAACCTGTTGATGTGCACGTGGGGGCAGAGTCAAAGAACAACACCATTAAAATGATTTATGCAACTTTCAGTACGCCTGAGTAAGTGTAATAATTATTGAACACGAGTAACTGATGGAACGTGCCTCGTCGGCACAATCCACCATTGACGTGCGTTTAGCAATGACAAAACTTGACTAAAATTGGTTTTATATTTAAAAAACTTTGCATTTTTGCCCCGGATGATCCAAAAACAGAACCCATGAAAATGGTTATTATTTTTACATGTTGATCTATCGCATTTCCTCACATTTTGTGGATTGTAACTTTAGTCTATGGATAAGTTTACTGCGAAGACTCAGATATATTCTTCAGTCAGCTAAGAATGTCTATGTGCCCTCGTCCGAAGCATCAAAGGCAGATTTGCATACGTCGCGCAAAATTTTCAATTGTCAAAAATGTCACCCTGTACTATACAAAACTGGCAAATTTAAGTCCAGGATTTGCTGGCATTGTCTATGTTTGACGTTATTAATTTAAGATTCGAATCATTATTTATCAAATTTCTTATTATGTATTTTCTAGTAACTCGGTTCCTGGGTCAGCGGTTTGTGCTTTCTCGTTGGACTCCATCCACGGCGCACTACTGGGACAATTTAGAGAAGAAGAAAAAAGTTCGGGGGACACCAAATCAAGTGCTCCCACCGGCGCTCGACACCCAGGAAATTGCCCCACTCAGCAATACTCAGAATCAGAGCTACTATTTCTCAAATCTCATCCACTATTGGAAGATCAAGCTCGGGGATCTCTTCTAAATACCCAAATTGGTGAAAGGTGGACATCGTTGGGAGTGGACACCGCCGCTGGACCTCACAAAAACTGGACCGTTTATTTCGTTGGTACCGAACATGGAGACCTGTTACGTTACTTGGCGCCAGCTGATGGGAGGAAAACAGCTACGTTGTTAAGAAGGCAACCAATTTATGACGTCACCAGGTAAGAAGTCGCACACTGTTTCTGTGATATATACAAAATAAATCAAATCTTACACATTTTTAATGCATAAAATCTTCATTTTAGGTGTTTGCAGAATTCAAGCGAAAACGTTGAAAATGACCCAGCCGTCAGTGTCAGTGTAAATGAGGCAACGGTAACCAAAATTGTCATCGACAAAAAAAGAAACCAAATCATGATGATGTACAAGAGCTGTGTCATTACTGTGCCAATTATGTCATGCAACGTACACAAATGCAAAGAGTAAGTCCCTTTTTATGATCATAACCTGCCCCATCAATTTTTTGTCAAGCGTGAGCCACAGATGGATCGCACCTCGTCGTCGCGATTCATCATTGACTCATACTTAGCAAAACATGCATTATTTAGCGATTTATATTCAAATTTTTGAACAATGTTTTCATTTTTACTAATAGAGCCTGCCTGGCGTCAGCTGACCCATATTGTGGATGGAACGGAATAAAATGCGTTGATTACGTCACACCTTCCGTCAACGTAGAACAATACGTCACTCCGAATGCAATCAGAAGTGAAACTAACATAGAGGGTCTTTGCCCCGAAATAAATATTTCAACATCAGACAAAGTTGGAATTGATTCGGAAAGCGGCCTTAAAAACGAAGTTACTGATGTTGGAAACGAAAGTGGGGAAGTTAAAAAGGGCGGTGATGATTTTGAGGAAGCGTCTAATTCTACTAATGGTACTACTATTGATACCCGTGACGGGGATGGCGAAATACACTCTGAACCACAAGGCACTGAAACCGCTTCATCAGGTACTGCAATTCCTTGGTTGATTGTCGGGATAGTTGCAGCGGTTTGTGGAATTTTATTTTTCGTGATTGGATTTTGTTGTAGTAAATGGTGCAATAAATCACGATCTACATTTGATAAAGAAAAACAGCAAGATACGATTGATGCTTCAAGACCTTCTATTGCAATGACGGAAAGCATTTGCAAAAAGGCACAATCGTTTATCGCGAGTATTTCACCGAAACGCAAGAGGAAACAACCGTCTGGTCAAACACCTTCAAGAAACGTGAGTCAGTCTACCTTGACAGATCAGAACGAACCATTCATTGGTAAGGACAACAATAAATACGATGAATGTTTGAAACACCCACCGAGCATTTGTAACGAATCTCAGCTAAGCGGAAAATATATTCCGAACGGACATGCAGGTTCAAGATTACAAAGCACTGCGAGCGCAAGTCAAGTTACGATGACAGAATCATTGGCAAGTTATGGATCCAAACGACGAAACTCGTCACAACCGGCATCGTCTGTGACAAGCATGAACACCAGAGGTCGGGGTCACTATGCAACTGCGCCACGCCCTAGACATTTCTCTGGAAATCGATCTTCCGATCCTTCAGAATATTCAAACGCTTCAACTCTTCGGGCTGACAAGGTTACAAATGGTAGAATGTCATCTCGTCATTCAACTCCCGTGCCTCAAGTCACAACGCCAACTTATAAAGATGGACCACAGTTCAAATTTGAAGATTTAAACTGGGAATTGGAAAATACAACACAAGTTTTGCAAGGTGTCGAGCAAGTTATCCTGGACCAACAAAGAAGATCACAAGAAATGGAAGCTGTTCCGGAGGAATTTGACGAAAGAGCAAGACACGATTCAAGCGACAGCGGCAAAGGTTCAAGTCCACGAAACTCGATGCAAAACGATGACGAGCGCGCAAACAAAGTACCAACGTTGCCGAGACCGGAAAATCTTCAACTTGGTCAAAGAGGACGCAAAAGACTAAACTCGGAACCAACATCTCCAACACTGAATCATCCACCTCTTCCACCACCTTCCAATCATAAACCAGTGTCAAGATCAACTTCGGTGAAATCACAACACGCAGTCTCAGTTCCGAATCATCACAGGAAACGAAGCGAATCCTTTTCTTTTCAGTCGCAACCAACAACACCAGTCGGAAATAATTCACCGCCTAGGATGGTTCAAGCTGTTAGGCCGATACAGCAGCAGCCAGGTTATCAGCAAAAATCAACAAACATGTATGCGACTCTTCCAACGAAGCCGGCCACTAGTAACAGGCACCAGCAAATGGAACAATTCAATAGACAACAGTCATACGATACCTATTCACCACATAACAGATATCCAGTGTATGACCAGAGAGACAATTCAAATCATCCGGCCATGCAGTTGCCAGATAAATATTCAAGTCTTCCTTTACGTTCCCAAGCACACAGGTCCAACAAGAAACCTTACGTAAATGGTTATATAACGCAACAATCGCAACCAAGTCGCCATAGCAACGGCGCCCCTCCCCAGTTTCACAAACAAATGTCAAGCCCTGCTAATTTTGACCAAAGGTTGAAATATGTTCCCCACTCCTACGGCGCCGATGCAGAAAGCATACCCGGCGCCACTACCGGAACAAAATGCGGTATGAACAATTATGCGAAGCTCAAAGTTTCAAGTTCAAATTGCTCTTGAGGGCAACAGCCCCACGAAGATATCGAGCTCATAGAGACTCGAAATGAGGAGTAGAATAGAGAAACCCTTAATCAGAGGAGATAACGCAACGAATCAAAGGATAGTGGAGAGGTTACTGAATTATCAGGCGAACCCACGATTGGCTTATGTTCGACAGATCATTATTCAGACATGAATTCACATTTTATCATGCATGAGTTGCAAAAGTCTTGTACCTCGCCTGTGCGATTCATCAGTGACCTCTATACCAGCCAAAATCCCAGCTTTTTATCATTAGGTCAAATGAATTTGTGAAAAAAATCCATTTTTCAGTTTCAATATGGTCACGGCTGACTGTATTTTTCATGTAGCTTTTGACACTGTATGGATGTGTTTATACGTTATGCGCTAATTTATTATTGTTTGTTTTTACGAATTTGTCCAGCCGCAAAATTTATATCATGTTGGTATGCTTGTTTTGTTTTCAAATAAATATTTTGTTTAGTGTTGTTAAAGGAATATTAGAGAGCACTTTCTGCAAAATACATTCGAAAAATCAAATGATAAATTTTATTTTAAATACTATATTTTCATTCCATATGTCGTCGTTCCTCTGTTACTTCTTTAGATTATTTTCGTCGGCGCGATCCATCAGTGGCACATGCTTAACAAAAAATACTACTGAGATAGAAGATCGTCCTCGTTATATTTATTTTATTAAATAAACTTGTTCAATTACGCGAAACATCTGCATACAATTTGCCATATTATATATTATTTTCTAATTTCTGTTTCTTTTATCCTTTACTAATTTTATTTTATTTTTTATACTTTTTGCTTTTTTGGTATTTTTTGTTTGTCTTTTTGTTTGTCTTGGTCTCAAAATTTAACCAACAAGAAAAGTCTTTCAAGCGTAAACGGCGTATGGATCGCGTTCTAAGAGAGAGATTCATCTATAGTCCATGTTTTGACCTCGCATAGTACATAATGTCAATCACAATTACACCGTGGCTAACAGATAATTGGGGATTGTCAAACATCTTGAACGATTTGGCAATAGAAAATTCTTTTTTTATATTGAATCATTACATCAAATTAGACAAAAAATTGGCAAAAAGGTGTCAAAAAGAATTGAGGTGTGACTAAATCTTGGGATATTTCGGTTTAAAAATTTCGCGAGAAAAATTGTGGTATACGATTGCTGTGGGAAGCTGGCTCTCTCTTCAGCATGATAGCTTTTTAGATAGAATTACACTCACGTAGTTGAATAAGCCTATCCATGATTTAAAAAAAAAAACGTTAATAATATCCCTATAAACTGATGAACTGCCCTGATTGGTACGAACAACTTTTTTTTTCAAAGTTAAAAATATTATATTCCAACTTTCCGTACACTTATTTGCCTATTTTTGCTGCTACGCTTAGATATTAGTTTGTGCCTTATATATATCATCTTAGTTTTCATATTATGAATAAATAGTAGTACAGGTTTTAGAAAGAACAAATTCTCACTTTTGTAAAATTGCTAAATGACTTTAAAGTTTGTTAGCGTGAAGTTCTCGTTTACGACGATTAAATCAGAACATTAATTAGTGTTTTATGTCCAGTGCTTTCGTTTATTTTGTGCGTTCAACAAGCATAAGCCACGAATGGAGACAGACTTGAGTCGCTCTCCATTCGTGGCTCGTACTTGGACGAATATGTAATGTTGTGTGTAGAAATCTGCTTAAATTTTGCACTGTGGGGTACACTTGCTTTGTCATTGTTTATGAAGAAATAAAATTCTAATGAAATAAGTGCTGTTATGCTTCATATATATATCTAAGGTCCCCAAACCAAAATTCCCAAAATTGACGTTCCGAGATAAACGCCAAATAAGGTTTTGAAGCATCTGAAAATTAGTAAAAAATTTTTCTTCGTGAATAAAAAAGTTCTTTCCTAATGATGATTAGAGGTGCTGCCAATTCATGAATTTCGCCTCCCCCTCCCCCCCTTGTAAGTGAATATAGTCAGTTCTGACTGGAAAACAAAACAGCATAAGATACGAAGTAACCTTTCGACGAATCATATTTCCAGCTTTTTATAATGACGAAAAGCTGTGGGCTTATGACGTCACCGCGGGTGTGTGGATTTTTAGCGAGTGGATGTGGATCAGAATAGTGCTATTCTTTTTTATTTCAAGTCTATGGCGAACCTTGTAATTAATATTGTATGATCGTATCATAAAAATAATTGAGACATGTTTTGAAATGACTTCATGAAAAATAACGTCTGTAAATGTGAAATTTCGGAAAAAAGCTGATTTGGTAATTGTGAAAAACTAGAAAAATTCTAAGTAAATACTTTCGATAGCATCAGACATAATGATGAGCTTTGTAACTGACGATATCTAAGATTGTAACGAACATAACCAACAAAATTTTCCTTCCAAAGGGCGAAACAAGGATTTCCAATATGACCATTATGTTGAGTGATCTTAAGCTTTTTGCTATTTCCAAGAATCGGTTTTGTGACGTCATAATGAAACATGGAGGTAGTCAGTTCTGACAGGAAATGGAAATACGAGATATTTTCATGTTGTCCATATTATACGCCTGCCAAATATCAATATTTGAAAAAAATTATGCCAGATTGTTCAGAATAGTATTCTCCATAATATGCCGTAAATATTTTGGAGATAAATCACTCGGGCGTATAAAAATTCAGTTATCTCGCATCTCCCCCAGTCTCGCATCTCGCCCCAGGTGCCAGACACTTACAGGCCCAGGTGCCAGATTGGCTGAGAATCTATTTTGGTAACGCCTCTCCGTATGTTCTGCTGCATTTCGCTCAATTTTGCGGACGCATTTGCGGTATCGCTCTTACGGGTACGGCTGGTAGTACAGTCGGATACTTTTTTCTGGCAGCCCCACCGGTACCGGTAACTTTATACCGGTACTGTCATGACAAAGTGAATATAGTTAACATTCGCTGATATATAAGTACTGAGTAGACATTCGCTGTTATATAAGTATAACTTAAGTACATAAGTATAGTTTAAGTATTCTGTAAGCTGCGAAATAGGGAGAACGTTTTTGACTGAAACACAGCCAGACAACTGACTATGACGGATGATGATGACGATCCTGTGGAACAGGTTAACACAGTGAACATACGATTAAAAAACAGTGGGTGGCTCGAGAGAGATGAAGTAAAAAAGATAATATATGGCCATACGGGACCAGGCACAATCAAATGCATATATGACATTAACAAGGTATGGCGAGTTAAATTCAATAATGAGGATTCGTTTAAAAAAGTATTAAATGAAGGAATTACATATCAACAAAATGGAGAAACTTACTCAGCAGAGATTGAGGAAGTCTTTTCAAATATCACAAATGTTTTTCTGAGTAAAATGCCTGAAGAAATTCCTGATGAAAAAGTGAAAAACTTTATATCAAATTATGGCGAAGTTAAATCACTAAAAAGAATGACCGACCCAGACGGAGTGGAAAATGGTATAAGAAAATGCAAAGTTATACTTGAAAGAGATATTCCCCCAGAGTGAAAATGCCAAATAAATATACAGGAGAAGAGATATTTGTATATTACCCTATTCGGCCACAAAATCTGAGAAATTACATCAATTGGTGTTACATATGTCATTCTGTGTCTCATGAGGTGGAAGAATGTCCTCGGAGACGCAAATGTAGGTACTGCAATGGAAAAGGCAAGCCTCATCTTGAGAAAGACTGTTTATTAAAGAAAAAAAACAACTCGGAAGAAAGCTCTCTGTCACTCGAATTGCAGACGCCCATTTCAACCAAACAAACAACTCCTTCTAATCAACAAAAACCAGCGACCAGTTCAAGTTTTCACCAACCCTCATCAACTGGTACCAGTCAAATAAGCAAACAAATTTTACCAAACTCAACGATTCCTCAAATGGTAGAAGCAGCTAGAGAGCAGACACAAGCTACAATATCCGAAATTGAGGAAGAAATTCGAAAACAGGCAGCTCTCAACTCCAAAAAATCTCCAAAACGTTCACAGCCAAAACCAAATACTCGCAATCTAAGGGACACACAAAAATCGCTTAATTCACAAACTGCCCCAAATATTCAGGACACTGAAACACTTACACGGATAAATAAAGGAGAGACACCCAGACCAATTTTATTGATTGGAGACTCGCAGGTCAAAAGAATGGCAAATAAAGTTGATCTTGATAAAGTGGAAACATGTCATGTACATGGTGCAAAGTTTGTCCATATAGGAAAAGCATGTGCTGAAATAAATGCAACTTATAACAGTATCATAATATATGCTGGAACAAATGAAATTACTACAAAAACATATGATCGATTATCAAAAAATATCAGTACAGCCGTACAATTGGCAAAAAGTCTATCAGCAGAAATTTATTTATGTGAAATAGTTCCAAAAAGTGGAAGAAGTGAAGGACAGAGTGGATGTGACAGAATAAATAAAATAATGAAAGGTCAAGCCCGGGCAAACAGGGTCAATTACATTCCAAGGCCTGATTGTATGTCGGAAAACAAAATAATCGATGGCTATTTTGAAGGAGATATGGTCCATTTAACTGAAGCTGGAGCATGTAAAGTTTTAAATAACATTAACAAAGTAGTTAATATAAAAACAAAACCAAAACGAGCATACGAAACAAGTCCTACTCAAACTTCCAAGCATAAAAAAGATGATAACATAAATAAAGAGCCAGCTGCTACACTTCCAAAGTCAATTGCAATATCTCAACCTGGAACTTCAAATGAAAAAATGGACATTGATATCCAAGGAATAAATAAACAGTCCTTCTCACAACCTAATCCTGAGATGGGAGAAACAGCAATTGGATTAAATACTGACAATCCTGAAGAGCCCATGTTACTGGTAAACAGTGGAAATGAAAGTAACAGTGACTAAAATGGTAGTTATGTAGAGGAAGTTTTTATTTAGGGAGGTGGGTACGATAGCTTAACTCATCATGACCAATGTATATATGTCTCTTCTAACACATAATGTAAACGGGATTAGAAATCTGGAAAAACGAAAACTTGTCCTCAAAAATTTCAAAAAAAGTTTTGCAGATATCATTTTTTTTGCAAGAAACGCACTGTGGCACAGAATGTGATGCAAATATTTGGCGAAAGGAATGGGATGGCCATTCGATTTGGACCACATTTTCAAATAAAACTAGTGGAGTAGCTGTGCTATTTTCAAATCGAATTAATCAAGAATTAGACTATGTAGACATTGATCAATTTGGAAGATATATTATATTTGGATGGAAGTCTCCTAATATTCATTATACCTTTGTCAACATTTATGCACCAAATGTATGTAGGGAGAGACTAAACTTTTTTCGATTAATTGAAAACAAATTGAATACTGTTGGGCATCTAAACACAAATCTTCAGCATCAAATTGTATTAGGGGGTGATTTTAACTGTCTTCTAGACAAAAAAGATAAATTTCCATCCTGGAACTATAGGGAAGATACCAGCGCAAAAACATTGCGAAATCTATTAGTTAAATGGAATTTAATTGACGCATGGAGAGAACTTAATGCAACATCTTGTCATTATACATGGAAACAAAAACAAAATGATCATTTTACTGCAAAGAGTAGGTTAGATCGATGGTATATAAACTCAAACGCATTAAATTTAGTCAAAGAAACTCAGATAAGAATAGATACAATATCAGACCATTTCCCAGTTAGTCTAAAAATAACACAAATGTCAAATCTGAAACGGGGTCCTGGCCTCTGGAAATACAATGCCCAATTAAATGAGTATGAGTATTTTCGAAAGGAAATACAGGTGATGCTAAAAAAATGGTCGGTTAAACTAAAGAATTTGGATGAAACTCTAAGGGGATTTTATTGGGATAATTGTAAGAAAAAATTCAAAATATGGTCAATCCATTGTTCAAAACTAAGAATAAATGCGGAAAACGAAAAAGAGAACCAATTATTGAACAAATACAGGAATATCTATTATGAGATAGAGAACTATGTAGATGACCAAGAAACTGTAAAAAAGTTAGGAGAAATCGAAAGAGAAATAAGCGAACTAAATAAACATAAAACAAAGGGGGCTGTAATTCGATCCAGAATAAAATGGGCAGAAGAGGGAGAGAAATCCACTAAATATTTCCTGAATTTAGAAAAATCTAGAGCACAATCAAGGATGTTCAAATCAATTAAAAAATCTGATGGAAGTATTATTTATGATTTTAAAGAGATTCAAAATGAACAAGTTCAGTACTACAGTAAACTTTACAAAAGGGATCTTAATTTAAATAGGGAAATACAAAACTCATTATTACAAAATTATAACAAACCCATAAGTAGGCAAGAAAGTGATGGTTTAGAAACTGAAATAACAGAAAATGAAATGGATGCTGCAATGACGGAATTGAAAACAAATAAGTCACCTGGTCTTGATGGTCTAACAAAAGAGTTTTATTCTTCATTTTGGACTGAGATGAGGCCTATATTGATGCTTGTATATCAATCTTATCACAAAACATGTGAAATGTCAAATGATACTGCAATTGGAGTAGCAACACTACTTTATAAAAAAGGTGATAAAAAAGATTTGGAAAATTGGCGTCCGATTTCATTACTGAATTTTGAATACAAGCTCATAGCAAAATTGATTTCAAATAGACTAAAAACTGTGTTGCCGAATATAATCAGTGAGCATCAGACTGCCTTTATTCCGGGAAGGTTAATTCAAGAAAATCTTCTCAGTCTGAGAGATGATATCTATTGGGCAAACAAACAAAATCTATCTATAATAACTTTATCAATTGATCAACAAAAAGCTTATGACAAGGTTGACAGGCAATTATTGATTAAGATACAAAAAAAGCTTGGATTTGGACCGAATTTTATAAGATGGATTAGAACACTTCACACAAATACAAGAATGAAAATATTAACTAATGGATTTTTATCAAATAATTTGTTGATGACTAGAGGAGTGAGGCAAGGTTGTCCTCTTGCTCCCTTGTTGTACCTTTTCATGTCTGAATTATTGGCATCAAACATAATATGCAATAACAAAATTATTCCTTTCAAAAATTGTGGTAATACCACCGAAGTGTATAAAGGCTTTGCTGATGATACTACCCTTACGGTAGTAGATCTTGCATCAGTAACAGAAGCTTTTAAGTTTATGGAAGAGTTTAGAATGGGAACAGGGCAAACAATAAATAAATCAAAGTGTGTTATCTTATTAAGTGGCTCAGCAAAGAATTTACAAATTAATAACTATGAAGGCGTTGAAGTTAAGAGGGATGAAATAAAAACTCTTGGAATTTATATAGGCAATTCTGTTACGTCAATAGAAAAAAATTGGGCAAATATCATTTCCAATATCCAAAAAGTGATAAACATGTGGAAAGGGAGAAATTTGAGTATAATTGGCAAGATCTGTGTTACAAAAACACTCATGTTGTCAAAATTGTGGTACATGGCCACTTTTGAAAATATGCCTGAATTTTTTATACGAAAACTAGAAACAATTATTTATAAATTTATATGGAATGAGAAGGCACAACTGGTCAACAGAAAAATAATCTGCTCAAATTTTAACCAAGGAGGAGTGAACATGATGAATCTGAGAAATCAACTAAAAACTATTCAATTAAAATGGGTTTTCAAACTACTAAAAAATGAGTCAAGACCTTGGTCTAGAAGGGCTAAATTCTATATAAATAATTATTGTGACAGCTTATCTAAAGGAAATCTAGAATGCCTACATCTATACTTTAAATTTGAAAGAATAATTTCCATTCCAACATTCTATACAAACATTGTGAATTATTTTAAAGAATTAGAATTAAACTATACTCATCCTAACACAGTTATGGAGGTGACAAAAGAAATAATTTGGCATAATCCTCTAATAAAAGATCAAAATGGTGATGTATTACAAGCAGAAGCCAACTGGGTAATGGCAAAAGTCATAACAGTAGGGGATGTTATATATACCAGCTTAAGAGATTTATCCGAAATTATTTACCCAGTTATTAAAAGATCGAATACCAATCATAATAGGAAGACTTATTTGGTTGCAAAATGCAGCTCAGAATTTAGAAATATTTGGACACATATTCCGATCAATTGGAAAGAAATATTAGCTCAAAATCAAGATCCCTATCATGAAAGAGTTTTGACCGAAAGGTATGATGAATCAAATGACTTAAGAACAAAAAAAATTTACAAATTATTACAATCAAAACAGAGTTTAAATTTTCTGACCTCCCATGAACAATACTTGAGGAATAAGTTGCATTTGACAAAAATAATTGAATGGAAGAAAATTTGGAATTTGAATATCCCTAATAAATATAAGGAATTAACGTGGAGAGTGTTGCATAATGCTCTGCCCACTGGCGATAAAATAAAATTCTGGTTCGAAGATGAGCTAGGCTATTGTAATCTTTGTGACAGGGAAATTCAGGAAAGTAATTATCATTCATTTTTTAATGTGAATGGGCGAGGGACTTTTGGACATGGTGTGAAATACCTATACAACCAGATGTTATATTTTCAAACGACACAAATTTGCAAATCTGAATTGATAACCTTACTTTGTGGTAAGTCAACCATATGGGAATATCGAAATTCAATAAAATATGATGAAATAGAAAAAAGAAGGTGCAATATGAGAGCTATTTTCAAATGTAAAGTAATTGGAATTCTGAAACTAATGCCAAACTTTGAAAGGCAACTCTTGATGTTATATGAGCATATGGATGACCTATTGCACAGATCCATAATGCTTTGATTATTAGGTACACACCATGTCAAAAAAAAGTAATGTATCAGAGGAACAATAAGCTTAAATCTTTCTGCCCAACTGAAGTAAAAATACTGGACATCTCAATGACCCTGAAAAAGGCAATAAAAATAAATGAAATTATAAGAAAAGTATATATTTGCTTATTATATCATTTAAAAAAAAGGGGGGGGGGAAGCAGATTTAATCAAACTGTAACCCAGGCTGGGGAAGGGTATTGATCTGTCTAATTTGTTTAAAACTTTCTTTTTTGCTACACCTTTTACCGGTACTGTACTTTAAATCTATTATGGAACATTGTCTGGAATATTTTGGAATATATGATGAAAAAATGGAATTAAAACTTTCAACTGGAATGCAATTTATGTCTGGATTGACATCTTTTATCAACATGGTCTGTACTCATATCGGGTAAAATTTCACTATGTTATGTTATTATATTCAATAATTTTGTATGTGATACATGTGCCACCATTTTTTTTTTAATATATATGAAATGTACTGCTTTTCATCTGAAAAAACAAAAAAAACAAACCCCCCCCCCCCCCCCCCCAAAAAAAAAAAAACACAATCACACAATCACTTCATTACTATGTATCGAAACTGTTGTTCAAATTATGGAATCGAAAAACAAATAATAAATTTGACACTAAAAAAAAACTCATTATTAATATAAATCCTGATTGGCACTGGATTTGAATTTGGCAAAAAAAAAAAGTGCCAGGTCAAGCAAGGATATTTGGTGACGGCGGTTACAGACTCCGGCGTATGAACAGATGAAGAGAAATATAAAGCAGAGATTCAGAAGACAGAGAAGAAAGGGCAAAAGGTTGTTGTCGTAACCTAAAGCAACTTCACAGTACAGTTTCGGAAAAATTTATTAGGTTTTATCCAACGAATTATTTGCTAACATTTCCATTTAAATTAAATAACCGGCATATCTGTAAATATACAAAAATTAACAGAGAAACACTTAAGATAGTACGCTACCACCAAGCTACCCTTAACTAATGACATTCACGAAAGGACATTCGAACACGCGGATGAAAGTAACCAACTGAGAAAGTTAGATTTGTCGTATGCTGTATTGGCTAATGTCAGTACCGGGATAAGAATCGCACGCTACCGAACCAGTATGATGACTCCTTTTTTCGCCTGCTAATACGACTAGACTACTTCAACTTTTTAATGCAATTAGGCAGTAGTTATCGCTATGGTGTTTCCTCCCGAAATCAATCTCACTCGCCAGACCCGGCATTCGCCATCAATTAAGAATCGTCACACCGTCATCACGTGATTACAAGGTAGAAATTTACGCAACGAAACGAGCAGATTCCGTTAGATTGCATGGTAAACCGTTCAGCTGCGTTGGAAAATGTAAACAAACGCACGCGGAGCGTTGTGCAAGCGTAAAACGCAAAGTTAAGATAAAACAAACCTAGAAAAAACGCAACCTACGCAAGCGTGTATTGCGGCCTTTAAGTGAGCAATAAGACGACGTGTGTCTTCTTCCGTATCCGAGTTTTTCTTTCGATTCCAATACATTGTCCATAATTCCTTCTAATAGGAGGACTATCACAGTCAAAAACTAATATTTCCCAGAATAAGTTAGGTTAAGTATTTATTGGTTGCTGGTATGTCGCACCGAAGGATTTGCTTCAATGCTTTGTAACGTCTTATGTCATTCCAGGATTCTTAAAACTGTTGAAATGACTTCGAAGAAATAATTACGTTTGAAATGGTGATGTTTCAATTTCAAATTTACCCCTCCGTACATTAAACTATGAAATTCATATAGATAGCCTTCATAATATTCTCTTACCGGGTTTGATGGAACAAATCCAAAGATTGTATGGTCATGATTAACATTTAACAAATAAAACCAAAGGGATGTGTTTTTACTTTTTTAAGTCTGTTTATTTGTGTATATTACCCTTCTCTACGCCGTCTTCTATGTTTACCAATGCTAACAGCAGTACAGTTGGGCATCATGTGGTCACTTTTGTACCGGCATACCGTCGTCACAACACCGGCATTGCCGGAAAATTACGCTATTTTGTCTCCAAAACGGATTTCAGTACATTACGTCCTAATTAAAAGGGACGCCGTGCGTCTTACGTGCGGTGGTTGTTACGTCACAAAGCGCTAGTTAAAGAAGCGTGCATGGGTGTGCGAGAGGCGGTGAATTGTGGCAATCGTCGAATACCGGCTTTGTGGAACACCGGTGTTGCGATTATTGACGCGATGTTTATTTTAGATCAATTTTATATCTGCAAAATAAACTAGAATTTTTTTTAACGACAAAATAAAATCGATTTTGGTCAAGTTCCACCATGATCGATCATATCATTTTGTCGCTAAAATATGAAAATTGTCGCTTGAACTTGAACATATAGTGTGAATTAAAATAACCTATAAATTTCCTGATTTTCACAATGCACACAAGTTGTGATAGTAAAAATGAAATATTTGTAGTTTACATGGAATTTATCATTCGATCCGATATGGAAAAATGATTCGCTTTTGCCCAGCCTTAATTAGAATATACCGAACGCAAGAATGCAAACAACTCACTCTAGATGAAGTAGCAGACGGTGAGTATTTCAACATTTTAACGTAGAAGGTGACGGTCGGTTGAAAAACGCCATGTTGAACAACATAATTTCCCTTACATCTTATCGACTCAATCGAAACAAAACACTGTACATCTTCGCACAGTCGGGCCGCTGTCATATTTAACTAATACTATAAAACTATTAAGAACTATTTTTTCACACCATCTTGAACAAAACAACCTCCAAGCCCAATCGACAAAGTATTGTGGCACAGAAACATCAATGAAAGTTCTAATTGTGTGGTGCTATATTAGAAAAAATAAAATTCTAACGAAAACTAAAATTATAAATCGTTTCGAAGTGGTTTTATCATTCATTCAGTGCCTTTGTATATAGTGAATTTCAAAGAAATAATAACGTACTCCCTAATCGTACCCCCTTGCGGTAAATATTCAACACGGATATTGCGACTCTATTCTATAAATTTTACTCAACTTCCAACAGAAAAAGAGTTGAACCATGGTCATGAATTTTTCATTGTTTGGTTGCTTGTTGGAAACCTATCTCCAACAAGATGAAACAGAAAAAAACTGTTTCGATCATATTCATCTTCATGCACCAAGATAATTCTTCTTTCTACGTGAAACTAATTATTATGCGCACCTGAAAAATACCTCACAATAATATTCCTGACATTCGAAAAACGAAAATATTTTGACAATAATCGATACCAATTCGGTACCTGTGTCTGCACGAGAAGCCATGGTTCGCCACATGGTTAAGCCCTATTCTCCGCTTTTCCCTCCCGCAGAATAAAAAAAAAAATCCTATCTTATGACCACACAGTAGTAAATATCGAATGACCAAGAAACTAGTTACTACTTTGCTCATGACCTTAGGTAAAGGATGCGGCTAGGAAATTGCGAAGTACAACTGCAGCAGATAAAGATTGGATCATGTTTGCACATGGTATTTGATTATTTAGTATTGTACCTGGAATAGTTTCTCCCCGATTAGATGGAACCATGACGCCGTGTTTTGTAAATATCTTCAACTCCTAAATATCAAAATATTTTACGTAGTGAGTGAATAATATTGCCTTTAGCAATGTTGTCCTTCCGCTTCCTGCTGGGCCAATGAAGCAAATATGACCCGAAGCAAAAGTGATGAACAATTGCTTCAAATCCGAGAAATTATTCATAGCTGAATTACGTTTTTCAGCTTTTCTAAAATACTGAGAATTCTGTGGCATACATTCCGACCTTTGGCATCCATAGAAATCAACAACTTCCAACCTTGGCGTAACATTTACATGAAGTTTTTGAAGACAACGATGCGGTTTAGCAAGGTCGAAAAATGCTGTCTGATTTTTTGTATGCCGAACAATTTTCTCCTTAGCCGTTCTGAAAAATTCCATATTGATTGTGTCTCAATCCCACAGTCTTCACAAAAATCTAACATTTCCTGCTTGGCGACTTTATTACTTATGCTTCACATTGGTGGTACCACGGTACCAACTGCTGAATGCCGTTGTTCACATTTACAAATGTTCATAAAAAGGCTGAAAAGGAAAAAAAAAGGACAGTACTAAAAATATCTAATGGTTTAGATGAAAGTTCGTTATCAAGTTACTTTTACCCACTTAGTTCCATTTCTAACGCATAGACGCAGCTAACGTTTGTCGAGTTTTACTTATGTTTTCATGCCAAGAACCTTACGATAAATATATTTGATAACTAGATACCAACACAAGCACAAAAAAGGTTTATTAAAATATTACAAAGTTTATTTCAAAATAATTGTTAAATAATTTCATCATAAATAAAACAAAAAAGAGCGCAACATATTATTTATCCACCCGCACCGATATTTTAAATTTTAGCTCCAAAGTCTTCCTGGTCTTAACATTTAAAACTTCGTTATTCAGTATATTTTTTATTATGTAAATTCGCTCAGAGCAAGATTGTAAGCTAATTTTGATAGGAGTTTCCTAAAATCGCTATTAGGCTACTTAATTACAAAAGATGAAGACCAAGATTGCCCTTTCCATTCCTAAGGCGTCGCACACTTTTACAAGACTGTAAATATCAAAACTAGGAGACTGGAGACGGACAGATTTATCATTCGTGTAGTTACAAATGTAAGTACACTATGGTATGATTGTCAAAGTTTTGTTAATGATTGAAAATTGTCAAATGCAAATTCAAAATGATGAAAAGTGTTTACAAAACTAAGTCTAAAATTTTGAGCGCAGTATTCTATGACATATATTGATTTGCAATCAGTGCTATACTTAGAACCTTGAAAATGTGGGGGTGAAAATTTGCGGAAATATTCGAGGGTGATATGATGTCATAATGGACTCCGCAGGCAGAAAATTATTCTCAATGAAATTAGGCTTTTATTGTATATCCTTATAAAACGAAACAAATATCGCCACAGGGGCGCGAAAAATTTTCGAAAAAGGGCTTTCAGGGCCTAATATAGGCGTGACATGTCGAGCGAATTCTGAGTTGTCCCACGTTTTAAAACACTTAAAACGCCATTTTTTCACTTGAACTTTTTATCCTAAATAAGCTAGTTTTAGCGACAAGCGGTCTGAACTATTTTTTGTATACCCATCATCGTCCCGCGGAAACCAGGGTGTAGGAAAAGAGAATTTTTGTCATTTCATTGCCTAAAATAATTTTAATAAATTTCAACTAACTAAAAATTATAGCAGTCGTACCGTACTAATAGCAGAAGCAGGTTAAGCTACAGAAAAATAAAAAATGATATCCATTTTGTGATAAAAATTGTGGCGGACCGCCCTACATCATATGGACTTCGGTCAACCAGTTCTGAAGCCAATGCTGAACAGGCGTTTTATTCGACAAATTACCGTTCCTCACGCTCTCTCAGGTCACTGTGATTAATATCCGGTAATAGTCCCCTTACAGCATTATTCCACTTTCTTCACACTACAGATTTGTTTGTTTATGGCCAGGAAAGTTCCTTCAACGTTCAACTAACTTTTAACCCTGACTAACTTTAACCCCTTCAACTAACATGTGATACCAACACGCTTCAAAGAAATGAAAGCATTGTACATTTGGTTATTCATTAAACGTTAAAGAACTCTACGGAACATATAGTCAGGCGTCTCGCTACAGTTCAGTGTTTTGAATCAATAACCACTTCGGCTTTCGTGAAACATTGTTTAAAGTTCGTTCCTATTGTTCTCGTAGTTTATTTGAATGTTTTGCCGAGTAATATCAATTGATTGGGTAAAACAATACTTTCTATAAAAAGAATCCTTCCGCAACGCGTAGTTAAATATCCAACTGAACAAATATAATAGATTTTAGGGTTTAACGTCGGTCACGAATAGATTTTTGCATGGCGTGACTTTTTCCTCAGGATTTAAATCTGATACTCGAATTAGCGGAGCACTTTTAATGAAAGCGGTATAGTTTGAATAAGTTAATACAACATCCTTATAAAAATACGGTTGTGTGAAAAACTATACAAAAATTATTCTTGTAATATTAAAGGAGCATTCATTTGTATAGTTTTTTTTTGCGACTCTTACAATCTTACATTCAAGCTTTATCGTAGTTGTATGTAACTTAAATTATCCATACATAGTTATCAGGAGTAATGAATAAAAATTAGTTACTAGTATTGGTAGCATTCACAGCAATAATATACTTTTGTAAACGATTGTTGTTAAGAATAAGTTACTGATGTATTGTACCGACGAGGTACTTGGCAAAATAAAATGGGTTGTCTTGCACGCCAAATAAACTCCAAAAATGGAAACTGTAACTCATACTCTAGATTTTGGTGATATTCAATCATGAAATACTTTCGATCACAGGACTAAAAAAATTCCGATAACGAGATTGGTGCGGAGGTTTTCAGCAAAATGCAAAAAAAGTGTTAAGAAATCTCGAGTCAGTTATTGGCGGTACTAGGCGGTATAGCGGATATGCTTTATTTTCTGCTATTTTATCTTGTAGTTTATCAATGTCCATCCAGAATAGCCTGTCATTTTTAATTTAAATCTCTCCTGTAAATTTTATATGTGGGGGACCTCTTACAGTGGATATGTTTTAACTCCATTTTGCTGGGTCAACACCAATTTTATCATCTAATTTCAATCCGGCAATTCTGGATAGTTGCAACTATTTTATTGAACTGCTTTTATCAGATCGTTTTGCCGAAGTATCATTGCCAAAGAAGATTTTATTCAATGAAGAACATTGCTCTAATTTCAACCGTTTTTACTCGGCGGGCCCAAAAGGACGCCATAGAGGAAACCCATGTCGCACCTTCTGACGAACAATATAAGTGTTAGGGGCACTGCCGCACTACAGCGGCTACCCATGAGATATTTCTTTCCATCTATAGTTTCAGTGGCTACGAACTGGCTAAGCAGTTAACGGAAAGGCGGGTTGGTCCCAGCGATTGTTGGGTAGTTTAATTCGGCACTGTCAATCCAATCGATGAATGCAAAACTTTGATAAAAATAACTAAACTTAACTAGGAAAATATTGATATCTATGGCATTACTGCCTTTCCACGGTAAATAGGCTTATTACCTCTGTGGGATGAAGCTCTAAACGGGCGTAAAATATTTTCGTCTCGCAGTTGTGAGGTAAACTAAATGAAATCCTTACTTCAAGAAGTTTTAAAACGTTCACATTTTCGGTCAGGGTAGATGCAGTCACTGCATTATACAATATCAATATAGGTCCTCAGGGTTGTTTTCTGCTTAGCATGTAGTTGCTGGTTATATTGCTGTAAATCTCACGACTCGCACAAATAAAACAATGGTTCCAGTCCCGTGCATACCGCCGTAGTCCCGTGCATAGCTTCTGTAGATGCTGATTTGTACAAATAATAATAATTCGTACTGATTCATGTTTTCTGTTGAGTATGTTTGCATCGGCCCTTTGATATTTCGTCTCTGGATTGCGGGACCAAGGGATATTTACCACACATTCACAGAATTTTTGCGGTACATGCACTATTTGGCTAGCCACATCTGTAACACCCTTTGCTTGCTGTCTGTGATTGTATCCGAGTCTCTGTCGTTCCTTTTAATACCCTTGCACGTAACGTATTTGACATCGATATCTCTTCTAATTTTATTAGTTTACCTTTGACCTCAAGCCAGGACCGTTCTATTCAGAATGATATTGAAAATAAGATGGACAGGCTCTTGCTATCCTGTCCATCAGCTTAATTTCTGGTGATGAGAGATTTCAATACCCATCGCACGGCGTGGTTAAAATTAGCTGTAACCGATATGGCCGGTATAAGAGTCTCGCGCTCAAAAGCTCGATTTTGTGACGCGAATTCACGCGTTAACCCTTTCTGTGTACATACACAAATACACACGAGTATACGAATAACTCGTATAAATTTTCTCGGCTAAAAAGCTGAATATCATCACTTCCTGGGTCTAATCGAATTCATTCTGTATTGAAAACAATGACATCATAACTATCATCAGTGTTATCTAAATTGTCCAACAAATGCTCGAGAAACAGAGTCAAACAGGCTAGGAAGGCAACTGCCAGAATAAAAGGAAAATTTTTCCGACTGTTTTTCTGGACGAGTGTTTGACAGAAACCTACGAATGATTGATATGAACAAGGTACTCAAGACATTTTACTATCTACCCGCATTTTATCTTAGAAAAAACAAGATTTGCAGAGTTGGAATAAGACAACTCCGTCAATCCTTGTTTTACCAAAATTTGTTCCCATGACTGATTTGAATAATTTGCTTTTTGAATTGATTCAGATTACCCAGCCCTGCTTGCAAGATGATTCGTTGATCACGACCACTAGTGTATTTAATCCCCGTTGCCGACCACAAAATAGTTTTTTGAGTGCTTTAAAACCAAAGGAGAACCTGAAATCTCATTTTTTTGAAAATATTCCGTGCGTGTAGTGTTTCGACGTGCTGTGCAATAAAAACATGATTTTTTGCCTGCAGCGCCCATCATGACATCATAATTTGACCTCAAAATAATTTGACCCCGCTCTCCTCATTTAAAGGTTCTAAATTCGCCACTGATCGCGATTAATCGTTGCGATTACAACTAAAACAAGACCGAAGTATACGAATATAATTTCTTCGCGTTGCATCGCAACGTTTTAATCGCTTTCTGTTTTTGGCAAAAGATGTTATTGGTGTTTGATAGTGAGTGACAGTATCGGCGGCTCACGGACGACAAACTACGTTTTTTCCACGGCTGTCGTGCAATTCGGGGTTAATAAAAATTCACCCGATTACCGCTTAATTAGTTAAATAATCGAACAAGCAGCAGCTTAGGAGCGTAAACTAATGCCAGTTCTTGATAACATTTGTTGTCGATCGGACCGACACTATTCAAAGCTCCAAATGGGAAACAAGATTGCTAAACTTACTGTTGCTCGAACGGTAAAAGCTACAACGTCAGCAAGAGGATAACAAAAAAGTGAGTGTAAGTTTAAAATTTTTGTTTTTGTAATATTTGTGTATAAAAAGCCATTAATTTTACCGACATCTCAAAATTAGCCGATATAGCCACCACTAAACCTCGGGGATTATATTTTGTCAAGGCTTAACGGCACGATTCACCCGTTGATATTAAATAATAAGCATGTTCGATGGAAATATTTTTAACCAACCCGCCGATAATGACAGACTGCTCGCTTGCATTGATGTATTATTACCTTGACTTATTTTCTGCGTGTCGCCGGAAAATAAACTTCACGAATAAGTGACAATGGATTTACTATCGCTCAGGACAGACACGACTCGCTCAATCATACATCATAACGTTCCAGTTTTGTATGTTATGTTTCTCCACTCCAAGAGTTTTCCACCCAGCTTTAGATCTTTTCAAATAAACCATTCGCGTTTTGTTTCCGGGAAAGAATCCCAATCTACTCGCATAAAAAATAGTGGCAAATCTCTCCATCTTTGATCATCAGCGGAATGTTCTAGAAATCACGTTATTCGCAACCTCGGAAATGAGTTGTTCGACATTTTAGTACAAATGACAGTCCTGCATGTTTTGGTCATAATAACTGCGAGGTTTCCAAAAAACGTATTACAGATTGAATACACCTGGGTAAACCCGGGCATACCCATGGATTTGTTGAATAATCGTCACTAAATGTGGCCTTAATGTTTATGATCAACTCTATGATTTTGAAAACATCGGTCTCATGTGAATGATTCAGTATGTTACCTAACAAGATGAAGGCTTATCTATCCACAAAAGCCCACTAACCCAAAGTAGTCCTGGGAAAGGCGTATTATTTGAAATTCAAATCTGATTCAGATGATTTGTTTCAAATCTTGTGGAACCTCTGAAGGAATAGAACACGTCCCATTTTCAGAATATTAATTAGACCTATTCCTTTTTTATCTATATTGAGAAATGTCTTTCTGCGAATTCACTAACCTTGATATAAACAAAGTATTGTGACCGCAAATCACACTTTGTAATTCAGTGCAAAAACATATTTTTTAAAATTTAATCGTGAATATACGATACTTCCAACTAATTTTACAAAAAATTTTCTCATGTTCGATCCAGTACTAGTGCGTTTCATCAGAGGCAAGAGGTGGGGCGAACAAAGTTCAGGTTTAGTAGGGTTGAAAAATGACATGGGTCCTTGAACATATTTCATACATTTCACTCTGTGCTAAAATCCTTCTTGCTGTTAGAAGAAAACCTCTGATTACATTGGGTGAGTTATAAATTACTCAATTACAGCACATTTTACGTGATTTTTCCATCAACTCTATCGAACTAGGATTCTTGGTCAATGGATCTCAATTAGTTCATTATTGACCTCACTGATGGTTTGAGCATAAAGGGGGGAAGTCCCTCTATTTGAAGAACAAAACAGTTGAACGAGGACGCCAAGTAACACAGGATCTATCTATCACATCTGGAACACAAAAAAAATTGTTCACACTCCGTAATATACGTAATTATCACCTGCAATCTCTCGCCCTTCCTGGTAGCGAGCGTCAAAGCGATTTTAATTTATAGGCATATTTTGCAGTTTCCAGCGTTACCCTGAGTGAATACGCTTCACTGTTACCCGCAGGGTAGTTTTGAGAAATAAGTGGCCTTTGAATGTTTTACTATGCGCTTTTGTATCAATAAAGTGTAGCGTCTACCCACACCTTTCTACTGGGTGAATTCTTAGTAAAAGCTCTGATTGCATAATAAAGAAATTAAATGAAAAATTCATTTCTAGTTTTGAATTAAAAGGGGGTCACGGACCTAGCAGGAAAACATGAAGTAGAGAGTAAACGGACAAAATTGGCATATAAAATGCTGATAGAGTGTTCAACAATAGCTTGAACTGCGCCGACAATGGAATGAACATCGCGAATTCTGCCACTGTGCAGAATATTCTACCGCACATAAAATCCCCCTAATCTTAATGATGTAATGGCCCAGCTGGCAATTATATAAGATTTTTTATATTCAGAATTATCTTCAAATAATCCGCACAACATTTCAGAGTAATTAAATGAAAATAACAACAAAAGTATTCCACTGTGGGGTAGCCAAAAGAAATCAAAAAGGTTCATTTATAGTTTAAATTTATTATGCTTTTGATGATATTCTACAAGCACGTGTATTAATAACATAAAGGCGTAAGGACATATACCCTCTGTATTTACAACATTAGAATATTTTTATTGTGTGCCGAAAACAAAAACACCGGAACTTGTCAATGAAAAAGATGATACGTAATTTCAAAGTTATTGCAAAGTTTTGGACAAATAACATTTAACTCTTGTTTTTAAAATGCTCAAAACGAAAATGATGCGAAAATTTCAATAACATTTATATTTTTATTAATTTGCAGATCGTTTCTTCAGAGGTCGCAAAAAGAGGTGATCACTCGAAAAATAGATCAATCATACCCATCCGAACCGAATCATTAGATGTGAAATGGACATTTACTTTATATTTTATCGTTAATCTATTTTCTATAATCATTTATATTTTTAATATTTTTATACATATGGGTGCGTATCATATTTAGATAAAACAATGCCTTTTTTCTCGTTAGTTTCCCCAACTAAAAAGAACATTTGCTAGGTCAGTTAATGGGTCACCAATACACCACGCCCCCAAGAAAGCGCGACTCTATTGTTATTCATCATACTTGATAAACCAAAACACAAATGACCGAATTAAGAATGCAGTAACGCTCGTAAAAACCGGAAAACGCATTTCTTTCAAACTGCACTTACCGGGCTCTGTTATAGAAGTGGGTGCCAGCCCTTTGGGTTAGGGTGGAAAATATCCGAGATCTGTATATGACGCCATAATGGGCGGTAATAAGTGGAGTTTCCCCTAGCGCCGGACTTCAAGAATGTCACTGGAAAAGTCGGTATTTTATTCGATATGAACTTGTGGAACCAACTTATCAAAAAATGTGAGACCAAAATTTCATGGACCGTGTTCAAATTGGATGATGACTCGTAAAAACGGTATCTGATTCCTGAAGATGGTATTTGACTCCTGTAAGTGAACATACTACCTTTAGCAGTGGCCTTTTACAGTACGCCAACTCGATGAACAAACAGTCTCGTTGGTTAAGCACTTCCATAGGATTATATACAAAAGTCCCACGAAACGTTCCCGAACTGTCAGTGAAGTTGGGCACTAGCAAAAAATATTTTACCACGTGTAAGAAATGTTTGTCGTATATTGGTCATGGTTGATAGGATTCGGATTCTAGAATATTCTTAGCCTATGTTGCAATCATTGATTTTCGAAAGTTGCCATTTCGTATTGTTCTACATCTACGTTGTTGGAGACATTTGGTTCAGAGTATCTTATTTTATATTATGCTAGGTGGGGTTTATTTTATTCAATATTATGGTATTTCAATCGAGCATCTAATTGGATTGCAATCTAAACTATTTATTGTTTAATTAGCAAAATCGTATTCATATTTCTGGCAACCGTAATTTCTGACATGCTGCTTTCCATTTGCTGGAAATTTCTCAGTGGCGCGCGGCAGTATATTCGCTTCTGTCTTTAATTTGGTTTATTGTGAGTAGTTACTGTTATTTATGTTCAATTTGATTTATATTTAGGACTTCTATATGGAGTGAGTCATACCAATAGGTTTAATTGTGTTACCATTAGAATAAACTGTGCTACTGATTTTCATTACTGGATTCAACTTCAGTTTTACAACAAAGGGTGGATGATAACTGTAGTATCGGGCTTGTTCAAGTATTTCTGGTGATAGACACACATTGAATCACTAGATATTGCTCTAATCCCGGTTACTACAACCTGTAGTCGCTGGGAGTGGGAATCTAGCCCTGCTCTTTTCCTACACCACGGTACCGCCAGAAAAAAAAATCTAAAAACTAATAATTTTATATAATTCAATACAACTTTGATGATATTTAGCAGGCAAGTATATTATCAAAATAAAAGTGTATGGAGATATATTCTCTACGTTCACAATATTAATATTTTTGCGTTCGAAAATGTAAAATATATTGTATCGAACATTTAGCGGACGTATATTGTCTGTTAATTACAAAAAAATCTGAAATTCAAAAAAGGTTAATAGAAATTAACTCAAAGCTATTCTTTTATGCGTGCGCTTGCATAATTTATCTTCATATCAATTTACAATAATTTTTGGGCAGAATAACACACTTAGCTCTAACAACTGTTAAAAGAAATTTCCCCCCTTGAAATGGTCTGGTCTCGATTTTCTTTAGTGGCACACACAACACTTGCTATATGAAACCATGAAAATGATGCGACCATTTCATCAATATGAATTTGAAAGGCTCGACTCCCCCCCCATACACAGCGGAAGCCGAATTATATATATTTAAATGACTATTTCACGAACTAAATATTTAAAGCACTTTTCTTGTTGCTACGATTTTCTATTACCTATCGTTGCCTCTTGTAAATCTGGTAAAATATTACGATTTTATCGAACTCAAATAATTCACTGCGGGGTCCGTAATGGACCAGCAATAACCATGTCACTGAAGGCGCAGCTTAAATCAAAACTAACTCACGCTCGTGAGAACCAACAAGCGCAAACTACTGATTGGAAGTAACTCTTCCCCGTCCAGAAGTGCCGTATTTCAAAGAAATTAATTATAATTTAATCATTATTACGCCGACCAGGGGAAACTCAACTGTGATGTGTAAAATTTAACTTACCTTGTGTGCAGTCGTATATTCAACGTGAAAAGAATTTCGGCCAATTTTTTATTATTTAAATTCGCTCAGAGCAAGGTCACAGAAGACAAATCATACTTGAAAATTCTCCTAGTGGCCACTGAAGTACAAGGAGCTACATGAAATGCAGGAATAGGAACTAAAATTAAAAATTTGACCATTATATTATCGGTAAAATAAACAGAGTGAGGCAACGTTGCGGCGGTGTGACAAACTTAGCAAGCCGGAAGAAAGTTCAGGGACAATCATATTGATCACATGCTGTTAAATACGGTCGAGCATGCCAAGAACGGTGACAGCGGCACTGCCCCAAATGTGAAAGCAATACTCCATGCAGGGTCGAATCGGTGATTTGTACAAATGTTGAATGATTTCGGGAGTGAGATAATGGCGAGCTCGATATATAGAACCGACTTTCATTGAGGCTTGTTTAGCAATACTAATGACATATTCATTCCAACTCATGTACCTAGACAGTGGGAATCCAACGAGACGAATATTTAAGGTATGCTCCAGAACAGTACCAGATAATGAAACTTTATTCGTATTAGTGTATTCGTATAGTGTAACGATTACTTGAAAAAACTTTGGTCTTCTCCGAGCTGAGGCCTGAGAGTTACATGCCAAGTGTTATCCCAATTAGATACTATGACCAAATCACACAGACGCAGTTCCGGGAGGGATATTTCGTTGAAACAGGAATATAGAGTTGTATCGTCGGCGTAAACTACCAAATTTTGTATCAAATTATCAGGCAGTTCATTAATATATATATCAAGAACGTTGGAACAAGAATCGACCCCTGAGGGATACCGGATGAAATGCAATTTCCTGAAAGTTGTCCGTCCAAGCAACATTAATCTTGCGATTGAATAACAAAGATTTGACAATTGAAAAAAACCTGACCAGAAATCCCATACGATTGAATTTATTGCAACAGACCTTGGTGCCAAACTCCGTCAAACGCTTTGGAAATGTCTAGAGCAACTTTGCCTCCCCACAATGATCATGAACACGAAATATTCGTTCGGTTATTACTGTCAACAAGTCAGCAGTAGAGAACGACGTAAGGCTTAACGGCAGGATTCATCCGTTGATATTAAATAATAAGCATGTTTGATGGAAATATTTTTAACCAACCCGCCGATAATGACAGACTGCTCGCTTGCATTGATGTATTATTACCTTGACTTATTTTCTGCGTGTCGCTGGAAAATAAACTTGACGAATAAGTGACAATGGATTTAGTATCGCTCAGGACAGACACGACTCGCTCAATCCTACATCATAACGTTCCGGTTTTGTATGGTATGTTTTCCACTCCAAGAGTTTTCCACCCAGCTTTAGCTCTTTTCAAATAAACCATTCGCATTTTGTTTCCGGGAAAGAATCCCAATCTACTCGCATAAAAAATATTGGCAAATGTCTCCATCCTTGGTCATCAGTAGAATGTTCTGAAGTCGCGTTATTCGCAACCTCGGAAATGAGTTGCCCGACATTTTAGTACAAATGACAGTCATGCATGTTTTGGTCATAATAACTGCGAGGTTTGCAAAGAAATGTGTTACAGATTGGATACACCTGGGTAAACCCGGGCATACCCATAGATTTGTTGAATAATCGTTACTAAATGTGGCCTTAATGTTTATGATCAACTCTATGATTTTGAAAACATCGGTCTCATGTGCATGATTCAGTATGTTATCTAACAAGATGAAGGCTTATCCATCCACAAAAGCCCACTAACCCAAAGTAGTCCTGGGGAAAGCGAATTATTTGGAATTCAAATCTGATTCAGATGATTTGTTTCAAATCTTGTGGAACCACCGAAGGCATAGAACACGTCCCATTTTCAGAATATTAATTAGACCTATTCCTTTTTTATCTATATTGAGAAATGTCTTTCTGCGAATTCACTAACCTTGATATAAACAAAGTATTGTGACCGCAAATCACACTTTGTAATTCAGTGCAAAAACATATTTTTTAAAATTTAATCGTGAATATACGATACTTCCAACTAATTTTTACAAAAAATTTTCCCATGGTCGATCCAGTACTAGTGCGTTTCATCAGAGGCAAGCGGTGGGGCGAACAAAGTTCAGGTTTAGTAGGGTTGAAAAATGACATCCTTGAACATATTTCATACATTTCACTCTGTGCTAAAATATTTTCTTTCTATCAAAACTTTTAGACACCGAAGAAAAATCCTGATCCAATTGTGAGCGTCCTTCTTGCTGTTAGAAGAAAACCTCTGATTACATTGGGTGAGTTATAAATTACTCAATTACAGCACATTTTACGTGATTTTTTCATCAACTCTATCGAACTAGGGTTCTTAGTCAATGGATCTCAATTAGTTCATTATTGACCTCACTGATGGTTTGAGTATAAAGGGAGGAAGTCCCTCTATTTGAAGAAGAAAACAGTTGAACGAGGGAGCCAAGTAACACAGGATCTATCACATCTGGAACACAAAAAAAATTGTTCACACCCCGTAATATACGTAATTATCACCTGCAATCTTTCACCCTTCCTGGTAGCGAGCGTAAAAGCGATTTTAATTTATAAGCATATTTTGCAGTTTCCAGCGTTACCCCGAGTGAATACGCTTCACTGTTACCCGCAGGGTAGTTTCGAGAAATAAGTGGCCTTTGAATGTTTTACTATGCGCTTTTATATCAACAAAGTGTAGCGTCTATCCACACCTTTCTATTGGGTGATTTCTTAGTAAAAGCTCTGATTGCATAATAAAGAAATTAAATGAAAAATTCATTTCTAGTTTTGAATTAAAATGGGGTCACGGACCTAGCAGCAAAACATGAAGTAGAGAGTAAACGGACAAAATTGGCATATAAAATGCTGATAGAGTGTTCAAGAATAGCTTGAACTGCGCCGACAATGGAGTGAACATCGCGAATTCTGCCACTGTGCAGAATATTCTACCGCACATAAAATCCCCCTAATCTTAAGGATGTAATGGCCCAGCTGGCAGTTATATAAGATTTTTATATTCAGAATTATCTTCAAATAATCCGCACAACATTTCAGAGTTATTAAATGAAAATAACAACAAAAGTATTCCACTGTGGGGTAGCCAAAAGAAATCAAAAAGGTATATATTCATTTATAGTTCAAATTTATTATGCTTTGGATGATATTCTACAAGCACGTGTATTAATAACATAAAGGCGTAAGGGCATATACCCTCTGTATTTACAACATTAGAATATTTTTTTGTGTGCCGAAAACAAAAACACCGGAACTTGTCAATGAAAAAGATAATACGTGATTTCAAAGTTATTGCAAAGTTTTGGACAAATAACATTTAACTCTTCTTTTTAAAATGCTCAAAACGAAAATGATGCGAAAAATAGGTCAATCATACCCACCCGAACCGAATCATTAGATGTGAAATGGACATTTACTTTATATTTTATCGTTAATCTATTTTCTATAATCATTTATATTTTTAATATTTTTATACATATATGTGTGCGTATCATATTTAGATAAAACAATGCCCTTTTTTTCTCGTTAGTTTCCCCAACGAAAAAGAACATTTGCTAGGTCAGTGGGTCGCCAATACACCACGCCCCAAGAAAGCGCGACTCTATTGTTAGGGTGGAAAATATCAGAGATCTGTATATGACGCCATAATGGGCGGTAATAAGTGGAGTTTCCCCTAGCGCCGGACTTAGAGAATGTCACTGGAAAAGTCGGTATTTTATTCGATATGAACTTGTGGAACCAACTTATCAAAAAAATGTGGGACCAAAATTTCGTGGACCGTGTTCAAATTGGATGATGACTCGTAAAAACGGTATCTGATTCCTGAAGATGGTATTTGACTCCTGTAAGTGCTTGCTTACGTGAACATACTACCTTTAGCAGTGGCCTTTTGCAATACGCCAACTCGATGAACAAACAGTCTCGTTGGTTAAGCACTTCCATAGTATTATATATACAAAAGTCCTACGAAACGTTCCCGACCTGTCAGTGAAGTTGGGCACTAGCAAAAAATATTTTACCACGGTACCGCCAGAAAAAAATCTAAAAACTTATAATTTTATATAATTCAATACAACTTTGGTGATATTTAGCAGGCAAGTATATTATCAAAATAAAAGTGTATGAAGATATATTCTCTACGTTCACAATATTAACATTTTTGCGTTCGAAAATGTAAAATATATTGTATCGAACATTTAGCGGACGTATATCGTCTGTTAATTACAAAAAAATCTGAAATTCAAAAAAGGTTAATAGAAATTAACTCAAAGCTATTCTTTTATGCGTGCGCTTGCATAATTTATCTTCATATCAATTTACAATAATTTTTGGGCAGAATAACACACTTAGCTCTAACAACTGTTAAAAGGACTTACCCCCCTTGAAATGGTCTGGTCCCGATTTTCTGTAGTGGCACACACAACACTTGCTATATGAAACCATGAATATGATGCGACCATTTCATCAATATGAATTTGAAAGGCTCGACTCCTCATACACCGCGGAAGCCAAATTATATATATTCAAATGACTATTTCACGAACTAAATATTTAAAGCACTTTTCTTGTTGCTACAATTTTCTATTACCTATCGTTGCCTCTTGTAAATCTGTTAAAATATTACGATTTTATCGAACTCATATAATTCACTGCGGGGTCCGTAATGGACCAGCAATAACTATGTCACTGAAGGCGCAGCTTAAATCAAAACTAACTCACGCTCGTGAGAACCAACAAGCGCAAACTAATCTACCCCGTCCAGAAATGCCGTATTTCAAAGAAATTGAGAAATATAATTTAATCATTATTACGCCGGCCAGGGGAAATTCAACTGTGATGTGTAAGATTTAGCTTACCTTGTGTGCAGTCGTATATTCAGCGTGAAAAGAATTTCGGCCAATTTTTTATTATTTAAATTCGCTCAGAGCATGGCCACAAAAGACAAATCATACTTGAAAATTGTCCTGGGGCCACTAAAGTACGAAGAGCTACATGAAATGCAGGAATAGGAACTAAGGAGTCCCATCCCTGATAGATGTCCATTAACTCGAGTTTTAAAGCCTTGTAGATCAACACAAGAAACCAGCGAGAAGTCAAGGAATTCCAGCGCTTAGAGATTCTTGGAAAGAAGCTTCTAGCATAAAACTGTTGGTGGCATTGTGGAAGCTCCACAGTGAATAGGTGCTAATTGGTAGCCAATCGTGTCGACCGATTAAAAATTTGACCATTATATTATCGGTAAAATAAACAGAGTGAGGCAACGTTGCGGCGGTGTGACAAACTTTGCAGACCGGAAGAAAGTTCAGGGACAATCATATTGATCACATGCTGTTAAATATGGTCGAGCATGCCAAGAACAGTGACAGCGGCACTGCCCCAAATGTGAAAGCAATACTCCACGAAGGGTCGAGTCGGTGATTTGTACAAATGTTGAATGATTTCGGTGAGATAATGGCGACCTCGATATATAGAACCGACTTTCATTGAGGCTTGTTTAGCAATACTAATGACATATTCATTCCAACTCATGTACCTAGACAGTGGGAATCCAATGAGACGAATATTTAAGGTAAGCTCCAGAACAGTACCAGATAATGAAATTTTATTCGTATTAGTGTAGCGATTACTTGAAAAAACTGGTCTTCTCCGAGTTGAGAGTTGCATGCCAAGTGTTATGCCAATTAGATACTATGGCCAAATCACACTAAGCGATTTTGTAAGAGGCCAGACGCAGTTGCGGGAGGGATATTTCTTTGAAACAGGAATATAGAGTTGTATCGTCGGCGTAAACTACCAAATCTCATATCAAATTATCAGGCAGGTCATTAATATATATATCAAGAACGTTGGACCAAGAATCGATGGTGGCTTTATAAAGTCGTCTATTATAGCTGTTAGAATGTCGCCGATAGCAATGGAAACAGTGATTTCTCGCCGCGGGGGGCTGGGGAACCAGGGATAAAACATCACCTGGATCCGAGACAAAACGAAGATCAAGTCGGGAAGCGACATTCGCAAGCACAGATACGAAGGTGGTGTAGACTCGACGGCAAATGCACGAGCAACAGACAGATTGCTACGAACGTAGACAGCAATTCAGAGCCTTGGAGAATCCTTGCGTATGAGCGGCAAATAATCCTCAACTCCGAAATCAGAAGATGATATTCCAGGATTGAGGTTGGTCTTGCAGAGTGCAAAGACGTCAGGGCCATCCTTTGCAAGGAATGATTCAACAGAAATAAAGTTTCCCCTCAACCTTCTTAACGAAAAAGAAAAAACAAATTGAAAAATTGTTGACCGTGAGATTCTCAGCAACCCTCCCCTATTAGCCTACGGGGCGCACGGGAAAGGGGGCCATTGGGGTTATTTGGACGCGTCATAATATGTGAAAAAACAGCAACTGCACGCTAAGCAGGAAACATTACAAAGGTACGAAACTGCCACCGTAGAATGCGGTGAATGGTATCTACTTTGGACGAGAGTATGAACTACCATAATTATCACTTCTTGAGATTAGAATTACGCTTGGTTTACCCACTGTCTGCAGAACTTCCTGATAGGGTGGCGTTGCCAGGAGAGAATACCTTCGATCAGTATAGCGCTACAGATTACAAAAATAAGCCCATCCGCCACGATAAGGCAGCAATCCCATGGATGCGTTCACAATTATTCAAACTGAAAATAAACAGTGTTGGTAAATACAATACTACTTAAGCTAAATTATTCTTAACCCTATTCCTAAATCTAAGCATTCCTAAACCTGATCATGATTTCTTTTCATACAATTCAACATAATGTGCTCTCAAGGGCGCTGTCCACATAACCGGTAAAACGGCAACGACCGAGCAATTCCCGATCCGCCATTTTATGGCCGATGGTGGCTACATGCGATTTCTACGATTTTGATACACACGTCCCCGATACAATGGCTGACAGCTACAAATTGTTTATCCCTCCGCCATTGATATAAAAAGCTACAAATAAATATTTTAACAGACTACAACCTAAATTCCCTAAAACATATGTATTTTCAGTGATTCGACAGGTATTCGGCTTACTAGTACCGGTAGCCTACTTTGTACCGGTAACTGTATCATGTGATATTACTAAATAATACGGTGTTCCCAGTCTCGGAGAAATCGATTATTAGCATCTACTCGTTGAAAACCTTACTATCAAGTCAATACAAACGCCAAAATCCACAGGAAAAAGTCAGTTAGTCGTACGGCTCCACGACGAAATTAAAAACCTTTTCGTAGAGCAACAGCAGCAAGCAACAAAAATCGGAATGTGTGTATTGGGAACCCGCGACAACCGTTATAAGCTGTCGTAGCCGTGTATGTGCGCATCCCCTTAACAATTATTTCAAAATCGCACGTACTCGCGCAGAACCAAGAGTATAGTTTGCATCTGAACATACCGATATTCATACGCTGCATCAAAAGTTGTCACAGTTTATTCTTAAGTTCACCAACATAATTTGTGTGGGCGCAAGGTGTGCTCGTATTGTGTGCGCATATCGGAATTATAATAGAGCATCCGTCCAAATGCGCGGACCGCCTATTTACGCCGACATTCGTGCAACACCCTCGGTACGAGGACGGGCCATTGAAACAAGGGCGCCGTATATTGTCCGTTCTGCAGTATTCTGATGGTTAGTAGGCTAGGCTACTTCAAAAATAGCGCAAAAATATAGTCCCTAATTACTGCAATTGGCCAGCGATCCCAGCTTAAAATTTTAACATAATGAGCGTACCTAGCCTAATGGAAATCGAACTTCAAAGGGAAGGCTAGTGAATTAAGAAGTGAGAATGATGGACACATGATTGTAAATGTAATGGCTAAGGTATTGAGCCAAATATAAAACTTCAAAATTCACTATATTAATGCCAAATCTCATGGGCACCTATCAGAATATAGATGTTCATACATCGGCAAGGGATTATGCTAAACGGCTAATCTCTTATTATAGTGTTCATTTTTTCGATTTGTTCTATATTAGCACATGTAGCAATATATTTTTATGTACATTTTAAAATAGTAACGGTATTTTTTCTGATGTTCATTATTATTTTTGTTGTATTCATACCACCGTTAAATTTTTTTTATTTGAATAAATTTATTTTATTTCAGTAAATGCAAAATACAGCTAATGTTTGGTCGCTTGAAAACGTCTACCAATTTTGGTAGTTCTGTCTAAACCCAATAAATCCTATTTTTGAAGGTTCTGTTTAGTGGAACTGGAGTAGGCTACCACGTTCAACAGTTTAACGTTAAGGTTACCAATCCATTGCTTTGAGAAGCGATCTTCTTATTTCAAACTTATCCCCATGAGCTTGTTCTTGCAATCAGAAGGAAGACTTTTAAATAAATCGTTATACCATAAATTTAATTAAATCGTTATACCATAATTAGCATTTTTAATTGCATCAAAGTGGATGCAGTATTGTTTCGTCAAATTTTATTTGCCACAGCTCTGATAGCCTTGGTCAAGGTGATCTACTCCAAGAAGTGGCTATAAGAAAACGACAAAAAACAATTAGAAATAAAACTATTTTCTCCAACCGCTATCACAACTTCGTCGCATCTTCTTTATTGCAGAAAGATGTTATTGATGGCGAGTACCATCATCGGCTGCTCACAGGCGACACATACCAACACACGATCGTCCTGCAAATCTGGGTTCGTGTTTAAATGTAATTACTGCCTAATTAGGTAATTAATCGAACGCGCGACGGCCTGAAAGCATACACCAACCGTTTCATTTGCTCAATAACACTTGTTGAAAAGACCAGTGATCAACTGCTTCTCAAACGACAAAAGCTACAATGTCAGCAAGAGGATTGCACAAAAAAGTAAGTTCGATTATAAATTTTGAGTTTCCAATAATTGTGTAGGACTTCGCTATAGTATTACCGTCATCCCAATTTGAGCCTATACTACTATTACTAAACCAGGGGAATTTTATTCTGTTACCAAGTTGCCAATATCAACATCTCGACGAAACCACACGTTATTGACCCCATTATAAATAAAATGCATTTGCATTTGAATCGCTGTTATCATTTATTGATATTATATTAAGTATAATATACCAGTAAGATGTATAGAATCACGTTACCAATGCCAAACCTCATGGCCACTTATAAGAATAAGGCAAAAATGCGCACACGGCGACAGATTATGGTAAATTAATATTAAGTATTACATTTCTTGCGTTTTTGTTTAAGCATATATAGTTTATTGTTAATAGCGATATAATTTCCGAAGTTCAGTATTTTCTGTTCATTATATTTTTCTCATTTAAACAAATTTATGTAATTTCAGTAAATACGAATTTCTACCAGTTAGGCAGTCCTGTCTAAAATCAATTTTTTAAAAATTGCATAATTTTTTAAGTCTCGGTTATATCAAGATTTTGTTTTGTGTAGTTGAAGTGGGCTACCACATTAAACCAGTGTTTTATTGTTTTAAACTCATTCCCATCGAGTGCTCATGTTCTTGGAATGTGAATGATGATAATTTTTAAAAACGTTATCATGTAATTAGCATTTTGAATTTCAGAAGAAAATTAGTTTGGCATCGGTTCAAAAAAATGTTATTTGCCACAGGTTTGATATTTATAATCAGCGCAGTAACTTGAGTATAGACTAACTTGGGTAGACTGAGTCAAACCTGGAAAGTCATATCTTTCCAAAAACTCCAACCCTGTCCCTTTAAGTGGCCTCTGGTGCAATGTCTTGGTCAGCGTGTTCCACTCCAAAACGTGTCTATAAATAGAAGAATGACAAACTAATTAAAACAAATTATTTCCCACCAATGTGACAACTCCATGACATCTTTTTTGCTAAAAAAAGATGTTATTGACGATGACCTACAAATGTGGGTTTATGAAAAAATTGCCCTAATTACCGCTCAATTGGTTTGTTAATCGAACAAGGGATTAAATAGTAGTGTAAATTAGATATGATTGAGATGTGAAGCTATTACACTGCCAACAATCATCATTGCTATCTAGCTCGCTATGTTTTGTTGTCACTTCTATACTAACGGTGTTTGTTCCTACACAGAACTGCGAGTAGGCAAATCTTGCAGATGACCTGATTCGCGAAACGAGGTGATCACTCGTAAATAGATGATTCATACTTATCTCAAGAACCGAATCACTAGATTTGGAATGGATATTTTAAGAACTCTATATTTTTATCGTTACTCTATTTAATCTTTTATATTTTTAATATTTTTTATGTATTGTGTGCGTATCATATTTAGATAAAACATTACCTCTTTCTTTTTTGTTAGTTTTCCTACGAAAAAGAACACTTGTTAGGTCAGTTAATGGATCATAAATAAACCACGCCCCAAAAAGTCGCGACTCAATTTTTATTCATCAACTTGACAAACCAAAACACAAACGACCGAATCAATAATGCATTAACGCTGGTGAAAACCAGAAACCGCATTCCTTCAAGCTGCACTAACGGACTCTGTTATAGAAGTGGGTGCCGTCATAGTGGGCGCAATAAGTGAAGTTTCCCATGGAAAACAGCGCTTTGAATATTACGATAAACTAAACAAAAATCGCGCCGGATTGTTCGAATGCCACTGAAAAATTCGGCATTTTATTCGATAGGGACGTTTGGAACCTCTTCATCAAGAAATAAGCGACTCTTTAAATTTGTTTGCGCAAAGCAACTTTTTGTTTTAGCTGAAAAAAAACTTAAAATTCTGTCGAATCGAATTCAAATTGGATCATGATTAAATTATTAAACTCCTAAATATGGTATCGGTTCCTGAAGATGATATCAGACTCCTGAAAGTGAGTGCTTACGTGAACCTACTACCTTTGGCAGTGGCCTTAAACAGTACGCCAACTTGATGAACAAACAGTCTCTTTGGTTAAGCACTTTCATATACTTTTTTGAAACCACAAGTAATACCCGATGAAACGAAACACGATCGCTTGTTACACAACGAAAGGGACAAAAAATCTGCCGAGCCAATCCTTGCGGCGTGATAATTACAGTGGAAAAAAAAGTAAAAAATGTTGTTGACTCGGTATGTAAAAAAGACGGTGAAAAAATGAATTGTGTATTTTTTTGAGCTGCACTCCTTAGAATTGACCCACTTGTGCCACTATACCCAAGCTGTGCTTCTCAAGGCTAATATAATGCGTCTCCACGGTTCACCCAATCTCCGCACAATCGCCCAATAAAATGCCGAAATATGAGCTGGCCCTTGATTAGTGTAATTTCAGATCTACTACAAGAAGTGGGTATAAAAAAACGACAAAAACAATTAAAAATAGATCTATTTTTTATCGCTATTTATAACCGTTATCACAACTTCATCGCGTCTTTTTCATTGCAAAAAGATTTTGTTGATGGCGAGTACCATCATCAGCGGCTCACAGCCGACACTCAACAATTAATCTTTCCATGATTGTCCTGCAAATCTGGGTTCGTCAAGATTCAACGTAATTACTGCCTAATTAGGTAATTAATAGAATAAGCGGCGACTCGAAAGCATACACCAACCAGTTGCTCAATAACATTTGTTGTTGAGAACAAATGTTAAGGCTAGGCTACTTCAACAATAGCCCAAAAATATAGTCCTTAATTACTGCAATTGGGCAGCGATTCCAGCTTAAAATTTTTAACACAATACGCTTACATAGCCTAATGGATACGGAATAAATTTATTTATTTCAGTAAATGCAAAATACAGCTAATGTTTGGTCTCTTGAAAACGTCTACCAATTTTGGTAGTTATGTCTAAACCTAATAATTCCTATTTTTATAGATTTTGTTTAGTGGAACTGAAGTGGGCTACCACGTTCAACAGTTTAAAGGTTACCAATCCATTGCTTTGACAAGCGATTTTTATTATTTCAAACTCACCTCCATGAGCTTGTTCTTGGAATCAGAAGAATAACTTTTAATATCGTTATACCATAATTAGCATTTTTAATTGCAGAAAAGTGAATTTAGTATTGTTTCGTCAAATTTTATTTGCCACATCTATGATATTTATGAAAACTCTGTTTTAAAGAGTAATCATATAAAAAAGTGGGCTTCTCGTTAATCCATGCCCAACCCTCAACCCAGGGTGGGACAACTTGGGTAGGCTGGAAGACGAACTAAAAAAATCATATGACCTTTCTAACAACAATTAACCCTGTCTGTCTATAAGTGGTCGCTAGTATAGAGCCTTGGTCAAGGTGATCTACTCAAAGAAGTGGCTATGAGAAAACGACAAAAACAATTCAAAACTATTTTCTCCAACCGCGCTCACAACTTTGTCGCATCTTCTTTATTGCAAAAAGATGTTATTGATGGCGAGTACCATCATCAGCGGCTCACAGCCGACATATAGCAACTAATCTTTCCACGATCGTCCCGCAGATATTGGTTCGTGAAAATTCAACGTAATTACTGCTTAATTAGCTAATTAATCGAACGCGCGAAAGCCTGAAAGCATACACCAACCATTTCATTCGCTCGATAACAATTGTTGTTTGTTGTTGAAAAGACCAGTGATCAAATTGGAAAAATGGGAAACAAGATTGCCAAACCAACTGCTGCTCGAATGACAAAAGCGACAATGTCAGCAAGAGGATCGCAAAAAAGTAAGTTGGAATATAAATTTATAAAAATAAAATAATTTGCCACCAGATGGACTTCATGTTCAGTTGTGCATTTCTTGAATAAATAGAAATTTCAACACAGATATTAGCGTACTTACATATTGTTGGTAAAACGCTTATTTTTTTCCAAGGTTGAGTCACTTAAACACTGATCAATGTTTAGTAATGGCAGGTGTCAAAACAGCGAAATATAATATAATCACTATTGGATATGCAATGCCCTATAGTCGATAAGGTGAATGCAAAATTTGTTATTGATCGGAGAATGATACTTTAAATTGGGTATCATATGAAAAATGGCAATTATAAAAACTGTAAATTAAGCTGAGTTGATGTTAGTAGCTCATTCATTTCAACTAGTAAATAATCGACCTTGCTGATGGGTCGCGAGTGTAAGGGGATGAAGTTTTTTTTAGTTTGACAAAAACAAAATGAATAAATGAGAACGTAAAGTATCACATAACCTAGAAGAAATGGTTAACTGTTTCTAAACGCGATACTATTAAAAGAAATTACGTACTTTATGCCTTGCAATTTCTCACTATTCCTGGTAACGAACGTAAAATGATTTATCATTTATAAACATATTACGCAGTCTTCAATGTGCCCCAATCATCGATATTCAAAAGAAATCAAAAGAGCATTCAGGTATATCAAATATATTTATCGAAGTTGTATCATATTATATATAACAAAATAAATGCGAATACACATTACATACTCCAGGTTTAAAATATGTTTTGTGTCTCGAAAAATAAAGAGTATTTTGTCAAATAGAATACGAAACTCCGGTCCTCTAGAGAGTACTGAAAAAATGATTGCCTTCATTGAAAATTACAGATCATTCACAAACCGTTTGACCACCATCCACAAATCTGATATCCAGAATGGGAACACTATCAACATGTATATGGAACATCTATGGGCTCTAGCGATTCGGTAGTAGTGTCAAACATTGGGATGGAAAAAGTTAGATAGCGGGTTTTAACCATTTTCTAGCCAACTCAATTTTGGCAGCGCTACGTAGACACCCGCATAATGACAAAAAGTAGTTGAGTGGAAGAACTATTAGGACTGTAGGACTGTGTCATTATTCAGTGATTACGATTCTATATAAATTTCAATTCACACGACTAAAACAAGTCCAAGTTATTCGGACATTGCGTATATATTGATCACGATCCTTTAACAGATTTTAATTGATATGACTAAAACATGACATGATTCGGACATTGCGCATTTGAGATTGTCCGATTCTTGCTGGAACAAACAAATAACCTGCTATCCATTTTATGCTTTGAATTCGACTCGCTATTATTAATTATTGATATTACGCTCCAAATATAATATAACAGTAAGATGTGTAGAACCCACTTTATCAATGCCACCTATAAGAGTAATGCAAAAAATGCACACACGGCGACAAGAGATTATGGTAAACGGCTAATTATTATTATTAATATTAAGTGCTACATTTCTTGCGTTTTTGTTTTATATTAGCATATATAGTATTATATTTTTGTGTTGATTTTATAATATTAACGATGTTATTTCTGATGTTCAATATTTTTATTCATTAAATTTTTATTATTTAAACAAATTTATGTAATTTCAGTAAACACGAAATATAGTTAATGTTCGGTCGTTTGAAAACGTCTACCAGTTACGTTAGTTTTGTCTAAATCCAATAAATCCTATTTTTGAAGAATTGAATAATTTCAAAAATCTGTAATTTTAAACGAGTTATATCAAGATTTTGTGTTGTGTAGTTTGAATTGGGCTACCACATTAAACCAGTGTTTCATGGTTTTAAACTCGTCCTCATAGATTGCTCATTAAGTTCTTGGAATGTGAATGATGGTAATTTTTAAGAACGTTATCATATAATTAGCATTTTGAATTTCGGAAAAATTAATTTGGCATTGGTTCAAAAATTTTATTCGCCACAACTTTGATATTCATAATAGGCGCAATAACTTAGGTAGACTAAATCGAACCGGACGAGTCGTATCTTTCCAACCCTGTCCCTCTAAGTGGCCTCTGGTGAAAGACCTTGGTTAGCGCGACCCACTCCAAATATTCGCTGTAAATATAAGATTAACAAAATAATTAAAAAAAATTATTTCCTCCAACCAATGTCACTACTTCACGACATCTTTTTTGTTGACATAAAGATGTTATTGACCACGATTGACCTGCAAATCTGGATTTATGAAAATTCGCTCTAATTACCGCTCAATTAGTTCGTTAATCGAACAAGGGACGATTGGAAAGCGTAAACCAATATGTAGCACTGTATGTTTTTTGTTTTTTGTTGTGTCGTTGTTCAAGTATTCTGTTCAAGTTTATATCAGAATATTACATGCTAATGGGCGTGAGGTTGTGGAGAACATGAATATAGCAAGCAATCGTATAGCCGAAATGGATTTTCATATTAGAAATGTTTTCGATGCATACCGAAAGTGGCGTCAAAATATTGAGCTGATGTTTGCTGAAGAGGTGAAATGCAGTTATGTATTACTTTACATCGGCCAAGAAGGCAGACACATTCACGATACCTGAAGCTTTCAAATTTTGTAATCCAAAAATAATATTTCAGTCGAACGGCACAGAAGAGCACAAGGGCAGTTTCAAATAATCAACCAATAATGCCACAAAGTTGAGACTTCTAGAACAAAAATGCGAGTTTGTTGAAATTGCAGGTGACCTGATTCGCGAAACGAGGCGATTACTCGTAAAATAGATGATTCATACTCATCCCAAGAACCGAATCATTAGATTTGAAATGGACATTTTAAGAACTTTAATATTTTTATCGTTACTCTATTTTTCGATAATCATTTATATTTGTGTATTGTGTGCGTATCATATTTAGATAAAACATTGTCTCTTTACTTTTCGTTCGTTTTCCTAACGAAAAAGAACACTTGCTAGGTCAGTTAAAGGGTCATCAATAGACCACGTCCAAAAAAGGCGCGATTAAATTGTGATTCATCATACTTGACAAACCAAAACACAAACGACCGAATCAAGGATGCATTAACGCTCGTGAAAACCAGAAAACGCATTCCTTTCACACTGCACTAACGGATTCTGATATATAAGTGGGGGCCGTTATATTGGGTGGGGCAATGAGTGAAGTTTCCCCAGGATAACAGCGCTTTGATTAAATATTACGATAAACGTAACAAAAGTCGCGCCGGACTTCAAAAATGTCACTGAAAAAATCGGTATTTTATTCGATAGGGACATGTGGAGCCTCTTTATCAAGAAATATGCGACTCTTCAAAATATGTTTGCGCAAATTAACTTTTTGTTTTGGTTGGAAAGAAACTAAAATTCCTATAAGAATAATGCAAAAATGCACTCACGGCGACAAGAGATTATGGTAAACGGCTATTTTTTCATTATCAATATTAAGTGTTACATTCCTTGCGTTTCTGTTTTATATTAGCATATGTAGTCATATATTTTTATGTTGATTTTATAATATTAACGATATTATTTCTGATGTTCAAATATTTTTATTCATTAAATTTTTATTTTTATCATTTAAAGAAAATTATATAATTCCAATAAATACGAATACAGCTAATGTTTGGTCGTCTGAAAACTTATACCACCTACGGTAGTTTTGTCTAAAACCAAATAAATCCTATTTTTGAAGAATTGAATAATTTCCAAAATCTGTAATTTTAAATGGTGTTTTATTGTTTTAAACTCATCCATAGATTGCCCATGTTCTTTGAATGTGAATGATGATAATTTTTAAAAACGTTATCATATAATTAGCGTTTTGAATTTCGGAAAAACTAATTTGGCATTGGTTCAAAAAATTTTATTCGCCACAACTTCGATATTCATAATAAGCGAGCAATAACTTGGGTAGACTAAATCAACCGGACGAGGCATATCTTTCCAACCTTGTCTCTCTAAGTGGCCCCTGGTGCAAGGATGAAGAGGTGAAATGCAGTTATCCACTACTTTACATCGGTCAAGAAGGCTTTTAAATTTTGTAATCCAAAACTAAAATATTTCAGTCGAACGCCACAGATAAGCACAAGGACAGTTTCAAATAATCAACCAATATGCCACCAAGTTAAGACTTCTAGAACAAAAATGCGAGTTTGTAGAAATTGTAGATGAGATGACCTGATTCGCGAAACGGGGTGATCACTCGTAAAATAGACGATTCATACTCATCCCAACGACCGAATCATTAGATTTGAAATGGACATTTTAAAGCTATATATTTTCATCGTTACTCTATTTTTCTATAATCATTTAGATTTATGTGTTGTGCGCGTATCATATTTAGATGAAACATTGTCTCTTTATTTTTCGTTCGTTTTCCTAACGGAAAAGAACACTTGCTAGGTCAGTTAATGGGTCATAAATAGCCAAGCCATAAAAAGGCGCGATCCAGTTGTGATTCATCATACTTGACAAACCAAAACACAAACAATTGAATCAAGGATGCATTAACGCTCGTAAAAACCAGAAAACGCATTCCTTTCAAACTGCACTAACGAACTCTGTTATATAAGTGGGTGCCGTCATAATGGTTGAGCAATAAGTGAAGTTTCCCCGGAAAATAGCGCTAAACGATAAACGTAACAAAAATCGCGCCGGACTTTAAGAATGTCACTGAAAAATTCGGTATTGTATTCGATAGGGTCATGTGGAACCTCTTTAGCAAGAAATATGCGACTCTTTAAAGTATGTTTGCGCGAGGCAACATTTTGTTTTAGTTGGAAAGAAACTAAAATTCCATCGAATCGAATTCAAATTGGATCATGATTTAATGATGACTTCTAAATATGCTATCGGATTCCTGAAGATGATATCAAACTCCTGAAGGTGAGTGCTCACGTGAACCCACTACCTTTGGCAATGTTATACAGTACGCCAACTCGATGGACAAACAGTCTCTTTGGTTCAACAAAATACATGCAACCCATTTGTGCATTGAGAAATGTGCTTGCAGCGAGCAAGGCATTTGATGTTTTGCCTTGGAATAACAAATGACATAGGAAATAGCGTTTCTTACGTCCGCCCTGCTGAAGCATGAGGCTTGCGCAAGACAAAGAATCAATAAAACTTCATGATCCTCCGGGCCATTGTCGATTTTTGTTTATTTGTTTGGAACGGTGAAAATTACCGCTTGATTGTCGACTATTACAGTCGTTATTTCGAAATCGTACCAGTCGAGCTATACGAAAGTACAATAACAATACAACGATCAGATACTTAAAATAACATTTCCAAGGCACGACATACCAGAAATCTTCAGTAACGAACGGCCTTCCTCATGATTCAATGAGGTTTCAAGCACCTGGTGTCTAGCCCCCACTTTCTACAGTCAGAGGTTTAGCTAAAAAAAACTGTCGAACGGCTTAGCTGAAAAAACTGTCTAAACTCAATATTTTGACAAGACCTTTCATGGAACGCCGTCCGCGTGACTATCTATCTGTCACAGATAATTCACTCGTGCCGAAAACCGCCAACTGCACGATAGTTCGAGGCCACTACAATCATCGTAGATCACAAAAACATCGCTATACGATCTTGACTCCAGACCATTACAGAAGAGACAAAAAATTCAAAAGAAGCGCCCGAAATTTAACATGTAGGCGATGCTTTCCCTTACATAAATTGCATAGATAGCCTACTCTGGAAGATTTTCATCCCGCATATAAATATATCAGAAGCTTCGTATGCCTATGGGAATTGCTAAAACCTGATAAGTATTTTTTACTCGTCCCCATTTCATGCTTTGATTTGTTAACAAAACAAGTGTAACGATGAAACATCTGTAGCAGCGAATAAAGTGTTCTTCTAGAATTAATAACCATCGTCATAATACTTACGACTACTCGGTCTCCTGAACCAGGTCACGGCTTGAATTAGACATGTACATTATAATAAATCGACCGGTGAGCAAGACCTATTCGAAAGCATGAGAAGTAACGCGAACATCAGATAATATAGAAGATAGGATTAATCTAACGTCCAAATAATTCACAATTTCTAAAAAATGGTCTCGTTTCTTAACGTATTTTCTGCAACACATAATAAAGTGTTCAACTGTTTCAGGCACATTACATATGTTACAAAGGCCAGTGGGATGAAGATGGAGTCTATATGAGTCTATGGAGTCTATACCTTTTCAACTGCTCTAAGTCGTAGTTTCAGATAAAATATTTTTATTCGTGGTTCGAAATATTATTACAGCGCTCACAATGCCATTGATGTAACAAGGTTGGCTATTCAATCAGCGAAATTCCTATGCAACGAAAAGATAGTATAGAGAAAAGCAGCCCAAACTGCATTATTACCATGTATCGGCTGATGAAGCGCAACGTTCAAAACATGATGCTTTCAATTAAAGTCAAAGTAAGTGACGGCGTGCATTGTGCAGATATTGTTGTCTACTCTCAGTATCAGAGAGATTTGTTGACCAAGAACTTGTACTTCAAATTGGTTTGCAGTAATTAGAGCAGTTCAATAACTCCTAAGAGCAATTTGTAGCAAAAATAATTGAATCAGAAAATATCCGTTTTGTTTGACTAGACTTACTCAGGCTCCGTCTAATATGATGAAAAAACTTATATGCAAATGCCATTCACGGACAAGGTGAATCCCTATTTACTATTGCCATTAAACTTTAGTTCAGATCGTATCCGTATGGCTAAAGTACGCACTACAATCTACAATAGTCAATCTGATCACAATCCCATTGACGAAGAAACTAAAAAACTTCTGGCGCAAGAAAAGGATAGTAACGGAATACTCTGAGATAAAGAATCGCTACACACATTGGAACGAATTCGAAACGGCATTACAAGCTGAATCGACCATGCAATATTGCGTCACAGCATGTGGTTACTTCAATCTTGTTGCTCAATTTTATTTTACAAGCTGACTCTTACGTCGACCAGTTGCAGCATATGTTGCTTCAGGTTGCGTTCTTCGAGAAGTTTTCACAAGAACATCGTTCCAATTTCACAATGAATTTAAAGTAATTTCACATTCCAAAATGTTGTGATCTAATTAAGACTGAGATTCGATAAAAAACAATATAATAATACTTAACCTGATTCTTTGCTTTTTACTCCAGAAGACGAACTCGGTAGCCCGATCACAATTGCGGGATATCTGGAACAGTTGAAGGAAGATATTTCTCGAACTTTACTGTTAATGTGGGCGGAACCTTCGTTCCAGCTACATAGGCAAAACAAACCCAATATTACAACTACAAAATACACGAACACTCGACAGCAGAGAGGCATGGAACACGTGTAACGACGAGTTGTAGAGCGCAATGACCCTTGACAATGTGGTTCCGTTTGCCGAATGACTCTAAAATATAACTTCCTTTTTCAACTTTGTGAAAGTTGTTTGGATTTCTAATTTGTAGCGTAACATAATTTTATATCAAGAATTGAGATAATGCCATATACGGACAAGTATAAGTATAATGACTGCAGCTGTTGTTATGCAATACTTTCTTTAAATTTCATTAAAAACTGGCGAAAATTCAAGCAACAGTTTGAGATTTATCTGGTTGCCTCAGGAAAAACCGAGAAGTTCGATCCAACAATAGCTGGAATGCTTCCCGATTCGGAGAAGATGCGTTGGAGGCGTGGTTTCGAATCCTTTTTCTGACGTGTTATGACCCGAGTGACTTTATTAACAGATAAAATTATACACAAGTAGAGACAATCCATAAATATAAGACTTCTTTTTACAGAGATGTCACAGATATAGATTTTTTTTATTGAAATTCACTCTGAGCAAGGTCGAATAGTAAATAATAGCAAAGACACACTACAAGATGTAGTACCAGCAACAAAATATTCCTAACGGAACTGAGCTGCCATGGTAAAGTGCAGGGAGTGGTATCAGATGAAGGTCTAAATCACAATCCACGAAGATCTATAGTTGACCCAAATTTTCAGAATTTTATGTATGATTCGAAAATAAAAATGAATTTGTATCGTTTTGATGTGAATAAACGTCTCTGGAGGAATTAACTCAGAATTCTCGGTCTCTGAATACCCCCAAAGTGCCAGAATCCTCCATATCACCTGTACACCCCGCCATGTATTTCGTTCTGCATTATGCATACCTAACCCTTCGTTAGTTTTCATGATTTTTGAAGGATCCAGACCTTTCACTAAATATATGGCCCTATCTTGATTGATTGAAAATATTCGATGTTTCCCATTCTACAGAAGAAAATGATTATCTCATGATGTAACAAACTTGCTAACTTAAAATATTTGAGCAATAATCGATAGCGCCAAACTAACCAAATGAATTACTGTTTTATATAGATAACCCTGGGCTGAAGACTAGCAGAAAATGACTACATTCTTTTTTTCTTTTTTTTCCTTTTGAGAGAGTTGAATCACCGATATTTTACCTTCCCCTTTCTCTGTATAAAGACCAGGTATGTCAAGACAATTATTTATTGACAGAAATATATTTGGGACAAAAATAATTTTAAGCGTTTGATGAATCCTAAAAATCCATATGAAGCAAATTACCCAGAAATGACACGCAAAGCACATGCGCCGCAAGCGCATATAATGCGCCTGACCGATTGGCTCTGCTCTGCTCTGAATAACGTTCACATGATACATTTTTGTTAAGCACATGAGCCACATTATAGATGTGTTCTATGGCTGTATAAGTCATGATCCATATCAACCAAACTTTTTGAAGGAGAAGTCTATTTGAAATGCAATTTAAGTGAAAAGCTATGTTAAGTTTAGTTGAATAAAACAATTTTAGATGAGACTTTACCAATCATTAATTATGCATGAAAATGGGATATTGCAAGCATAATAAGTTGTTGATGAAGTTTCACCCAATTCATTTCTTCCATTTCATCAGACGGAATGAGGCTCGCTATATTGTCACGAGGCATTCAAAACTGTCGGTCATTTTTACCAAGTAATAATATATGATCTGTAGTAGTCATTGGCTGTGTTGAATAGTAATTGTAGAAATACGTTGAAATAACAAATAAAATGAAAAATTCTTTGTGGTGTTATATCATGTTTGATTCTCCCGTCATCATAGCAACGAATTCTGCAACAAAGAATAAATATGAGATTCCTGTCAGAAGACATTCTTCGCTGTTTACCTTGCTTTATCTGGAGAAGTCAGGTGATGAATTAACAAAAGCTTACAAACATGCTAATTTCGTATAAAGAGATCATGCTGTTTTTGTAAAAATCATGGCTCATATTATTGGATGATGTTTTCCGTTGTATTTATTTGAATCTCTAAAATAATGCTGCAAATAAAAATGACGTGTATTCTGAACAAATTCACGATACAACCCTTTGACTTTATCACTGAGTGGTTTATCCACACCAAATATTGCCATCAATACGTGTGAGTTGGAAATTTTTTCAGTTCATTGTGATATAGCAGGGGTGGCCAAACTGTGGCTCTCAAGCCGCATGCGGCTCTTTGAGCCTTGATGAATTAGAAATGCATTTTCCCGCTAAAAGTCAAAATACCGTTAAGTTTTGACAAACCAACACTTGAAGGAACTGTTCCCAACTGCTTTAACACATCTAACCAACCTAATTTCAAACATCTTGCAGCCCAAGTGGAGACTCACAGTATACCACGCAGCACTAATATTAATCAATAGCTACTCTTCGTTGCGAATGAATAAATTCGTATATCTTATTGTGTTTGTGTTGTGGCTCTTTAAAAACTGGATTTTGTTTTATGCGGCTCAAGCATGAAGCAGGTCTGGCCACCCCTGTGATATAGACTTGCCTGACTGGCTTTAACTTTTATCGATTGTGTTAAGAAAGAAGATTTTTCGCGTTTATAAGGGGCATCTGTGTCATTGACGTCAAGATTCGCATAGGTTGTTGCACAATTTTAATAATTGTATTTCACTTCGACAGGCTTTAAGTATATTTAATTTAAGTCATTAGAACAAGATATCTATGGGCGGAGCTTGATTTTCTTAACATCAAATCAAAGGTTGATAAGGAGCGATTATGAATCGTTCCCTTGGGTCTTTGTCTATGGCATGTAATGACAGCTGCAACTTTTGGATTTACTTTTATAGTAATTTTGTTCAATCGTACTGTTATTGAAGCATTCTATCTAATAAAATTTTGTGGTAAGTTGTGCTTTTTATTCAAAGCTCTTAAGGCGTTTTAACGCATTTACCTGTTTTGGAATGTCTTGAAACACATTTTTTTTTAATTTATGGAGAACGCTCACAATGTCGCAATCATAAATAAAAGTGTATATGACGACCGATCCGTATCCGAGGCGCGGTTTATCAGTGACCTGAGTTTAACAAGACTTTGCCTTTTAATGAAAGTGAGGGAAAAAAACAAAAAGTTGGCGCACAAAAGACTTTTGAACTTCCAGGTATTTTATTCCCATTGTGCTACCCAGAGTGAATCCGGAGCGATCCATCAGTGACTCGTACTTGAAAAGCATGTAAACAGAAATATTTTACGAATGGAATCTCAATGATATATGTTTGTACCAGATTTTCTACAGGATGTATACGACATTTTAGAACCAGCTACGGATATGATACAATATCTATAATGCTAATGGCAGCAACCAGATTTTGTCAATTTCATCATTTCCACAAATCAGGCCTAGATCGACGGTATACCTCATATACCTTGCATGGAAAAAAGTTGAAACAACTCTTCTGCTGGAAAAATACATGAATTACCTTCATAATCAATCTTTCCGTCTCCATCCTTATCTGCCTCTGTCATCATCGCTGATACTTCTTCGTCTGTAAGAGGTTCTCCTGTTCCCTGCATCACATATTTCAATTCTTCCCATTCAATGTATCCACTGCCATCCTTAAAAATGAATTGATGATTACTGCCTTTTTAATAAGAAAAAGCAGTGATTGAACAAAGACGATTGGAAAGCAGTTCAAAAATCGAAACTTACTAATATGGAAGAAGTAAATCAATACAAACAATATTGGGGAAACTACTGTGACAATTCAGTGTAAAAACTCATTTTCGCGAGAGAAGAGAGTTTATTAAATTGAAATGAATTGCATGAAATAATGTGATACTAAATATATCATATCTTATATAACGCGTTGCGGCGAAACAAAATAGGAATTGGGGGGGGGGGGGGGGTGGGTGTCGTTGTTATACCAATTGTCAACATCCCACAGTGTTATTCAGATTTAGTTCTTATACAGAGTGTTAATCCAAATCAGAAATTTGATTTTTTCACGTATGAGTCACAGATGAACCGCGCCTCGGTGGTGCGAATCATCTGTGACACATACTTAACAAACTGGTTTGTGCAAAATATTTGAATGTTAAAGTATTTTCGAACCAACGTTTTAGCGTAGTTAGGAAATTTGGCGCAATGGTAGATAGTTTAGCTTTCCACAGCCGAGTGAATGCTCAACGGGTAGCAGTAGGTAGAAAACAAATAAAACTGGGATAGTCGCGAGCAAAAGTTCACATAATCCTGTAAATTGTGGTAAAATCATCACGAAATTGGTTACAAAATGCCAAAAAGAGTTTTTAGATTTTTTAGTCAGTTGAGCATTAGAGTAATTCACTGCGTGCCGAATTTCGCAAATTTACGATATTTCCGACGTTCTTAGTTAGTTACACAGCATTAACAGAGCCAATGGGCGCAGGATTTTGTTGACAGTGGGCTTTGGACCATTCCCCCTACTGAACACGCTAGTGATTACAATAGTAATTTAAACGCCCGTATTTACTTTATCAAACACCCTGAAAGCTTCTTTAAGTTCGTCTTCATTATTTTTCGTTTTGTCTTCTTTCATCCATTGGACCATAAGTTCGAGAAATTCTTCGAAGTTAATTGCGCCTTTACCTGTTACAAAAAAGTGTGGTTAAAATCATATAAAATTGGTATAAATTTATATCAGACGCGCGGCACATTGACTCGCGGAAACCGAACGTTGGCAACGTTGAGTGCAAACTCCATGAAATATTGCACAAGAAAAATTTGATCTTACTCTTCTCTCAAAATGCGATTAATAAAAAACCGCTCGGGAGGGACCGGCCTCGGAATTGTCAATTTTTATTTCATTTCTGTCTTAAGAGGCAGATTAAAGAAGTTCTATCATCGCTTAGATAGGTAGGTAGATATCACTCGTTGCACACTACTGCGGTGGTCCTGTGTGGGATGTTACGCTTAGAGAGCAGTTTGTGTCTTACATATTATTAATCTATCCGTGTAAGTAGTTTATGGTTACTTCATTTCAGAGGCTGTGTCATACTCTTAATATTTTACTGAACTCAATAAAATTCCCACTGTTCCGTTTCAGGAAGCCAGCTCTGTTCGCTCGGAGCATAAAAAGGAAGTAGAAGTTATAGAGAAAACTGAAGTCCAATACGGCACAATATATCTTAGGTCTGTGTTTAACAACCCGTTTTTTTTTATTGCTTGGAATTGAAGAGGAAGTCAGTCGTCACGCCAGAAAATGTTAATTGAAGATTTAAAGAAATGAAGGAAATTGTCAAACTACTCGCCGTCATTGTCAAAAGGTTTGATCATTTCGTTTAATTCACATCCGGTTGGATTATAACCCAATATAACCATAATTCTTCCTAATTCCGACAAACTAATATCGCCGCCGCCATCTTCATCAAACATCTCGAAAACTGTTCTCAATTCTGAGATCTGATCTTGATCCAACTGTGATGCCATTTTGATGCGTCGTAGATGATACACAGAGAAGTTTGGTTGCTTTAAGTCACGCAAGAACTCTAATCTTTTCTAGCTAAGAGTCGGTAGCATCAGGCGTGTGTGGAAAAAGGAAACCTCTTCGATGTCATGCACATGTTGAAGACAGGCGTTCTTCTCTTTTCCAAATGGAAATAGAAAGACACGTCATCTTATTCCCTAGAGAGGTCATGCGAGCGTGGTTATGAGAGTCACGTTACATTGCATCGTAAGTCAAATCGTTTACTTTGCTTCGCCATTTTCTCGAACAATATGACTTTATATTTGAAAGACTTATTGCATGTTTGCTATAAAGCCGATTTTTATCACCAGTAAAAGAATGTACAGAAAAACGATAGGAAATATAATCCGCTTTTGACTGCATTACTATAAAACTCTGATTCTACCTCCTGTCCTGTTGATTGGTATTCGCTAGAAGCGTGTTAAGGGCTGTAGACCAAGTTGGCCTTGTTTTGTGAAGGCGGAGAGCGGTTTTGTGAAATAGGGAATCGCGAACACTCTCACGGATTTTTTCCTTTCCATCTTTTTGTGCTTTCAGGGTTGTGTATCTTAGAAATTTTTAATTTAAAATACAATATTGATAACTTTATGATATTTAAGAGTGAAAATTTGGTTTCTGTGACGCCAGCATGTTTGAAATATACTCATACCAATGGGAGTGTTTCTGTAACTAACACGACAAATATTCTCACATCATCTGACTATTCCGTCTGGCTGGTTGTTCACAGTATGGGTTTGGCGTATAATGGATTATGGTTAGCTGGATAATACTTATAGATAGGTACGATGTAGAATTCTCAACAGTTTTGCACAAACTTTCCAATATTAACTTTAATGATGAAACTCAAGTTTTATCCATTATGGTCTCTCAACGAACACAAAATAAGATGAATTAGGTGGCAACACCTCTCCAGTCCCAAAAAGTATTCAACGAGCATCTGACTCTCATCCATCCGCAGCTGAGACTATGCCTTGCAAGAAAGACACAAAAGGATTTTTTTTTTTCTAAAAACATCCAAACTATCGCACTCTCTGTCACAAAACTGGTTTACAATTTGTACCCATTTCAAGTCCCGCGCACAATTTCCGGAACACTTACGTTATGCTAGTAGATCTGTAGTGGTTTATATAGGATATACACATTGAAAAATACAATAATCAATGCTTCTCCGACCACGATCTACTAATTTGAATAAGTAAATTCTAAGCAGCAAATTCGCAGAAAATCGACCTTGTGTGAAATTGGAGCATGTTGCCACGAATGGTCTGTTTAAATTTAACTTTTGTTTATTATTTTTTTCTATTGCAACAAACTTGTGATCTGAAGTTGGCAAAACCGGATCACGCCGAGAACCAAGTCTTATTTGGACTTTATTGGATTTGGTTTCGAATATGATTTTATATAAGCAACAAATCTATAAATATTTCTACAAGTTCGTTAATAATGTTTTAAACAAATTGTAAAATGCAATAAACTTCCAATTCACATTTAATTTTGAGGGAAAAACCAAACAAAATTTCTTGTTTTTTGCCGTTAAAATATAAAAATTTATTTTCTTTATTTTCAAGATACTGTTTCTATGACCGATTAACAGTCGATTGGGATAATTTGCTAGCTTCCACTCAAATCCCCGAACTGATTGGTTTAGCTCTACTCGAAGGCCACTGAAATTTGAAAGTCGTTACCCATTGAAATTTAAAAGTCGATATGTTCAATAACTGGGTGAGATGATAATTCGCAGAATATTAAATATTTTTTAAAGATAAATGGCCTGCATACATAGGGCTGATGACTAAAAGTGACTGAATCAAAATATGTCAGCCAATATTATAATAATTTTAAGAGAGAAATGGCATTTGTTTCTGAATAATAAAAGGTTAAGAACTTCAAAAAACGTGCGCCAAAAAAGCGCAAAAATATGTTTGCCGAGATTTCTGAAGGACACGAAAGCCGAAAGCGTGAAAAAAATCCATGAATATAAACAAAAGCTGTATTTTGCGCATTTTTATAGTGTTTATCCCGGGATATTCAATACTTGAGTATTTTTTTCGCTTGAGTGATATTTAGAGGGCTGCACTGAATGTGTTTGAGAAGAGTCGAAGTTTAATTTTGAAAAAATAATTTGGCAATTTAAAAATATGGATTGAATAACTGAACTAATATTCAATGTTCATCTCTTTGAAAAAAGTATCCAACTGCCATAATATTAGGTATTAATATTTTTTGTGAGTGTAAAATTGGGCGACATGTAAAAAATCAACGACAAGACTTCTCAAGTTGTTTCTGAATTTATAAAAATACTATTTTCCATTCAAATTTTTGAGATATATTAAAAATCTCAAACATCAAATTTTCATGATTGAGCACATTGTATTGGAAAATAATTGAAATAAATCATTGTAAAGTTTGATAAGACTTCAACACATATATGAAATATAAAAACTTTACTTTTACGTGATTTAATTTTAATAGAAATTTATTGTCCCTCATTTGCTTCGAAATATTCAAACATTTAGGGAAATCCCTACTGTTTTGCTAAAATGTGATTCAGCGAGTATCCTTTTTGATATATTCCATGTGACTATACAAGCAGCAGTCATCTCTCTTCTTACTCATAGGTAGCCTATGGCTACGTAATATGTGGAAATCAGCTTTATAGCAAGTTTTTTTGGAGTCGATATGTAGTTTGACTGGACTACTAATCCCGTTTCTCATAACATTCAGCACCATTGCTTCTTTGTAGATCTGCAGTTTACGTGCAATTTAAAGGTGGGATGGTAATAATGGAACAACCATACGTACCCGAGAGGCTCGGGTTATGAATTAGCGTAGATTACGAGTGGCTGTTGCCAACCTATCCGATATCAGGATTTGATTAGCCGCAGAAAATAATGAGTGTGCTTCACGTTAGCAAGCAGTTTTTCCCTCAATTCAAACTAGAAGACACAATTGGTGTACGCATAAGATGAATGGAATTTTGGGCAAGCTATTGGGGGCCACGAAATTGGCCCCAATTGGGGGCAATGTCAAACGTTCTGGATGAAAAACAACATCATAAGTTTGAAAAAAATCACAAGGATGGAAATATCCCACGTGGGCGTGTCGCCAAACGCCTAACTATCCTTCGATCAAAATGCGAAATTTTCTTATTGTTATGACGGTATTATTATGAACACAAAATGTGGCTTGTTGTTTTGAGCAAGTTCATATGTATACATCAGTATGACTTGATTTGTTATTATACTACCCATCGGGGCAATCGCATGTGCGTAGGCCTGCAATTCCATGTTGAGGCATTATCAAGCAGGTATTGGAGGTTTGGCGTGAAGGGCATATGTTAGGCGCAATTTCGTGAGGGAAAATAATGTGGCACCAATTCCAACTTTCGGGGGTAGCTACACGTGTGGAATTTTGCTGCAAACCTGACGAATCTATAATTATTGATCAAATAGCCAAATAATCTCATTATTATATGAATATTCTTTATATTGTGGGTTGATGAATAACAACGATTTGACGTCATATCCCGGAAATTTATCATCGATATCACTCACCAAAGTATTGTTCAAAGCTTATCAGCAAAGCTCACAGACAAATGTTAGATACACGCAATATGCATTGCGAGATGTGAAATTAGAGTACCTCTAAAATACATCAAAAATCTGCCACACTAGGAAAATATTCACTGAAATTAAAGTTCCGAAAATGAGCCAATAATTACTTTTGGATATAGCGAGTTTTGAAGTACAATACCACTAAATGTTAACAAATTCTCACAAGCCTCTTAGACCCCTTGGAAATGTATTAAAATTTCAGGAAAAACCGTCAGTCATAAACCAGACAAATTGAATCATCCCTCACGACCAGAAATTTCTGCATTCGCTACTGACTTAGAGATAGATATGAAATTGGCCTGATTCGAATCACGTGCGGGATGGTTGAATGTGAGAGGATTTGCTGGATTTTACCATCGACGCACGAAGGTCCACGTACGGCTTCCACGTACTGGTTACGGCTTCCACCACCAACTGTACTGTCCATGCGCAGTAAAAAACTCTAGGCAAAAATATCAACTCTAATTTGGAACTGATATCTGCACGAGAGATAGCGCCGTATAGTTATCAGTTTTATCGGATTTCCTATACCGCAGGATCAAAATGAAATCTTATCCTAATTCAAACAATGATCACCAATAATACATGTATTTTTTAAGGTGGAAGGGAACAATACACTTGCCACTTTCGGCTTCCACTATCGGTAATTATATAATTTGTGATTTCGTGCACAAAATCCACGTCTGTGTTTATATCATGCGTCATATATAGTCGATAAGCAACAAAAATGCAAAAAATGGATTTTGCAAACAGGAGATTTTTTCGCATTGGACAAATCAGAAAGCATAAGTCACAAATGACCCGCGCTTCTGTCCCCCCCCCCCCCCCCCCCCCCCCCCCCTTACGGGATCGGTAGGTGAATCATGTTTTACAAGACATGTTTTGACCAACTTTTCTCGATTGGGATAGCATGTCAAACAGTGAACTGGCATCTTGAGGTTTGATCACAGCTGAGATATTGTTTTGTGACATCATAACACTATCCCGCTCCCATTGTAGAACATCTGTTATTTAGTCAAGGGTGAGGGTTTTAGCTAAAGGCAATATAATGCTCTTTGTATTAGCGACTGCCGATTTTTTGCCATTGTTTGATGAAGTCTTATACTACTCGAGAAGTGTAAAAATACAACCTGTATTGAATGAATGAATGAATTATATTATAATTAATAAACATAACTTGACAAAACAACTTGCGAATGGGCCCCAAATTACAATTTTGTCAGACTATACTATACAGACAGAAAAGGTTTTCTTGAAAATGTTTTTAAGTATGAGTCACGGATCTGAAACTTATGTGGAATATATTCGGATGAATTACAGCATTCGACTGGAATACAAATTTCGAATCGAATCAACTCCTCTCATCAACCAACATGGCCTGTTTTCATATAGGCGAAACTTCAGTCGTATTCAATATTTTTATATGTGACGTATGTGCAAATATTTTTCGTGATCTATACTATACAGACAGAAAAGGTTTTCTTGAAAATGTTTTTAAGTAGGAGTCACGGATCTGAAACTTATGTGGAATATATTCGGAGGAATTGCAGCATTCGACTGGAATACAAATTTCGAATCGAATCAACTCCTTTCATCAACCAACATGGCCTGTTTTCATATAGGCGAAACTTCAGTCGTATTCAATATTTTTATATGTGACGTATGTGCAAATATTTTTCGTGATATGAAATACACTGCGTTTCGTTTCGTCTCAATATCACAAGCAAAATAAAAATGAAATCGACGCTTCGTTACTATAATATACATATTATGTACACAAAAGCGTTTAAACTATGAAATTGCGAAACAAATAATTTGACACCAAAAATCGATATTATAAATCCTGATTGGCACTGGATTTAAGCTTGAAAAAAGGTGTCACAGATGTACGGTCACGGTCTTGGGCTTGACAAAATTTCGGACTTGGCTTGCCGTACCGCGTATTCTGTATTGCCGCTTCCGCGTTGGTTTGACATTCAGCATTGGGCGGAAATGAAATGAAGTGAACTTTTATTTCACAGTATGCAATTAACAATGTTTACAATTATATCTGGTTACGAGATTTTTCTTCTCATCATTCCATCCCTTGTCGAACATATGGAGAACCGGTAAGGTTATCGAGGCTAACAAGACGGGTCATATTGCATTTACTGCGAATATAAAAGAAACACGACTATTTTCCGATATGTTTGGATTAATTGTTAATAGAGATACTCTTCATGCACGTACGTAATCTATAATGTAACATAATGCATTTACTGCGGATATAAGAGAAACCCGCCTATTTTCCGATATGTTTGGATTAATTCAGAATTGTTAATAGAAATTCTCTCCATGCACGTACGTAATCTATAATGTAACATAGTGCATTTATATATAATAATTAAATGTTGATGCAATCGTGTGCATGTACAATATTGGTGCTGAATATCAACGTCCAACGGACCTACCCTGTACCTACTCAGTGCTGAACCTTTATGTACTTGAATCAAATATTTGGAGTAGGGCGTTTTTAATTTCCTCCTATTTATTCAATTGATTTTAGTTGGAAATTCGTATTAAAATCTTCTGCATTTGCCAGTAACACAAAATTACTACTTGCAAGGTTTCAAATATCCAATCTGTAATATTAGGGTTTATTTTGAACCTCTTAATTCGAACTCTGTATGTACCCACATTGACTTTTTTGCTCAAATTGGAACATGTTTTAATAATTGCGATGAAGCAACCTTTGCTCGCTCTTTTAAACATTTCTAGCTAGTGAAGTCATACATGCTTTTTATTACTGAATATATACTGTATATATATATATATATATATATATTACGGTAATTCACTCCAAGCAAGGCAGAGAGCAGTGTCTGAACGGAGCCAACTAACTGCCATTCAAATGACAAACATCAACTAAGTTACAAGATAAAGTGCCAACAACTGAGGGGAAAACATGCCATATAGAACTAAAACACCTTGGTGATGTGCAGTGAATGGTGTCTGCCCTGGACGATGATGACCATCTGCCACCATTATTTGTGCTGTACCGACACATTTTATGGCTGTACAGTGTATGTCCATATATAAAATATTCAATGTCTGTAGACTCTAGTATATTAATATTCATAAAAATTATATTTGCAGATACATAATTCGATGAAGCATCGAAAAAGTCATCATAAATATCCTTGAATAAAGACTCACTGATTATTGTAGACAATTTCTGGGTAAGACTTATATTATATTCATGATTTTTATATATTATATATATACTGAGGCTTATCCACACAGGGTGAGTAATACGAGTATTTAATTAAGGGGTGGCCATGTATAGTGAATAGCTTAATAATAATATCGTATGTTGTAAATAAATTTCAATTTCTGTAAGTTGATTGAGTGAAAAATTTCAATTTATATTTCAAAACTTGACCTCATATGCATTGGCCACAAATAGGCAAAGCTAGCTGCAAAGTGAACCATATATGTAATCAGTATAAGAATATATCTCTTCTGTGTCTGATATCAAGATTTTTTTATTTATATAGGTATCTCTGATTTCTTTTCAAGCATTGGAACTATTGCATCTGCAGTCTTAGTACTAATCAATGTTGTATGCCCAATATTATTTCACCTGACAAATTCCATGAACTGTGTTTAATTTACTGATCTATGCATGAATTTTATAGAAATGCCGTGGATATGTAACTGCTACATACATGCATGACTTGAATAGTAGAGAATGCCTAAATATAGATTGCACGTTCTTGAGTACAGTAGTCACACAGTTACATCACCTACAGTTCAATAAGCAATGTATTAGAGATATTATTGATTCTTTGTGCATCAATTGCAATAAGCAAGTGATAGACCTAATTGGAGCACACAAGATCAATATACTGGTAGATGAATTGTCTGTGGGCTTATTTGTAATTTACAATGGCAGAGCCGAATCAAAAATTCTTTCAGTATTCACCACTGGTCAACATGGATCTGGGTAGTGAAAATCACACCGCACCGTTTGAAGTCATATTCAGGGGAGCTGATGAGACAGCCAATGAAGATATACAGATGAATGAATTTGCTGTTGCAAGTTCATCAACAGAGACAACAGGTTGGTAAATTTTTTTTAATTAAATATATGTAGTTTCGTCAAGTATGGGCTGTTTTTAGATAGCACTTTTGAAGGTCCGTTGTGCCCAACAACGCAAATCAATTTTCATGTTGTATACCACCACCTTCACATTGCAGACATTCATATTCTGATCTTGCAAAGTGTGTTATGTTCGTGTCAATTAAATGTTAAAATATATTAAGGTTAAAAAACGATGTACCCAATAAGAAATTCGCTTTTGTTGAGCATGGACCATAGATGGACTGTGGCATGACGGCTCGATCCAGTGGTGGCCCGTCATCAACAAAAGGTGGTTGGGTAGTGTTTTTCTGCCTAGGCAGTGCACATCATGCTATTACTCCGATGAAATCACTACTGCAGTTAAACATGAGAGCTGTGCATTTCATGTTTGTATTATAATATGGAAGTTTTTATTCAGTTGATGACTATACTCAGGATGTAAATATGCAGTGAATCATCCTTATTAATGCAGACTTAAAAGTATTTATGGAATAAGCACATATTATTTCACTCCTTAACGGTACTTTTTCTCTATTCAAATGGCACTATTTTTATATTCTTCTTCTTTATTCAGTGGCATTATAGTCTTAAAAGCCATAGATTTAAATAGTACTGTAATTGGGTTAGTATTTAAAAAGTACTGTTAAGCAGTGGAACAATATGAGCTCATTCCAGCTCCTCAGCTCCAGGTAGGGATTTACTTGGTGCAAACAAAAATGTAGGTTTTTAAATATTTTCACATCCAGAGCTTCATGAGATGCTTTAGATCAATGTTTCTCAGGCTGTGTGTGTCTTGATGCCCTAGTATGCCAATACAGTTTACCAAGGGCGTTGCACGATGGACAGAGCCAAATCATTTTTTAAATACTAATACCACATACTTTTTATTAGCTATTCTGGAAATTAGTCTCAGGTTCTATATTTGCATTATTCCATCACCATGAGGCCTTGACATAATATGAGGAAGCGTAGGAATTGTAATGAGGAAATGTAGGAAATAGAACGGCAGTTATTTTGTTAGTGAGTTATTTATCTTGCAGTACTTGTAACAATGACTTTTTTAATTCATTTGCAGGAAGCGAGCTCAGTGAACTTCTACTCAAGCAACAAAAAAAAATTATAGGAATCGCAGTTGTAGATTAGTCACAGTGCTTGAGCCAGGATTATTTACTAGTTTAGCTTAATAATATTTGAAATTCACTACGGAATAATATTACAACATTACCGATAAATGATATTTTACCATATTTTGTTCATTTTTCAGCAAAGTCATGATTTTACTAAATTTTACAATATTTTCGTACACGTCACGATTTCACTTCAAACCTAATCAATTTTAAAAATATTCAAAAAACAGATATACTTTTAATTGGAACTCTGGAATACCTGACTATTTCAATAAGGGTGTCCTCAAGTTTAGTCCAGGCTGGCAGAATATTAGCTACTCTGTTGCTCGGACATCCAAAGCAAATTACTTGTAAATAAAGAGATTATGAGAATAGCAATGCTTCAAGATAAATCATTTAAGAAAAACAATATTCTGTCACCCTGAAGCGATAACCACCATGCAAACAAAGTATCATTTTGTAAGAAATGTATAATCTCTTGAGATGCTTCGTAATGCACATACAATTGTGTTTCTCTTATATTATGGGTCATTTAGCCGAAAATGCACAGTCGTGACCACATCTATGTTCAGACAGACCAATTAATAATTCCGGTAATTACCATTTTCAGTTTATCATGGTTCCATGCATGCTTGAAGCATGATTGAGAATGCCTGAAAATAGTGTTCTTAAGACTTTATTTTTGCTTGCAAGTGATATCATGAAATATTGATGAATTTTCTTCTGATAATTTTATTCCTTACGTTCCTTAGTACTACCTACTAGCGAAATGACTTATATGCTGTTAATCTTTATCTGCTGCGTGAGGTTTTTATTCTCAAAATTTCCCTATTCTTTTTGTTTTTTGCGTTTGTATATATATGTATATGTATGCAAGTTTAGAAGAAAGCAAACATTCACTAATTTTTAATCAGCCACATTGGATAGGAATCATTCATATTTAAGCAAGAGAAGAACCAGAATATATTTCACCCAACTCAGTTAGTCACCAATCAATTTACCAAGATTTATAGAAACAATTCCCTCAGTTTTCAAACGTTCAAGCCATGATCTTTCCACATCAGCATTATGTACTCCTGTTTTCCTGTTGTAATAGAAATATGCTCTCAACTCATAGCAATATGTCAGCCATCGTAGTCTGCTACGCAGACACGAAGGTAGTTGTTTTTATTGTAAGAAATTAACCAAAAAACAATTCATTTTTATTTTAATTTTCTTAATTATCGAATCTGTTATTGAATAACAGTTTTAGACATGAAAATAGAATTCTGTCTCGTTGACTGGGCTTAGTAAAATTTATATTTGTAAATTATTCTCATAATTGAAACACTTAATATGCCGTATATTCACAATGTGAAACTTTTAATAGTCGCTGATATGGTATTGAAGCTTGCTGACCATCCGACGAAAATGATATGCATATTTTCGACACCTGCACGATAATCACATTGATGATGATTTAACAATAACGTCAAATGCATACCTGAACGCAGTTGCTATTTTTGGAGATAAATTCTCCCAATAATGATTCCAACCTCTGTTTTCATCCATACCAAATCCATAAATATCCACACTGTCACATATTTGTAATGCCAGAGCTACACCAATTACACCTGTTGAAGGATATCTCCCCTGTCGGTTTATCCAATTTATATGAACATATCTGTTAAAAAATATTTTTTCTTTTGATAACAACATCATACCATAATATTTTTAAAAAATTTCGACAAAATTTTTTGATTGAGTGGGTTACCACTTTGTTATTATGTTCTCATTGCGACCGAAACACTTATATTATTTTTTATGAGTTCCACAGTAGTACCTGTAGATAAAATTAAAATCAATAAGCGTGGGTTAATGACTTCATACTTGATGATCTAGAAACTATCCACTTCAATCCATTATCTCTACCTACGATAATTCTAAATATCAGAAAATCTTTCAGCTTGTTCAAAAGTACCTTATCAAGTGATCATTTCAATCAGAATTTCTTTGTTGATTTGTTTAGTAAGCTATCTGTTAGTCATGCCTGACAAGTTGATAATCAGAATTTCTTTGTTGATTTGTTTAGTAAGCTATCTGTTAGTCATGCCTGACAAATTGATATTTCTTAATATGATACCACACTTCAAGTAACTGTACTTTCATATTAATACAATGATGATACCGATACTAATTTAGTCTATAGCCTGAGGGCACTGCCACTTGACAAACTGATCGAGAAGCCATTCCTTTTCGTCCTTCATTTTCTGCATGCCTACATTCAAAAAGAAATATGTTTGCCTACCGGTACCCAGTCAGAATGAGTTTGAGCATACGTGACTTTGTTAAGCATGAGTCACTAATGGGCCGTATGTGGTACATCTGTGCTTCTTGCTTGACAAAGTAGTGCTTCTCTTTGGGCCTCTATTTTCTGTGTCGCCTTATGCAACTCTAATGGCGTTGTTTATAAAATATTCATGATGGCTTATAGTTTAGTCAGGAATACATAGAAAACGTGTTGAGAGATCACTCTTGCTTATACATCATTAGATTAGGACTAGAACAAATCATACTGTCGATGCATTTCTGTCGTGTAGGTACGTTTTGTTGTGTTGCTATTAAAAATTGAAATAATAGTTGGTGTTTTCTATTTCAATATAGTTCTATACTGTCTATATTTGTGACATACTTGTTGAATATAAGTGTAACCTAAATAATACAGGACAGTTTAACCTCAGTGCAAATCAATTTAAGTTTAACTTCAGTGCAAATCAAACAGGGGAATAGAAAAAATCAGAAAATATGTCTGTCATTTTGTGCCAAGCACAAACTTTAGACCAAACATATCAGCAAGATGCAGTTCATTCACAAACCGAACTAGAAGACACCTAGAACATATTTTCTAGAAAATATCATTTACTTTAAATAGTACATTTCTAAAGGGTGCGGGCACAGGAAATAGAATGCTACAAGACATACATGAGTCGAATGCTGTGAGAGTGGCTATAATTTCCTGTTGATGAAATGATGTAATAGAAATATACATACAGATGTTGTATGCTATTTCCATTTTTACCATGATAATTTGGTTGCAGGCTTATGGGAAACAGATGCATTTTTAGGGAAGTTAGCTTATAAATTTATCTTGAAAGCAATATTCTGTTAACACATATTTAGGATTTAACATTTTTGGAAGATTTAGATTGAAGATTTTGAAGATTGTTTTGTCACTTCTTCATGATATGAAATATTATGTATCTTACTTATATAGAGAAAAATAACAGTAGCATACTTGCAGTATTCAATGAATTTATCATTCGTTTAATAGATTTTTAATCAGATCTGACAAATGACCAAGTATAATTCTTGATGGTTTTAGTGGATCGACCGAAAGGTGGGTTATTAGACCAAAAGGTGGGCTATCGGCTATTGTGAATGTTTAAGATAGTTATCTGCCCCATATTTCTGATGTATGGACTATTGTTTCCCGTCACATATGTATCTCATCGGTTTTGTTGTGTAGATGGGCCATACCTCAGTGAGGTCATTATTTTTGTTTGTACAATTCATTTGCAATGCAGCTAAGAGCTAATACGCTGGCCAATCAAGTTGTATTTTATTTACGACAAGCAAAAATTGTTCAGCTAGCTTAGCCCTTGTGAATTATACATGCTTAAATTAAAGTTGTGATTGATTATTGCCCAAGTTTGTTGCTTATCAATTTATTGCATCAGAGAAACAATAGCCATGTTTAGTTTTATCATGTGTTCCTATCATGTTTTCTGATATATTTACTCTTATCGAAAGATAGTTTATTGATCATGTCATTCACCTTATAAATTCGGGATGAATGATGTTGATTTTTGTGATATCTACATCAATACGAGCGGGTACGGGCTGATAAGTTCTTTTTATAGTTCCATTCGTTATTGCGCTGTAAAGCCATTCCACATCAAGAGGTTTAAATGGTATCAAAGTAAAACTGGTTTCTGTGAAATACAAATAAATCGAGAGATATTATTGATGCCCTCAGACTTGCAGATTGTCGGTTACTCCGGTACCTGAAGAAAATGGCTGATATCAGTGGAAAATTTACCAAATCGGCAATGTTTCGTGATAAACTTTTGCTAGAAGATTAAAATGTCTCTTTTTAAGCGTCTTTTAACAACCAAACTGTAGAAAAAGTAGATTCTGCCACCCTGGTGACAGGTATTAGTATTGTTGCACTCTTATTATTTCCAAGAGTTTCCTTTTGCTATCAACTTTATTCCTCCATAAAATTTTACTAGCTTGTGTGAAATGATTGCTAGATTGGAGCCCATTAAATATTGACAAAGCTATTATGCATGAAAGGGCTTCCGCCGCGGGTATTGATTGTGCTTTCAAACCAAAATATCATGTAATAGGAAAGAATGCAAGTGTTGCAGGAAATAGCATTAATGCTCCTTGTGTATTTGTAACGGATTTTCTCATCTGTAATGCTACAATTATATTATGATATATCATCAATTCGATCAAATCCATCTGGAATAAGGTATTGTTCTATTAAATTGCTAGTATTATTTCCTATATGTATTTATGTATTTCATTTTCAATAATATGAACTGTACATGAGTTTTGCAATTTATTATTGACTCATACTTGGTCAAAAAAACATCAGACTGAGTACCGGTAACAGAGGAAATTTCATCAAATTTCATCGTATATACTACAGTCATTCATATGGTACCTTTTGGTATTTGTTTAGCACTTTCTGGATACATAATTTGATGAGTTGTTTTTGATCCGACATCATTTTCAAATCCATCTGTTGGTGCTTTGTTGAAGCGAATTACTATATCATGGTTGTCAATTTTCTGTTATTGTAAGGATACACAGGAATTAGGACATTTCTTCTGATCAATGAGATTTTTCAGAAAAAGTAGTAAAAAGTAGAGTTGGGGTAAGAAATCCCAACTCATGAAAATTCACGAGCTTAAAGTGTTCCTTCTGGTGTATTTGACAAATTCGTCGTTCAATTTAATCCTCACAAAAAAAAGCTTGAAAAGTAGCATATGCCATCAGTGGAAAATTGATGACTAAAAACTTAGTGAAATGTTTTTTTTTCCAAACTTTTTTTGAAATATCCCGGGGCCCCACAAAGAGATAACTGTGATGTGGTGTAGTGTTATGATAGGCTGTGAATTAAAAATGATGGAACCATTGGATGATATTAATTTTTGAGTTATAAAAAAATTTTTTTCAACCCAATAAGAATTTAGCTGTTTGGGGTAAAAGCACTTTCTTTACCTCAATTCAGAATTTCGCCACAATAGTCATAATAATGTCCTCAGATATTGAATAGCAATGAAATGGAGGCACTTTAGAAGAATGCTGAAATATTTCACACAGATGCATTGATTACATCAGTTGGCCATTGAACAAATCTCATCTCTTATATCTGAAATCGCTTTTGCTGGTAACGTTACGGAGTATATTTACTGAGTTTATTTGACTATTATTGTGGTTTTAAATCAGTATTCTTATTTGAATCGATAAATTTAAAATTCTGATTAAAACAAATTTAGTTATGCATGGTATTTAATAATGTACTAATCTTTTTTTTTACCCTTTGAAAATTTTTTATTACCCCTTTGGGGAGATAAAAATCTCATAAATTCGCCATAAAATTTTAAATATTGTTCGAGGTAATTCAACAATGTATGTAACGGATAGGTTTTATAGATATCTATAACCACAACATCACATACCATCGTCCAATGAGTTGTATTGTAATTATAAACATTAAATTTTTTATTACCCTGGGTGACTGTACTAGATTACCATAACTTTACAATGATCAAGAAATTCTATTGGTGATTTGAATATCAATAACTGTCATAAGTCATGTTTATGTGTAATCCAGTTTGGCAGAATCTTGCTTTACTTTTGATGGATGAAAATTTCATATTCTTTCTATATCAAAACTGTCACGGCAGTTTTGAAAATTATTATTTTTGTTGCGTAATTTTGTTGTTATCAAGCAAAGAGCACAAAAACCTTGCGTATCTTGCAGTATTGCCCTCCTGGTAGGGCTGGGCAATTCAATTTTGCGATTGGAGTCACTTCGAAACATAGTTGCTTGGAATAAGTTGTGAAATGACCATAGGAACAAAAATTTGAAGTAACATTTCCATAGTTTAACAGCACAATGTAAAAAATATATACCGGTATATGATTTCTGCCAAATTCGTTTCTCTCAAATGACAAGTGTGATCTGAGAGTACGTTCTCTAATACTGTTCGTTAATATCATTTATCTGGGATTCATAAATATAAATTCTTTTATCTTAATATTGGACACTGATTGTTATAGTAGCTATTTATGAAAGCAATTCGATCCAACTAAAAAAAATTATCCAAATTTGATTCGAATTTAATATGATTCTGTTTTGCCCAGCCCTAACTCTTAGTAATTCTTTTCTGATAAAGGCTGTTATCTTCGCATGTTTGAGAAACCATGATCAGAAATTTTGTCCAGTACGGGTCACGAATAGACACTGCGCCTTTATGGGGCAAGGCCTAATTACCTCAAGTGGACTTTATTAACAAAAACTTTTGTTCACAAGATAGAGTGGCTGACATTCTGCGAGTTTGATGCAATGGTTTCTATCTGTAAGATCGTGCAAGGGAAGAATAAGTTCATGAACTTGCCTGTCCATATTCTGAATTCTTAAGATTCCATGAGTTTCCGACGACTGCACATGAGATGCATCCTCTCCATGTTCCATTTCTTTTGGGATGTTGTTGAATTCCACTTTTGAATAAAGCTTTCAGTACTGGTTCCAAGTCACTTCGCTTTGAGCCTTGTATTGACAGCCACCACTGGAAGACATCTGAAAATGAAAATTTCATATTGAACAGAGTAGTGAGCACAGGGGGTTGGCAGAATTTCGTTTTTTTTTTTTTTTTAGGGGTCCCATAATGTTTATGACATAATTTTTCCGATGTACAAAAAATCTTCAAAACCATTGAGACTGCTATTTCATAGCAGTATTTTTAACCTTATGGTTTTCTCAAAAAGAGCCATTTAAATTTTCTAACCACAAACATATAATGGCATATTGCACATTCTGCTAGATTGCCGCTGATGGAACTCATTTAATTCAATTGTTGAGTAGCTAACATGCAGCCAGTCCCAGTGATCATGTAATGAAATTGCCTAATAACTTGAAAATTTTTGTGAGATTACATGAACCTAATTTTAGTCATTTTTTCGAGAATCTTTGAGGACCCATGATACATACGCCTACTTAGCATTCTTGCTCAAGGATGCATATCTGAAGTGCTTCTGTACTTTTACGGGTAATGAATCAATTTTTAAAATTAGTTACCGTAATCAGAGTTTCATATTTAATTTTAATGATGATCCTTATGGCTTGCTCAAAGTCCACTAACCTGTAGTAATAGCCATTCTGTCACTACTCCAAAATGGCATCAAATTTTCATCATGACTTTCTCGAAACCACAAAGACTGTGCATTCTTTATACTATTTGAACATCTTCCATCTAAATTTTATTAGAGAATATTTTAGCTGATTTTGTGGCTTGTTAAACATATTGAGGCTTTCGAAGGTCAATGTAGAACAGGTTTGTGGTAAATTGAGTTACAATTGCTACCCAAATTGTTATCTCCGAGTTGACTAAAAAGCTTTAAAACTATCAACACTGCTATTTTATAGCAATATTGATGATTTTGAAACTTTTTTGTACAGTTTTATAGCTGAAATACACTCAAAGACTTCTATCTTCTAGCAAGAGATGTATAATAAAATATTGCCCATTTACTAAATTTTTTTCTGATGGAAAATCCATTTATTGTGACAGATTTTTAGATAAGGCAATAATATAGCATTGGAAGGGCTATAATATTGTATGAACATTTTGAGCAACATATTACTTTTTACCCTTGTTTTTATAGTACCATTTGATAGAAAGCATTTTCAATTAGATGAAGAAGGTTGTCTTCCTGAAACCTTTTGTCGGATAGAGAAACAAAAGTAACTCATGCTGTGTCAACAAAGTATCAATAATTTACGTTTGTGAACATGGTCATGCAACGGTTTATCTTAGTGGCACATTCTACATATTTGGTGAAGCATTTTTTTGACACATTCTGACATTTATATTCAGAAGATATAACCCATAATTTATTATAGGGTTTGGGACACCACTCTATCTGTGAATCATACACGACTAAATAAATTATTGATTTTCTCTGAAATAAATCTGGAACTTACGCTTGTTGTTTGGAAGTGTGCCTCCTCGCTCCTTGGTATCTTTGGAAGGATTTATATTGTTAAAAATTCGTACAGTGGTAGAACGATACATGTTTAAATATAAGAAAAACATGCAAACCATAACAAATATTGTTGAAAATAACAAAAGCACCAGCCCGTCTAACTTTAAACATATTTATGTTTGTTCACAGTGATAAAAATTTCTGCAGAAAAAAAAAAGAATTTTAACCTTAATCGAATCCTATTAAGTTCTAGCCTGGGAATCTCCCCGTTTCCATCATATTTCCTTTATATGTGGGTAACAAAAGTAAAAAAGGGTGCAGTAGATCATTTACTGTTCCCAGCCCCAGAGCAAATACCCTTTTTGGGGTGCTTTTCACATGTGGAATGAAGTCGCTGATTCCTCATTTTAATTAAGTAGCACTGTTGCCTCTGTACAATATATATATATATAAAAGTGACTCTTACTTTGTTCCTTTCATGTGTCGCCACCAGCCTTGCTTAAAGCAACTTTTCGATAAAAAAAAATTACGAAAAATCTAAAGAGAAATTTTAGGTTTATTTGTACTATTTCGCTTTTCATTTAATCTGGATTCTGAAATAGCCTCGCTCTGTCACATCCCCAGAATATTCCTTGCCCCCCACAACCACAAGATTCACTTACATTAGTCCAGTCTGACAAAAGTCTTTAGGCTAATTACTTTGGGTGGATAAAACAATTTATCATTGGTTTTATTAACATCTTTTCTGGTATTTTCTTTTTGATGTCCAAAAACATAGTGTGGATGGCGTTCTGCCTGATTACAGTATTTAATCAATGTAAATATTCTTTATTTATTTCCATTCTGGTTAATGATTTGTTTACCGTAATTGCGTTCTAGTTAACAAAAAATATATTTCTTTATTAGAAATGTTTATTATTTATGTTTATTTGATTTTTTCAAAAATATTACTGTCAGTTCATGTTTTCAAGTCTTGTAATTTTATTTTTTTAATTATGTTCGAAGAAATTTGTAAGTTTTATTATAAAATATCAGTAATACTTTGCATTCGTCTGGATCAAAAGTTCAATCAGAATTTTATTTTGCCGAGCACGACCCACAGATGGATCGCGTCTTTTCGATGCAATCCAACTAAAGATGTACGAAAATTTTTTTCGATTGGGCCATCAGCCGAAGCTTCACATCCAAACGTTTTATTTGTATCACCCCAAAGACATCTACTCTGGACAGTCAAGATTTCTTCAGTTACTGAACCCTTGTTTGAGCATTGGGATTAAATAAATCCATCAAACAGTTGTGCTCAGTGCCTGCCACCTCTTTTACCTACATTACCCACACACCCAAAAAAAGGTTTTGGGAGAAGTTAGAGCATTCTAAACTATTTGAATATGATATTTTATTTAAATACAAAAGTTTCATACTTCTTTCCATATTTTCAAAATATTGAATATTTGCAGTTTTATTCTTTAGTAATATCTTACTATAAATTGAAGAATATTTTGTAAGAATACTAAAAATATTGTTCCCATGATGCAGATATATTATCTCAATTGACGCAGAAGCAGAAGACTAAGGACTGGGTACCGTATATTATTGGTGCTTGATGGTGAAAAGTAGAATGAATTATCAAATAATTCCTGCATGTTCAGTCTAGACTTGTATTTATAATCTGGGATGACCAATGCTGATTTTTTACATATTTGAAATAAATTAAAAAAAATTTTTTTCGATGTCAAAATATTGGTCAATTTTAAATTCAGTCATTTTCATAATGAAAGATAAGGTTTTATTTTTATCCTGCAGTAGAGGAAATCAAGATAATGGCTTAGCCATTTGGCGAAGCGTGACTTTTTGACCAATTTATCCTATGAAATGATAAACTTTCACTATGTGCTTACTCCTTGCTGTCTAAAACAAGTCAGAAATAAAAAATTACCCGTATCGAATAAATTAACTCAACTCGACTACTCTATTTGTAATAATGGTCGTACCAGATTGTAGTTACGTAGTTGTAATTTCTGCAGAATGTAATTTAGTTGATATAAGTATAATTTTGTGCAAAATTTGAAATATCGATTTGAACCACCCAGACTTAACCCGACAAATTCTTCCCTCTTGAGAATGTGGTATTATTTATAACACCCTCCTCACTCTCATGAAGTTTTCAAAAAAATACTTCTATGCTGATCTTTGAAAACTTGAAGGTCCAAAGTTCACCAGGACAGATTTTCGCAATTATTGAACAATAATTTCTTGATTCATTTATTGAGCATTCCTTATATGGTAAACAAAAAAAAAACAATCTGATATTCCTTTGTTGTTTTTTCTTTTAATAATATACCTTTTCTTGTTGGTATATCAAGTTATTTTTAAAATACTTTTTCTAGCGCTTCCTCCGACTCTTAAGACTCTAAATATACAATAATCGCAACATAGCAAACATATCAGTTATAGAGCAATATCACTGTGATTCCCTATTGTATTTTTCCTTGAAATATGTGCAAAATAGACAAAACATCTGTGGCACAAACTTGAAAACAACTTGAAAACACAGCTCCAGTGTTTCTCACTAATTAAGTTTTTAAACTTTGCAAAGTATTATCTCAACCCTCGCATCTCTACGCAACATCTCTACGCAACGCATCTCTACAACGGTTTTAAACTTAATAACACATTTTCTGAAGTTCAAACAAATAGTCTGTTAGTCTTTGCCTAATTTCAAATAAATGGTTAGGAAACTCGTAGCTTATTTCTCATGTATGTCTCTTTTACGGATTGTGTGACTGAAGTGTAATCCATCAGTGGCCATGCTTATTTGGTCAAATTTATAGCTTTTACTGACAATAATGATGGTTGAAAAATACCTTCAAAACAAACATTGTGGCACATTGTTGCTATCATAAGCAGGGTTATCCTCACAAGATATTGTAAAGTGATATTCGAAATACGTAAATAGAATGATATTTCAACATTTCAGATGAACAAAATTGAAGATATTTGACAGTATTTTCCACATTATCCAGTGAAATCATGTCAATGACTTGGGTCAAATTTAAAAATTCTTTTTTTGGCTTTTTTGGCATACATCATGATTTTACTTCAGAACGAATTGATTTAGAAATACTTATAAAACTAAATTTATTTTAAATCGGAATCTGAGATTTTGACTATTTGGATTGGGATATTCCTAGTACTGGCTGGGCTCGAAATATCTTAATTTTGAGTACCGGTACAGCTATGTCTCCTGCTTGCAACTGTGCACTGTCATAATGCATGTCAAATAGAATCGGTATGAATGAATACATACAATAGGTCTGATATAAAATGTTTAATTATTAATATGGTGACATTACTGTTTAACACCATTGGGACACGTCCTCTCACACACCCCTCATGTTGAATGTTTGAGGAAAATCGGTTATACACAAAAATCTAATTCATTGCATTTATTCTCGTCCTTGTTTTTATTGTAATTGTTTACAATTGTTTTTTGTGTCAATATTTAGAGATATTCAAATCCCGAAACCAATCAAATTTTTAAACATTCTGTAAAGTTTATTTACTTTATTATTATCAAAAAAAACTGGATAACTTAACAAAATATTACCGCAGTGCAAATATATATATAAATGTATATATATATATATATATATAAAATTTTAACCCAAATACTAATGTGACATGATGTCAGTATTTAAAGCAACTAAGACAAAGTTTATGAATAAATTAGCTTTGTGGTGAGGGTTGGCCACACTTAAAAATGACAAAATTTTTTTTTTTTTTCAAATCTTTAGCTTGACCGAATGATCATGCTATTTCTGCATGGTCTGTGGTCTTTTAAAGTCAAAAAAATAACATCCCTGTCATAATGTCATGTAGAAAGTCCAATGGTTTGTTTCTACACGACACTATTCATAACTATAATCCTAATTCCTTGCACTGTCAAACACAATACCAAACTTTTGATTATTTTCCGATTTGGGTGCATTAATTAATTATTTGTTAATTATTACTATTATGTTGGTATTTAAGCAATTGTTTGAATGTATTTTCAAGTGAAACATTATTTAATTTTTTAGACTTGGATAACGGAACATCAGCGAGTGAGATATTGTACAATATGCAAATGCAAGGTAGTAGAACAAATAGTGTTGAAGAAGACTCTCCACTACGTGAAACGCGCTCAGATCCATTCAATAAACCAAGGTATGATATCAAAAGCACAAGCGAGCTTTTGCTGCCTAATGAATCACTCCAAAATCTAAAAATTTCTGTCAAAGCATCTTTTGTTGAGTTTGTGTCGCTGATAGATCGCGTCCAAGAGACACGGTCCATCGGTCTCGCATACTTGACAAAAGTGTGCAATTCCTCTCTATACTCTCACATTCTTGCATTTCAGCAATTCTGAAATATATCCCGACCTTTTCATAAATACTTACATGGCACTTCTGTGCTTTATAGCTTTATATTTATAAGAACGTGGCTTATTTAAATTTTAAAGTTTTGAATATTAGTAGAAGGAATTTATTACTACGGTACATTTAAAATTTGTGGATACTCTCATTTGCTCGAAACGTTCCTCTTTTGTACCGTGAATGTTTTAAAACGTGTAAATGTCTTTACAAGAGCGATGATAAGAGTCACGATTTTATATTTTCATATTATTTTTCAATCCTGCTTTTTTGTGATAAGGTAACTTATAGTTACGTTGACTTTCATTTGAAAAACAGCCCAACTTCTTTAGCCAAATATAAACGCTCAGTATCTCCCTGATGAGACAATGTTCAACTGTTACATTGTTGAATGAAAAAAACTTTCAATTGTGATAAACATTTGTTTTTTACAGATGGTGGAGAGAAGCATCAAGTTTGTCAATTATAACTGCCAGTATGATAATATTTTGTGTTGGAATAACCATTGCAATGATTATTCAAATATTAGTCGGAGCTCCTCAGGTAAGTTCTCATCATTTATACAAAAGTTCTTTAAAGGAGCGAGGTTCATCTTATAAACTATAGCCACCCAATCCACATTTCTTGTTTCTGCTAAGCATAAGTCACAGATGGATCGCACCTCTGCGGTGCGATCCATCAGTGTCCCAAGCTTAACAAAAGAATGAGTAAGCCAATCTGGCTTTGTGTTTGCTCTCTGCTGTAAATATGCCACCATCAAATTGAAGTCAACTGACAGCAAACATTAGTACAAACATCAAAATTAACTCAATAATGCTTTGCAGTATAAATCAATCACATAAGCATTGATTATAAAGCAATTTCAAGTCGTATAAATTTCGAACATGATTATCTGAAACAAGGTCATAAGGGTACAAATTATGAAATAGATTTAAAACCAAAACCTTTTTCATGATTAATAAAACTTATAAAACCATTTTTTATTTGTTAATATTTGTCTAGACTTGAGTAAAATTTGGTTTCAAGTTGATTTATTTTCAAATCAAAAAATCTTTTAATCAATGTTTAATAATGTTCATTCATTGATTCATTTTGATTTCATTTAACTGATAGTCAAAAAATTACTATTGTTTTAATCTAATTAATTATTCATGAAAGCTTCAACTGTGTTGCCAGGTTGTTCCACATGCTGGTGTTTTATCTGACGATGATCAATGTTCGAAGATCGGTATCAAAGTTTTATCAGAGTCGGCAGATTCAACATATCCTACAGCATCAACCATTGATGCAGCAATCCTTACTTCACTTTGTCTTATCATTAAAAATATTCATAAAGGTGGAATAGGCGGGTATGGTCAATTTCTATCCAAACCATGTACAAAATTCAACTATATCGCAATTGATATAAAATGGCTATGATGGTGCCTGTCACGTAAGAAATTTCAAGTTTGCCAAGCGTAAGATTCTGGAAGCATATTCTTGAAATTTTAAAATGATTCTATCTGTCTGCCATCGAAACTGTTCAGGTGCAGCCCATATGTGGCTCATGCTTAACAACGTTAGATTTCTGATGTTCCAAATATATTTTTGTATCTACATTTTCTTGATATATATTTATATATTCAACCATTTGCAGAGGAGGTTTCATGTTGATAGAAAAGCAGCATGATGCATCTCATGATATTGTTCAAATTGATTTTCGAGAAGTTAGTCCGATGAGTACAGAAACACCAAACGTTACGAGGGATGAAATAAAAGCAGAAAAATCCGTAGCAGTTCCTGGTTATATTCGTGGGATGAAACTGGCTCATGACAAATTTGGAAAGTATGTTTTTGCTTTTTTGAGTACTGTGGTTGAGGAGACAATTTTATTTTATTTTTGGGTATTTTTCTATAGGTAGAAAAACGTTTCATCATTCCAGATAAACAAAATTGCTGATACTTGACCATATTATTTGCAAAAAAGCCATTATCTATGTTAAGTTTTACAATATAAAATATTGTCATATATCATGATTTTGCTATATATTGAATCAATTACAAAAATCAAATAACGAAATTATATGGAGCCAAAATCCTAGAGTGATAGACTATTTCGAGATAAAGACGTCCCAATCATTTGATGATTTTAACTTTGAAGAGCGTATTTTGATTTGATTTGATTCTATAATCTGATTTTTCTATTCTGTTTTTGACCAAGGGCCGCAAATTCTTGATTGTGGTGTCACTGTTCAGCATATCCAAGTTAATTATCGTGAAAATTCAAATAAGCTTCAACATCCTCAACACTGCTATTAAATAGATGTCTTCTCAGTGTTTTTCTTTAGTAATAAACAGGGAAGATAATATTATGTCACTGAATTTCTGCATATATTGCAGGAAATATTAATTTATAAATAAATATTTTGATATCACGTTTCACTATCCAAACTTCTTCATTCAAGAGCTCCTTGGAAAAATATATTTGCACAAGCTTCGAAACTGGCTTCAGAAGGAGTTTTAGTTTCTGAAGAAGTTTCTGAAGCGATCTCAACATTAAACCTCAAAACCATTCCTGATGAATTACTCAAACTTGTAACCAAAGACAACGATACATTAACAGCACTGAAAACAAACGATACACTGACACAACCTGCACTTGCTAATACATTCCAGGTACAGTATTTTTTTTGCAATGCTTGTTTTACTATATTTGCTCTAAATTGAAAACGAAAACAGTTTTGGCTAGTTTGACCTGTTAAATATTCCTATTGCAAGCCCATTGAGCATATTTAGCCATCTTTTCATCTTGGATCGAAATTTGCCATAATTTGCTTTTAAAAAGTTTGTCAAATGTCAATCTTTCAGCCAAGGCATGTTTTTGACAAGCAATATTGTATGTTCAAATTGGGGGCAACATTGCCCAGTCATTTATTTTTTTTTCTGTGTAGGGAACATTATCTACAACACAGTGTAGAATTAAAACGTTAAAAGTCACTTAGAAACTGTCTCGAATGTGTAAAATAAATCTCTAAAGCAATTTATACCATATTTATTGTACTTCTCCACGAAAATCCGAAAAGTTCAATTATACTTTTACTATTCTTCCTTTGACCAGATCCAGTCCTATTTATATCACCATTGTAACCTCTGTTTGGAAATGCATGATTGAGATTTTAATATTCTGTTTAAAGTCGAGGAAAAATTGTTCTTTAATTTGTTTTCTCAACCATTTTCAGATCATTGGTGAGAATCCAGATGCATTTTACACTGGTACATTAGCTGATTCTCTTCTTGCCGCATTAAATAAAGGGGATTCTAAAATGCAAAAACAAGATTTGAAAAATTACAAAGCGATTTCCAACACAGATGTCCTACGTGTAAAATATGGAGGTAAGTGATGTCCCAGAAGAAATTCAATCTGGATAGAGAGATTTTAATCTGATAAAACCGTAATTTGTCTTGGAAACGAATAAATTATATAAAGAGTACAATGGTATAGACTTACAAATGCAAACCTAAAAAAAATTTCCTGTTGTGTTTTCTGTGTTCCGTAAGTGGTAGATGATTTTACCATCGCCCAGTGTTGGGGAGACTCTCGTCAATGACTTGACTCAAGTCACCCTCGATTTCAACTTTTTCAATAACTTAACTCGAATCGTTGTAGGTAAATAATTCAACTTGACAAAATGCTGATACGACTTGAATCGGGGCTTGATAAAAATTTAGCCAGAGTCTGCAATCACTTTTAAAATGTACCCCGCTGTAATTTCCATGTTCATCTTCCGTGTTCGTCTAACGATCAGGGGATGATTCTGAGTGGGTACTTATAAAGTGAGAAGTCATTACTGTTGAACAGAATTGGAAATCGACTCGTGGCTCGTCTCGCGACTTGTAAATGTATGACTAGACTTCAAGGTACACTGATTTGAGACTCTGAATTTAAATTTTGGCAAGAATTGGACTCTACATGTTCTTTGACCAACACTGCCATTGTCTATGGTAGATAGTTCTACTCGCTATGATTCACTGGTTAGTTCCCTCTAGGTTCCCCTAGAGGGAACCAACCAGTAAATTATAGCGAGTAGACATAGAGTCTAGGTGCTCCTGTGATTTTCAATAAATAAATTTGCCTATAATGAAAATTAAAATTTAATTCATTGTTATCACTCTAACCATTTTTTTTAATTTCTAGATATGTCTGTAGCCACAAGTAGTCCTCCATCTTCAGGACCGGTGTTATTATCAGCATTAAATTTCCTATCTCATTACCCTATTGTTAACAACGTATCAACTGATTATTTATTGGTGAGTTCTCTTTTGTTGTACGTGTTTCACACATTTAAATAGTTGCGTTTTATGGGGATGCACCTTTTGGAATAGTCTGGTATTCTAGAGTAATAATTGAAAGTACTTTCATGTTTCAATTATCCTCAAATTGATTCGTTTTGTAAAAAAATCATGATAAATATGCCAATATATGATATATATAAATCATGACTTTGATGTAAAATGTATTACTAACTATGATTACATATCAGTAATTTCATTTATCTGAACTGTTGAAAACATTATCTTTGTATATTGAATTTTGAATAACGTTCAAAGTGGACTATAAGGATTACCCTAGATCATATACAATTCTATCTCAATTGTTTATTTACCATCTGATTTCTTGTGAAGCACAATCATGGTAATATGATACATTTTTGTGTTATAAAATAGTACAAGCAGGAAGTTAGCTTTTCGCTTTATCAAGCGGGTCACAGAAACTGTCACGTTGCTAGGTACAAAATGAAGATTTGAAGAATCATAAAAATTAGGTCGACAGAATCTATTTTTGGAAAACTACTTTGCAAAATCTTCATTTTTATTATTACATACGGTAATTAAAAAACAATAATTTCTATTATCCAAACTTTTTTGCAGTATCATCGCATGTTAGAAGCATTAAAACATTCATATGGATATCAGTCATCCTGGGAAACCAATGAGCAAGTAAATACAAGGTAACGAACAGTTTTACGCATTATGATTTTTCTGTATGCTGACAACGTGAGAAAACTTAATTTTTTTATATTATTTTTTTCAGTTTCAATGATGCAAATGTTTTAGAACAAATTGTAGACAATAAAACATTCCCAGCTGTTGATTATTTAAACGGTACACAACCATTATCACTGAATAAAGGAGGAGTACAGCATGTTACTGTCGTTGGATATGATGGCTTTGTTGTGACTATAGTCATGTAAGCCAATTTTTGATTTTAATTAATATACTGCATAGCATTATTTTGTCGGAGGTGCTAACTATGGATGCAATGTAGAGAGGTAAACTGTATCCAGCACAGGATGGCAGAATCTTAGTTTTCTTTGGGTGTCTAAAATGTTCATGTTATTTTCTTCGGATAGACAAAAAAGCTTCAAAACTATGAACACTGCTGTTTCATAGCAGTATTGATGATTTTGAATTTTCTGCAGTTTGGTTACTACCAGGCAGGAAGAAAACCAGGCAGGCCTCTTGCTTTTTTTTTCTCTGTGTGTCTGAGAAGCAGAGTAACTGGCATTCTGCCAGTCTGATTCAGTGTGTATCGAGGTTCCCCAGAAATTCTTGTTTGCACGCACCACAGTTGGATTGTACCTTGTCAGTGCAATCCATCAGTGATGCATACTTAACCAAACATGTTTTTCTTACCAGGCTGTGAGTTTTGTCTAAATGATTCCAATCATTGATTATCCAAAATATATTTTTGGAACAATTAAATCTCGATTCCTGGATTATTTTCAGATTCAGAATATAAGGCATGAAGTTTTCTCGTTTTTGTACCGCTTTTCTGATGATATTCATTTCAAAATGTTTCAGATCCTGTGTAAATACAAATGTTATCAGGATTACAAATACTGAATCTTGATTTCGTAGCTCGATTTTTTTCATAGGAAAGGCATGAAAATGTCTATATAATGAGCAGCATTGGGATATTTTTAGACTTTTTAAGGAAATAACACATTAAATTTGTAATAACAATGGGAATATTTTTATTCAATTGGTTGACTTTTCCATATTAACCTTTCAGGGGTATTGGAACGCCATTTGGTTCAAAAATAATGTCAAATGGATTCATTTTAAACAATGCGATGTTAGATTTTTGTTGGCCGGATAAAAATGAGAAGATTGATGGACTAAAGGATTCTGAGGTAATAATGGAAATATTTTAGTAAAAACATAATTTGTTTTAAAAAAATAAAAAAATGTTTTGATTTTATTCACTTGTAAGCAGGATGGTTGATCTCTCTGGTTCTAAATATCTGTATAATTTGTTTTAGTGATAAAAGCTGAAATTTATCGAAATGAGTAGTAATGTAATAATGATCACGTGCCCATTTTGTATATACAACTCGTATGTTATGATGAACACATACATAAACCACTATTGAATGTCTTTTGCAAACTGTTTATATATTTTACTGAATTGTATATTTTCACAGGCAAACATGATAGCAGGTGGTAAACGACCAATGTCATCGATGTTGGCTGTACTGGGTCTACCATCCACAACAAAATGTGGTCTTTATCTTGGTTTCGATGCACATGTTGCTGAGTCTGCTATTTCAGGTATGTGCCATGGACATTTTTTTTATAGGCTGCGTATACCATATTGAGCTGGGTATTCTAGAATGTTGACAAAATATTTTTTTTTTTTTTGAATTGTCTCTTTTTGCAAAAAATGATATTTGGCACAAAATTTGACATAAATCTTGATTTTGCCATAAAATCCGATTCAAATACTTCAACTTCTACGCTGCCGCTATTTGAAAGGGGCATTTCAGAATAGCTTATCTGAACTATTATCTCAAATTTGTGATTTATGATTCGAATTATTTAAGTTGGTCTCTAATAATTTTAGTGACACATGAGCACCATATAATTCATTTCCAGACCTAATTAAATCAGTATTTTTCGATCGGAATAATTCTGGAACATAATTCCGCATTGCTCATTCCTATCTCCAATCAGAAAATTTTAAATAAATTACTAATGGATCATGCTGCCAAGCTGTTTTTAAGGAAGTGTGTGGATGTCGTTATCCGAAAATTCTAGAGCTTTATTTGAACTTTTTTTGCAAATCTGATCTCTTTTTCTGCGATAAAAATGCTATCTGAAATATTGTCAATATTTCAAAATCATTTTTAGAGAGAATTTTTAGTTTGAATATATATGTACTAATTTATGTTATGTAGGAAATATTGCTTCATTGGCTGCATATATCAGGGACTGGTTTTGGTAACTTCAGCTCATATAAGTATTTGGCAAATTCAGAAATACATTTGCTGATTTCTGAAATGTCTCTGTATGTATCTATGTCTGTATGTATCTGTATCTCTGTATCAAATCATTTTTTTTTGTTATTAAATAGCACTGTTGCAAACTGTTGTTAGAAAGGTATCTGGGATGGTTCTTCCTTACAGTATATCTTCAGGACGTCTAAATCAATATTCTTATCCATTCAATGTTGAAGCGGAAGGTAATTTATTTCATTATTTGAATGTGATAGTGAACACTTCTTTATTATTCCAATTCGTTGGTGTTCAATTTTGAGCAGGTTTTTCTTATAGTATCAGTGCAGAAACTTTTTAATTCCTTTCATTATCAGGGTGGGTCATTGAAAGACTGGTTAAATTTAAGTAGCTCGGTATAATTTTATTTATATATATATTTGTAGTTGTACTGGTACACGCAGTCACAAAAAATTTTATTTTTTCATGGGAAGGGAATAATTAATTTTTCTGACTTGGAGGGCATTAGTCATGTAATCTAATGGATGATATCCAAACAACAACCGTGAGATCATCATTTCAATGCTTGGCACCAAAGTCAACTGATGTTCAGTCTTCAGCTTCAGCTGAGAAATGGGAAATGTTCAGCCAATCAGCGTGTCCCAACATATCTATGGGATCAGATATGACAAATCTTCATACAGCCCATGTACGAATCCAGCCAGAAATTTTTTTGCACGAAGCATGAGCCATAGCTGGATCTCGTCTCAATTACGCAAATCCATCAGGGAGCCATCTTGACAAAACATGTTTTGTTAAAATATTTTTGATTGAGAAAAGAGCAGTTAAGGTTTCTCAAATTTGCCTCATTTTCAACTATTGGAACAAGACGGGACCCTAGTGGGTGTGTAATGTGCATGAAAAAATTTGACGAATAATGATTTTCTTTCTGCTTATTTCTAGCTTCTGTGTCAACTGATCTCATTAGATATTTGAAGTCGCTTGGACACAATGTTACTCAATTATCATCTCAACAATCAATAGGTGTATGTCATGTGTTAACATATTTTGAAGGGATTGTCAAGTTTTATGAAGACTCAAGAGATGCTGATGACGGCGCATATGTTTTTTAAGTTTATATTGAATCTTAATTATCTCAATATTTATTACACATTCGTAGTTACTTATTTGCACTTTAGCCTTTGTTATTTTGATAGTGTCTGAAATTCGTAAATTCATATAGTAGGTACTAAATAGGTATATTATGTTGAAATAATGATGATTTTCTTCTTGCCCTATTGAAATGTTTTATAATCACTTGTTATCATATTCAATCGTTTATTTTTTTCAATAGAATACTATTATGATATGTTTTATGATATGATATTTAATGATATGTTCACCATTTTCCCTTAATAATCTTGGAATAATTAATAATTAGTAGTAGTGTTTATCCACCTTTTGTTTGATAGCGAATATCTGAATTCTAGCCATTCCAAACTTCAAAAAATATCAAAAAAGGTACCAATTCCTACAATAATAATATTATTTCTTATCAATTATTATCTTAATTGTTGGTGGTTGATGATCTAGTTAGCATTCCATAATATATAAAATAAAAAAATAAGTAGAAAATACTTCCTGTTCCATGTTTTATTGTGGAGATTATGAGTGCTTTCATGGTAAGCAGTCAGAAGAGTGTAAACATGCGAAAAAATACTCTTTTAAACTGTTGTGTCAACCGTAGTAGGGAGTTAAATGAGACGTGGTGCCCGTGGGCCAATTGGTCTAAGTTGATGTCGTCATAGGTCCGGTAACTTGTATCAATCGGTATAGCAATATTTGATTTTCCTTTGTGGAAACACGGGACCTGGTTTGACTTATCCTCCCCAATTGGATGAGCGGGGAGGAGCAAAGTTTGCTTGTCGAGTTGTGAAATAATGATTGACGCAAGGTAATACTTTAACTGAAATCCACATTTTTAAAAAAATTCGGGTTGAAGCGAAATATTGCATTTTTTTCATAATTTTAGTCGACGTCATGAAATAGCGTAAATTATGCAAGATGTCATGTCTTGCAAAGTTTTTTATTTTTCTAACATTCTGGAGGGTTGCCACACGTTGCAGTGAAGTTTTAGGCTCTTCAGATTACTACAGGAATAGGTGGGTTTCGGGATAATCCTTTTATACCAGGAGTGCTATGGAATAATATCTTCCAAATTGAAGCCACAAATACGTTATGTTAAATAGACAAATACATCAATAATTTTGGCAATAACATCATCATTCAATGTTTAATAAGGTATATATAGGTATGTTGGCTCAAGTCCTAGATTTAATAATCAACAGTTAAAATTAAAGTTATATGCAATAAAAAAATTATTGGATCAGAAATTTATATATTTGAATCACATTTGAAATACTAACTAACAAGTACTGCAAGATGAAGCAAGGCCAAGCAGTCCACAAAATTATGGCAAAAATTGAAGAGATGTCTTCTACCCAACAGGACCTTGATAAGCGTACTAATGCTATGTCTTCCCCTCGGCATTCTATAGCCGGAGAAACTGTAATATTCTTCATGGTAGCCAACACGTTCTGGTAACTGAGAATCACAAGTTTGAAACATGGCTTGTGGAAGCCCTCAATAGACATCTGAATATCAACATCAGGAACGAGAACATTGACATTGCCCATAGGCAGGTGTACAATAAAACTTTGTTCGGAGATCTGTGAAGAACTTGATGTATGGCAGCAAAAAGATCTTAATAGGAAGCGGACTCTTAATAACAGTCTCTGACAAAACATCGTCTCAAGCTTCTCAGAGCTGGGGAATTTGCTTTTAGATTTAGAAATGTCACGCCCATGAATGGGAATATTTGTTATTAAAACAGTGGGAAAAGCAACTGAGTCATATATTTAATGATATTGATTGATATATTCAATCTAGATAGAGATATATACATTGTATACAAGTTTGATTTATTACTAACAAGACCTAACCTTAACAGCTTTTTAGTGTGCCTATTCATTTTTCAAAATATTTCATTTTTTTTTCACAAGTCCATTTTCCTTTTACAGCCCGAAAACAATTAAAATACCCATGCCAAAAACCTGTTAGGGATGAGGATAGTGATTCAGTATTCTGTGATATTTATTCCAAATGGTTTCATTTTAAAGGTACAAACCTTAAAAAGTCTGAATATGATATTTTGGCATCAGAACCAGATGACAAACCTTGGTGCTGTGATATCTGTTTAATCGATAACTCAACATTTTCAACAATAAATGATATTGATCTGGCAGATTCTTTGCGAAATAAAAGTTACAAGCATATTAATGATGATCCAGATTATCTGCGTAACCTATTTAATAATATGAATGTTGGAAAGGATGACGCTGATACTGTTTTGACATCAGTGCTCCTAATCATTACATTTACTCTCATGAAATTGATGACATTAAGAATAAGGATAGTACTGAGATGAATGGATTCAATTCTCTCTCCATAAATATTAGGTCACTGTCCTCCTTCAAAAATTTTGCAAAACTTGAAGCATCAATTTATCCTCTTCCATGCAAACCTCATGTTATTGCCGTGAACGAGACCTGAATAGATAGCTCATCAGCTGATGGTCACTTCAAGAATACAAATTTTTATTAAAAAATAGATACAATGTTATAGGTGGTGATGAAGGTTCATATATCAGAAACGATGTCAGTAACCGCCCTCAAAATGACCCCACAATCATGTATGACAAGATATATCTATGTTTGTAGATGCTTTTGCTCTTGATGGCAAAACAACTACATGTGGTACAATACATAGATCCCCTCTCAATGACAATGCTAGCAATATTCTGTTCAGAGAAAATTTGACTTTGTCTCTGTCCAATCTAAGCAGTTGAAATCATAATTAGATCATGGGCGACATGAATTACAATTTATTTGATCAGTTCAATGACAAAGTCAGTTCTTTCATTGACATAATACATTTATTTTCATATTGCTTTTTAATTAACTATCCTGCCAGAATAACTGCAAGTTCTGCTACAATCATTGATCATATTTGGACAAATGTATTTGAAAAACCAATTAACAGTACAATCTTGGTGGAATGTAGTTCAGTGTTCTCTCTTGGAAAAACAAAGCTATAATTACACACCAAATCCTTGGCAAAATGTTTCAATGATATGTTTGAGAAAAATTTAGGTAGCAGAAATAATTCCACAAATTTGATCCAACTTTTCATGAAAAAAAACGTAAGCCAACAGTCATTACGTTACATGGGTACAAATACAAAAATCTGGAACGGCTTGCCTGCCAACCTAAGGGAAGCCAAAAGTAAATCTAAATTTCAGAAATTGCTACTCGTCCAACTATCAGACGACCGTATAGTTAGAGAAAGGAAATATGGGATAACCATTGAGAACTGTCAATCTTTGTTACTTTATTTTGCACTGTTGTGGTTTATTTGTTTACACCCCTTTCAGAAGTGGAGTGATAGACTCTGTATCACGAACTTTCGTCAGCTCATGTTTGAATGAGCTTGACTTAAAAGCTATTTTCTGAATGAGAGTGGGACATTTTTTATGTTTCACGGTTGGGATATATTTGATTTGTCAACAGTTGCTCCGATCATTCTTGTGTGTGAATTCCGATGGATACCTCGCAGATAATAAATAGTTCTGTTTTCAATTCCGGCTGTGCATTGGTTGGATTGAACAAAATCATGGGTCCAGAATGCATGATATCCTTCATTAGGATCTCAGTCGAGCCTTGGCTCCCATTTTAATGTTTGTTCTAGTTGCAATGTATTAGGATATTAATTTAGTACGAGAATTATGTGTGTTATTTTCATATGTGTATGTATACCGAGAGTGTATGCTCTTGACCCAACGATGCATTGCTGGCGTGTTACTGTAGCATGACTACTTCTCATTTATGCGTGGTCATGTGTTCTTTGTTTTTTATATTTTGTCTTGATGTGATTGCTGTGTTTATCAGTAAATGGGCATCTTTTTAACTCAGATTGAAATTAATGATTGCTCCTTGATTGATCGTTATAACCTGTGATTTGTGGTTGAACGAAACAAGATAATTACGTAGGCAAGCAAAGCAGTGACACTATCATTATAGTCTTTGAATTATATTCCAAATCCACTTGTGATTTAAAGTCTACTTGGTAGGATTCTAAGTATTCTAAGTTTTATAAACTTCCCCACCAGACTGGGCTTTTTGTTGTTTTGCAGGCGCAGACGAGATAATCCCATTCTTCATCACCAGGTGCCGCTATCTTCTCCAAAGTAAAACAAACGTCGCACTTACCACATCCATGAAATATATACCTCAATCAATCATTTTGTGCTTAGCTGTGAAAGAGTTGATTAAAGCCTAGTCTTGATTCTAAAGTTGTAATTTGTCTTCTGAATTGTATACTGCTATAGGTTACCACAAGTTAATCAATTCTTTAATAATATGGACTGGCTGTTAAAACCAGCAAGACTTGAGGTAGATCTAAATGAACCTGAGACAGCTAAGATTTATAAACATTGGTTCACTTTCTCGGGCTTTGTCACATAATGTCATGCTCACAGCCCGTGCAGCTTTACGTAGTACAGAGAGCTCTACTCCCTTAGAAGTAGATAATTTTTCCTTGTTGATCAATTATTTATCTCCTCTGGTGTACGCTTATGTTGAAGAGACAGAGTCTTTTGATGAAGAAATAAAACTTGTGGAATCGCTGTACCTCAAAACTAAAAACGTTATCTATGCCCGGCACCCCGTAGTCACCCGCTCTCAGAAATTAGGGGAAAGCCTTGCATAATTTCTACACGAGTTGAAAGAGTTAGCTAAAGATTGTAATTTTCAACCAGCATCAGCTGACATCTATAAAGCCGAAATGATACGAGACTGTTTCATAAGTGGCCTGCTTTCTCCATCGATTAACCTTCTCGAAGATTAGGCTTCTCGAAGAAACTATTCTTGATCTTAAAACTGCTTTTGATAAAGCTGATATGCTTGACAGGACACAAAAACAATCTTGGGGTCTAGTGAAGTTTAGTACCATATTCCCGAATGTCATCAAAATAAAACTGGCAGAATATTTTCATCCTAACTAGGGGGCGCCAATGCTGCAAGTATCTGGCGTTGTCTCCCTGGTTAGGATGAGTCGTTTCCAACATGGGAAATTTTTATGATAATCGGATATATGGTACTAAACTTCATGAGACCCCAATCTTGCATGTTTTCTACTCAAACTGTTCCCATGGCAACAGTTCACAACGAAGGCAATTGTCCTTTGGAATCTTGCGGTTCTCAATCTTCAGGAGCTAGTTTTCCGCTCTTGACCGATTCTTCACAAGCTTCTGTCGCCTTGTCTAAGAAGAATAATACTAGAAAATGCTTATCCTGTTGAGGCAAATTTCATCCGCGGTTTCGCAGCCCAGCGCGAGGTGTCTAATGTCATGCTTGTGGAAAGAGAGGTCATTTTCAAAAAGTATGCCTGTCCGCTCCTAAATTGTTTCTGATTTGATGAAGTCATTTCTAGTCACCGTGTTGGCAGGGGCCCACAATGTCTCCAGCGATCTGTACTAGATGCCGAAATAAATGGAACTAACATTAAAGCGCTATCGGATTCTGGTGCTTCGGAAAGTTTTCTTAACGAAGAGGTTGCTGAAAAATTACAGCTCAAATTGCTACCTGTGAACTCTAGTGTGTCAATGGCATCCACAAAATTATCAATTAAGATCAGTGAAGCCGTCAATACTCCCCTCAAAGTTTGTGGACAAATCTATAATTTGGAGTTTGGCTTGGTTGAGAACTTGTGTGCCGATGCTATTCTTGGTCAAAACTTCATAGAACTACACGATGCAGTCACTTTCAAAATGTCAGGTTCGCGTGATGCTTTGACTGTAGAAAATTCCTCCAAATCATGCGGTGTTGCAGCTTCTCGTGTCCCAACTCCTAGTCTTTTCTCCAATTTGCAAAACGATTGTCGTCCAATGGCGAAAAAATCAGGTCGCTTTAACAACGATGACAAAAACTTCATTCGAAAAGAAATTCCAAATCTTTCAAAAGAGGGAATTATTGAAACATCCCATACATAGATACAGATGGCAAGCGTTACCAATACTGCAGGCTACCCTTCGGGGTTACCAACGGTGTTTCTATTTTTCAAGGAACTATAGATTCTCTTATAGAAAAACATTACTGTAGTTGGTGATGATAAAACTGATCATGATAATAAGCTCACAGCTCTCTTTGAAAAACTGAAAATTTGACTTTCAATCTGAGCAAATCTACTATAGTTCAGAGAGAAATCGATTTGCTTGGGTATCGTATTTCTTACGGCAGTATACAACCTGACCCTGAACGCATGAGGCCTTTGTTAGAATTACCACTGTCTACAACAAATAAGGAATTGAAAAAAATCAATGGAATGTTCGCGTATTACGCCAGGTGGATACCTGATTTTTCCTCCCGTATACGACCTCTTATCAAGTGACCACCTACCACTGTCTAAACCTGCAACGGATGCTTTTGAGTCTCTTCGTCAAAGCTTGCTTACAGCTTGTTTAGGCTGTATAAGGGATGATTAGCCTTTATGTGTCAAATGCGATGCTTCAGACCACGCAATCGTTGCTACTCTCAGTCAGTCTGATCGCCCAGTGGCCTTTTTCTCCAGAACTCTCTCCCACTGAAATCAAATATCCCATAGTGGAAAAAGAAACCTCTGCTATAATCGAAGCGGTTCGAAAGTGAAGTCATATGGGAGGCAGTTCACACTCGTAACCGAGCAAAAAGCTGTCTCCTTTATGTTCAATCCCAAAACTAAGGGAAAGATAAAGAACGCTGAGATTCAGTTGTGTAGAGCAGAACTAGGCTCTTTCTCTTACACCATCAAGAACAAATCGGGCAAAAAATATGTTGTGCCCGATACACTTTCTCGAGTATGTGGTTACATGATTTCGTCTCCTGATCTTCGTGAAATTCATTCATTTCTCAGTCATTCTGGTATTACGAGATTGACTCACTTTGTGCGAAGTTAAAATCTATCTTATTCTGTCGAAGACGTAAGAAAAGTTTGTAAATTCTGTCAAATATGCGCTGAGCTGAAGTCTCGATTTTATCAATTGTCTGATCAAAATTTGGTTAAAGCCACTCGCCCTTGGGAAAAAGTTAGTTGAGATTTCAAGGGTACGGTCAAAGGCCGTACTCCTTACTTGTTCATTGTGGTTGATGAATATAGCAGATTTCCGTTTGGTTTCCCTTGCGAAAATATGACCACTTCTTCTGTTATCGATTGCTTAGTGAAATTATTCGGCTTGTTTGGGTTGCCAAATTCCACACTTAACGACAGAGGATCGATCTTACTTCATGTCCCGAGAGCTGAAAGACTACTTGACGTCGAGAGGTGTAACCACTAGTCGAACCACCCCCTATCATACGACTGGTAATTCTCAATGCGAGCGTGTAAATCAGAATATTTGGAGGACAGTTAAGTTAATGTTCAAGGATCAAAAACTCTCCGATGAATCATGGGAACTTGTTTCTCCAGATGCCTTACACGCTACTCGATCTCTGCTGTGCACCACGACTAATTCTACTTCGCACGAAAGATTAATAAACTTTAATAGGAAATCATTGACGGGTAAATCTCTACCCGGCTGACTACTGGAAGCCAACCAGAGTTTCGCACACGTTAAACTTCCCGATGGAAAAGAAACTACTGTTTCCACAAAAGATCCAGCTCCTTTACCAGAGCAAAGTTTCAAGAACGTAGACAATCCATCTTCCATCTTTAAAAGAGCCCTGTTCTGATGAAGTTGCTTCAACCAATACTGATAAAGACGAGTTTGACCGACAACCACTAACTCAAGAATTGAGACGATCGGAGCCTGTCAGAAGGCCCCCAGAAACATACGGCGATTGGAACTGATCACATGCCTGTTAAATTTACTATTAGTTATCACTGTTGATTTTATGCATTTTATTAAATTAAAAATTGGCGGGGTAGAATGTGGTAAAAAATAATTCAGTACATAATTGTGATGTAACTTAATTTCCAATACTGTTAATCTGAATCTTTCTTGTTAGTTGGTAATTGCTGAGCTACCGCCATGATTGCATGATCCTAAATTGGTTGATTACTTTGTTTAAGTCTGGCTCACTTATTGCCTTGTATCTAGTATTTACTATTCAGTTCGCTTTGTGCTTAGCTGTGAGAGTTGATTGAAGCCTGGTCTTGATTCTAGAGTTCTGAATTGCATACTGCAACAGGTTACCACAACTATCATGTGGGATAAGTACTATCCTCTCTTTAAAACATTCCAAATTTGGCCAAAATGGTTTTTAACATCAATCTCCAGCGCCAAAAATTATCCAACTCCTTAAAATATGCCAACCACAATATCTCTTCGGCCTGTCTATTTCGCAGTGTTGCCCAACCACAAAAATGCCGAAATTGTCCCCTAAAAGACGTTAATTTACCTCAGTATTTAATTGTCGTGATTATTAAACTACAACAGGAGTAAATCCCTTATGTCCAATATCGCAAGGAAGAACATATGGAATTATTATTGCCAAACCATTTTATCATATTGTAAATGTTTTTTGTTAATTAATCTATGTTACGATGTCTGTAACTCAAATACAAAACGAAATCATTATAATAATTCATATCAGTAACATTAAAAAGTAGATTCAGTATTGTGATTTGGCTGTCTCGGACAATAAATCATGAAAGGAGATCCTAATTCTTCTAGCAATGTTTTTTTTTTTTTGGGGGGGGGGCATTTATTTCCTTACATTTCTATTTACCCCTCTTTTGTTTTACTATCTTTTTTCCTATGTACAGTTTCCTTCGGAGTCCATTTTTTTCGCTTGTGTTTTGACTTTTATCATAGTGTTAGTGTGTTTGGAGCCCCTTTAATTCATTTTCATCTTTTTGTGGTGGAGGGGGATCTGGTATGATGTGTTGCCGAATTTAGTAATATTTATATAATTTTGTTGAGGTAAGAAAGTACGTATTAAATGTCTTGTTGAATATCTCTTAGGACTTATTCTCTGGCAAGTTTTTAAACTTTATCTGTATCTTTATTTGTATCGCCTTTTTTTTCGAAATAAACTATGTCTATGTCCTTGAATTGACTTATCCCGCATACTTGATTGTCACAGAACTTCTGCTCTCATTAGCGAAACAAATGTTGTTAAACTGAGCTAACCAAAAACAATTCATGTATTTTTAAAGATTTATTCTCAAAAAAAAAATTCTGTTGAATCAGAAGCACAAAATTACAACAATATCTCTCTTCAAACAAATAATAATTCTAAACAATAATAAAAAACAAACATGTGGTAGAGCAAAATATTTTTGAAAAACTTGATTTAGTGGCAGCAATTTAGAAGATTTGTGTGCCTCTTCGTCAGAGCGAAATATATCATGAACAGTTTCAGTCGAGGGGGCCGCCTTGAAGTGAAACTTGCATGCTGAAGGTGTGCAACAATTTTTGGCCTTTTCGCAGGGAAATAAGAACAATGACAGGAACAATGAAATCTATAGCAAATATGATTGTGAACGGAAAGAGTGTAAATTTTTCCATTTATTAAAATAACATTATTGCATAAAATTCCAAAATTTGGGAACTACCCCCTCCCCTTATCAAACTTAAAAATCGGTAATGGGCGTACCTCCCTCAGTCCAGTTGTTCCAGTCACCAACAGGTGTAGACACAACTGGTCATATGAAAATAAATGACATTTCTCCAAGTGAACCAGAAGTGTTCAAATCAAGGTGCAGGACATAATTTATGAGCAATAATTAATGGACACGAATTGCCGTCCAAAATTACATACTTATTTCGAGACAAATTATTTGACTGGAGGTCCCATAAAGCTTTTTCAGGTATCCAAAGATTCCATTCAAGGAAATTTGATAATCAATTCCTTGAGTGTTCATGTAGTCTCATTCAAAACAATATATATCCACACATAATTCTAAGTTATATATTTGAAAAGAGCACTTGAAGAATCCTGTATGAATGGTGAAGCGGCAAAATACAATCTTCGTAACAAACCTCAACATAAGCAGTAAGTAAATCCAGCCTTTGAATTCAGATAAGCCAATACTTCCAGTAGTTAGTTGACAAGCATTGTTTGCAATAAAAGCCCCACCGATTCTGACCCATACTTACAGTATGAAAAATTTTGATATATTTAGTCACACACAGGCGATGCAATAGAAATTCTGGACAGGGCAATGTGTCAAGCAATGCATTGTCATGGCAACAGCAAAATGATATATGGCCACAGTTAGAAACTTATTTTCCGAACATATTTTGCGAAGCATGAGCCACTGATAGAACGTGCCGCCAAGGCATGATTCGTCAATGACTTGTGCTTGACAAAATAAAATTTCTGATTGCGACAGCAGAATCATGATATCCAAGTCACCGACAAAAAGTTGACCATGTACAATATTTGATAATTTGGCAGCAGACTAAAACAATCGAATAGGAAATACTCAATATGCTAAACTCTGATTCCCTTCAAAACTAAGAGGAAAGACAATGCTATCATAGTAAATTGATCATACTTAAAATTCCTACTCGCATAAGCAAAATCATGAAATAGTTTTTTTGTTAAATTTTCAGGACATCGGCCACGGGTTGAAGACGTTCGGGTACTGGTGCATTAATCCATGCCCACGACTCAACTCAGGGTGTAATAACCTAGGTAGACTTGGACGAACTGGTAAGACTATATTGTTTCCAACATGACCAACTAACCCTGTTCATTAATAATAGGTGACCACTTGAAGATGCAGTTAAAAAAAAGTTGAAACAAGGGTATTCTCAGTCAATAATATATGTATAAATAAAATGTTTCATGTTCCTTTCAAATAAACGAAACAATATTTGACAATGTTTTACAGCAAAATCATGATTCGAATCTAAAGTTACAGCGTAAAATCTGGCATATGCCATAGTTTCACTGCAAAATGAATGAATTCAAGAATAACTGAACAAAAAAAAAAAATTACTTTTTAATCATTCTAGAATACTTTGCTATTTAGATCGGAACAACACTGCATCTACACTATAACAACATTTGAACTGGAATTTCCCACCTCGCCCATGCACATGATTGATTTTCTTGACAAGCAGGTTGAGTATAGGGCAAAATAAATTGATTAGATTTCGTTGATAGACAAGATCAAATAGCATGAACTATATATATGGCTTTCCTAACTATGCATTTCCTCAAGATAATTAATCCTGAAACCCATCGAATATTTGAACATCAAAACATGTACTACTCGACAAAATATCCAACAAAAGCTTTCTAATCGATTCTGGCAAATTATTGCTTTTATTTAGTTTGGTCTTCTTATTCTTATTTGCCTTTCATGCAGTAATAGAACAAGTCTATTCATATATTTCCCTTGGGTCTGTTCTCTCTATTTTAATTTGTACAATTAGAAATCAATTAACCTCTTTAACGAGTTTACATATTTGTACTGGAATGGTTCATCAGTCATCTTTGGATTTTTCTTTTTCTTCCGCAGTGTCCTCTTCATCCGAATAATCTGTTGGTTCTTCGCCATCCTTTAGTAATCTTCCGACAAAATCATACTTTTCTGAAGTTCATGAAATATTGTATATTATTGATGATTGGCACAAGAATTCCAGAATTAGGCGGATATTAAAATATATCAAAACTAAATGCATGCAAGCAGAATGAAACAATATTTATAAAATTTGGTATACATTTCAAAATAGCGGGTTTTAAAAAATAATTACTTCAACGCATAGATCATGTAGTTATATTTAACTTTCAAATTAATACAAGTTTCATGAAAAGTGGAGAAGAGAGGAACTTTTTCATGTAATTAAATATTTTTCCTTGAGAAAGACAGAATGCTCATTTGCAACAGAAACCTTATTGAGTTTAGAATGTATACTATATTCGAAACAGTAAAGTGGAATGTTGTGCAGTGACCATCCATAAATCTTCTACAACAGTCCTGATAATTGTTTTTTTTTCAGATTTCCCCCCTAGGTGTCAGAATAACAGACTTTACCAGTCTGCTCCAGTACAGAGCCTATTTGGCGAGCACTGAGGCTAGCTCAATCACTTCAACATGATAGATAAGTGTCTAGAAATGGAATTACTTTCTTTGTACTTTTATATTACTTGAGAAAAAAAAGATACCATTCCACGAATTTAAAATTTCTTCGACTAATCGACATAAAATTTTAGTCTGCTATCGCGGTGAAAACATAAAAACAAAACAGCTTTTTCAAATGGTGGCACTGACATGATCTTTTTATTGATAAATCTTAATGATAATATTTTATAATACATCAGGGATGTTAAGATTAAGATTACCGTAGATAATTTTCATAGTAGACATCAAGAACAATTACATAAGTCGTCTAGTATTGATCAGACGAAGATATTAAAGAGGTAATGATGACTAATGTCTTTCTGCAAACTTCCATTGATCAAGTTTATTAGCAATTCAGCAGCAACTTCAATATTATGAAAATTATAATTCACAACTCAAATTTATTGAATAGCAATCATCAGTACACGGTTTGAATTGAATATTTGGATCTAAGGCTTAATGAATAATTTTATTCTTCTCTTCGTTGCGACTGCTGTGTTCGTATACATGAAAATTAATATTACATCGAGGCGTAATTAAGTTTGTCCTCATAGTTTGGTTTGAGCAGTGTTTTTTCGAAAAACACTGTATATAAAAGATTTTCAACATCTCAGATAAATGAAATTGCTGATATTAGAAAATATTTTGTCCATTTTGCAGCAAAGTTATGATTCGTGTCAAATATTACGATATAAGAGTTAGCATATATGTAAGGATGGAGTTTTTTTGAATAATGAAAAAGTGCGTAGTGTAAAAACCTGGCGTTTGGCCCAAAATCAATTTTCACATAGTGTTCACCCACCACTAGGCGGCTACCGAGCCCTAAAGGTCAAATTTAGTAAATTGTCTGCCACCGTTAGAGCTAGATAGTTGGTTCTGGTTTTAAATGATTCGGGATATATGATTTCCTATATCCTTAACTCGACATTTTCCTGAATTTTGGCCCAAACTAAATCAAATCAGAATTTTTGTCCTTTAGTTATAAGGACTAACACACAAAAAATATAATAGAACTTAGTTTTGGGCAAATTTCAAGTACCGTAATTGTTGAATTAGAGAATATAGGAAATCTTATATTCCAAATCATTTGAGGGCAGAACCAACTCTCTAGCTCCTGAGGGTAACAGAGTTATGAACAATTTACTAAATTCGACCTTTTCGTTGACCTTTAAGCTTCAGTAGTCAACTAGTAGTAGGTGGATACTCTGTGAAAAGATAAACAGGTTTTCTTCAAATTTATGTGAGGTTTCAGATCACAAATGATATTACTTTCACTGTGAATTGAAATTCACTTCTAACATGGTTGCAAACCACATTTCGAAAACAAATTACTAAATTCTAATATAGCATAACAGTGCTCTTTCGCTAAAATATTCCACACAGAACAAATCCACAGCAACCACTATATTTGAGCGGTTCATTACACTGTGTGCTTGCTCGGCGGTAAATCAATGGCACGCAATCATTTTTAGGATATTTAAACTATCCACTGTGATTATATATACTGTGACTATACAGATACAAATAGAATGAAGAAATAAGATTTTTACTTTGAAAAGCAAGCCCATAGATAGACCGTGCCTAAGCAACACAATTCATCATTGAGTCATACTTAGCAAAGCATGTTTGGCTAAAATATTACCAACTAGGAAGATGATTTAAATCATAAGAATTAGGTCAAGTATTCAGTACAGTACTAAAGACAAAATTGTTTTCAAAACCTTGCATATCAAAAGGGAAAAAATACCTAAAAATTGCATTTCCCATTCTTTAACACCATCTAACTCAGCAGAATTTAGATCAGATATATCATCGTATTCATCCTTTATAACTTCTTTATCTAGCCTGAATTGGGCTAAACCCCGAGATGCATCATGTCCAGCAAATATTCCATAAGCCCCTCCTGTAAATGATATAAACAAATTTATTCAGGATAAGATAGGTCAGATGGGTATCAATTTTATCCTATAGGAGAGAAAAGCTGAGAATATGGTTTAAACATATCGCAAAATATCTTTTAGTGGCTCTTTGCTATTAAGTGACCATTAGTCGGTTCCCTTTAGACACTGCTTCTGGCCTTGCTCAGAGTGAATTTAAAAAAAAAAACACAACCGCTCATTTAGTTCCCAGCTAAGTCTGGATCCAGAAGAGGAAGAGATCCAGTACTCAAAAAGAACTTAATAACCTGGCCCATAAAAGTTTTTTCCACGATTCGTAACATCAAAAACTTTTCCATTTACAGCAATAAGAATTCTCTCATTTTTAACTCCATCATATTCACTGAGTTGTGCAACGGTAAAATCTCTTTTTTTCATCGGTGGAAGACCTGTATCAACTGGACCACTCGGTTCATCCTAGTTGAATTTAAGAACATGTGTTAATATTAATGAATATAAAAAAGATTCAATTAGTCAGATTAGATCAGATATGCATCAAGCATTGAGAAAACCCAATGACTAACCTCATTTCTAACTAACCTGTCTGTGAAATTTTAAAAAATCTTGAAATTCTTACCTCTTCATCATTAGATTTCTTTATTTTGTACAGTAAATATGCACAAATGGACAGCAAAATTAAATTGAGAGGATTTGTAAATATATTGACAAGAAATCCACCAGCAGCTTCAGGTTCTTGCATATTATCGTTTGCATCCATTTTCCAATTATATTGGTGGCCCTCCTTATCTTTTCAAAAGTTAAGCTACTTGGTCAAATGGTAACCACAAATGGTAACTTAGTACGTATAGGCTATATGTAGTTCAGTTCAGAATAAGTTCAGTCTTTTTCGATTCGGATGTTTGAATCAGCAGTACTTTAAAAAAATAAACAAAAAGATTTTTATAAAAAAAGGTTAATAATACACATAAATATACGTCTATTTTCTATGTATACTTTTATGAATGTTGATTTCGAGTCACAGAGAAAATTTAATCGGATAATTTGTGATTTGCGAATCGTATAAGTATAAAATTCTTTTGCGGTGGTCATTCTATCATTAATGGGCACTTGAAATAAAATATATTAAATTTTTTTTTGCAACGAAACTTGTGCACCGAAGGCACATAAAAACTTTTCAGCTTTTGTTGAAAAATACACAATCTTCGGAATTTGAGGAGCTAACACTATTTGACTGTATAATATGTGATCACACACCAAATGGGCCTGAAAATTTTACCTACTTAAGTGAAATTTTTTCGAAATTACAGAATCTTTCTGAGAGGACTGTGCCTCACATTCAAAACCTTGTCGCATCCGTTACCTAGTTCCGACGCCACATGCACTATGCCCCTGTTTCGTATTCTACTTGATAGAGTTTTCCAGATTAAACTTCATGTTCGAAGGGAGCTAAAAATATGAAATTCTTTTCCTACAACACATGCCATCAAAAATAGTGAAAAAACTATTTTGTATCGGATCTTATTGAAAGTCCAGCGAGTCGATCGAAAAAAAGCCAAATTCCCACATTTTTCGAGGCGAAAAAGTGCTCACAACTCTTTATAATCTCTGTTTTACAAGCTCTGGAGACGTGCGCAGTATTAGTATTGAAAAAGAAATAGTTAACCGTTTAGAGAAAGCAGATTTGTTGTTGGCCTTTGAATGAGTAAATACCATTTCAAAGTCGCCTAGTTTCACGGTACCGTACTGCCTCGTCAACAAGATAGATTGCAAAGAGTGTTCAATTTTATTCATCAACCAGAAAACATCCTGACCACTTTTTTTAATCAATATATAATAAAATATTGAATGTGTAAGTTTATGTTATTGACTAGGTGGTGTATGTACGCAGTACGTTCATTCGTATCAAAAAATACATCATTAATTCATAATAATAATAAGAAACACATCATGATTATGAGACAGGCTATACGTACACAAGACCTATTTGGTCTAAAACACAAAGTGCGACGTAAGCCTGCTACCCACCTAAAACAAAGACAATTGAAGTGAAATATAGGTGGAAAAAAGAAAAACATAAGCATTTATAGGTAAACAACATTGTATCAGTATTGTAAGTAGTATGTGCATGTGAGTGTGATAACAAAAATTTTCAAATAGGCGTGGGAATGCCCTGGTCCGAATGGGTTAGCCTATCAAGCCTAACAAGATCAGAGATCGGCATAACACTCGCGACATACGGTAGGTGATACAACCATCAAAGTCGATCAACACGCATCCACAATAATAAAGTTGTTTTTGGGTTGGATGTTAGTCAAATTTGAATCGAATAACAGGGAGGGAAAGGAATACAAATACAGAGTACCGGTACGGTAGTTGACCAGTGCAGAGTGAGCCAGGCAGTCTAATCTTACGTTGACGTAAAGGATAGCCTAGCTTATATTTTACGAAAATTTTACTGTTTACCAGGCACTTTGACATCTGAATGGTCGTTAGGTAGCCCTCTACCGAAAAGGCGCTTCGTTCGACCTTGCTCATAGCGAACTCCAACAAAAAACACACCGTCTTGCTAGGCTATTCCTGTATTCGCCCCAATGACAGATAAGACGATAAATCATTCATTCTCCAGCAAAGCTTTATTACGTCAAATCAAACCATGCGTAAAGCTGACGATGCATTTTTACGAGGGTAGGTATCTATCTGTTGTCAACCATTCCCGAACGCTTACCGGTTACCTCCTGTTTAGTTAGTTTGGGAATAGTCACTATAATGCAAATATAGTAATATACTAACTATTGTTTAGGTTAGTAGCCAATCGTTAAATTGTTTATAATGATGAAACACTCAGAAGATTTTTCCATTTAGAAAAATTTTTACTTAGTAAACAAAGACGCAATTTTGGTTCCGGGTATTGTTGTTGTGTGGTTTTGTTTTAAAATATTTCGAAGATAGGGATTATATCAGTAAATGGCTCTTCCTATAGATTTAAACCCATTAAATCGAATCAGAAATTCCAAGGATGTGTTGAAAATTGCAAGTTTTTTCCAGTTATCTTACATAAAATCTTAGTCGTAATTTTCTTAATACAGACCGCAAAATTTTCCTCATCGTTGAGTGTAATCAAAAAATTGCCAGGTGAAAGATTGAGGAAGTGAGCGACCTTCCAACAAAAAAGTCTGCTTTCGTCAAATGGTCGGGTGTTTGTAAACAAAAAAATGGCGTGTTGTGACTTTATGGGCGTTTGTACCCTAAAAAATGCGGAAATGCGTCTCTTTTTCGATGAACTAGTTGGCGGACGACTTTGGTAAGATTAGACCGAAGAGGGTAAAAGATCATAAAGAAACTCCATTTTTGACCATTGTGACATCATCGGCCCGGACGCACGGTTGAGTGCATGAAAAAATATATTGTGCGCCAGCTTGTTTCATAAGAGACATTTTTGATTCAATACAGTAATGAACATCAATCTTAGCATAAATTTTAGAAACCATTCGCATCGGTGACTGATTTTTTGTGTACTCCTCATACTCATACTTACTCATCTTTTATCGAAAGTAAGGAATTGCAAAACCAAACATGTAAACTGCATTGCTGAACGGTGCACATGATAGAAACCCACGCATATATATATATATGCAAAAATGGTCCAGGTGTTTGAATTCTATAATTTAAATACAAAACAAAATTTATGTAAAATTTTTGTATTGTTGAGGCGAACCACGTCTTGGAGACGCGTTCCATCAGTGGCTCGTATTTCATAATAATACGTAGGCAAGTATTTATTTCGATTCCTTCAACTCGCTAATCCAAATTTAAAAATTGTTTTAATCAGGCCAAAAATACACAAATTACAAAAAAATTGCGGTAGTTAAGACTTTTAATGTGTTATTGCACATGAATGTGCTATAATCGCCGTGAAGACTTTTCTGTAATCGTTTCAATTTGAACAATTTTGAATATATTTACTACGAAAATACAAGCTGAAACATCATACTAATATATATACGCAAAAACAACAAACATAAAATACGTTTCGAATACTTTTTCATCGAAACGGGCTGCGTGAGGTCTTAAGTTTCAAAAACTTGGAGACATGCCCCCCCGTGCTTCGCCGCCAGTGTCGACAACAAAAATGTTGGAAGAGTATACCAGTTAGCGTACTTAAAGCGGTGGTGGTGCAATCCTTATTTACGCCTACAGAAAAAAAAATCGTAGAATGGCCCTTAAAATTGCTAAATCAAATGATTTCTATGACATTTAGCTACTAAATGTCAAAGAAATCATTTGACTCGTTTAATCCGGCAAAACATTTTAGCGAAAATATAAAACGGGTTCAAGTTGAATGAAAGGCAATGGTGGCTGAACCAGGGTGGGGTGGGGTGGCATCCCACATGTCAGTTTTCGTAAGCATAATATTAGCTGTGTGAAGTTCGGTGAAACGCGACTTGCGGTAACAAATGTTTTTAAACTCAACTGGAATTTGCAATGGAAGGAACACAAGAGATGCGACATCAAAAGAGACGAAGGAGAGTTATCGAAGAATTCTTATCACGAGGTCAGTCGACCGTTTCAGTGAACAACTTGGTGACAAGTATCCACTAAATTCCATTTGATTTACAGCTGAATTGGCGGGGTGGGGATTGAAACCTCCCGTCAGACCAAATACTTTACTTTCATGCCCCCACCGCCGACCAAAATAATTGAACAATGACCTTTCAAGTGCTCTAAAACTTGAGAATACTAATTTTTTCCCATTAGTTAGATTTACTTTTTAGTCAGTTTACAACTCTAAAATCTCATTTTTAAAAAGTTTTTGTGCCTCCGACACAATTTTTGGTTGTTTAATTTTTTAATCAAACCGGCCTGTTTTAGATGAAGTAATGGAATTAATGCTGCTTCCATCTCACTGTAACAAAAAGCACAAGGTAAAAACTTTTTTATTTTTCATGCTGAAGAATTATTCCACACCACTCGGAAAACGCGTTCTTGACAAATATAACAACAATTTTTGCATGCTTTTATACATATTTGAATGCTACAAAAATTATCCAGTTGTTGGAATCAAACGGGAACTTTTATGCAAAAATTTTCCGCCCATGTGGCACTTCGCGAAATCACATATTTTTTCTATTTAATTTCTAAATTATTGTTTTGTTCCAATATGCCTCCCGTGCCTACAAAGACAAATCTCAAATATGAAAATCAATGTCTTCAGAACAGCGGAGAAATTAATCGATGTTTTCATTTCAAATTTTCAGATTACACGTATTATCAATAAATTTTTTTTCATTCTTGCGAAATATGATACTAAATACATAATAGACTATTTTACTAGCTATCCGCTTTGTGGCTTGATAAATAATTGGGAGATGTGGGAAACGGGGTTCGGTTTTTACTCCTTTAACAACATTTGTTGTATCTTGTTTTGAAAAATTAAAATTAATTAACAATCCCCATTAATTGTATTTTGTTGGATGTTTTTTAATATCTTTAAAAAACATATCAGTTTGCTATATTGTCTTATAAGCGCAGCAGGAAATGTGTATTCTAATTTACCTCAACCGAATGGGTCACCGTCGGAAGTTGAATCATATGTAATTCAAACACAATTGCTTTTGCGTTCACGTACTATCGACAAGTCAATATTTCGAGTTATGAGGTTTACAGTGTAGGCTATTCCTCCGTAAGAGTTTATCAAGCATGAGGCACAGATGAAACGCGCCTCGGTGGAGACGGTTATTGATCGACTTTCTTATGGAATCTATCACAGGTTTATTCATAATGTGACATTGGGGGCAGACTGACAGAGGATTAGAAATTTATGCGGACATTCCCAGAAAATGATATAAATGCTTTGCATTTTGCATTCTTTCTTAAAATATTGGAGATCGTATGTTAGCCAAAAGGTGCCATTCCACATGGATTTCTTTTGAGAAATTTCACTCAAACGTAATTCCCTATATTTAGGAAAAATCTCTTACGCCCTTACACTTCGTTAGGAAGACCTTGAAGCCACACTCATTTGGTAAGAAAAAATAAATTGAAGAGTCATTCAAGAAGAGTATATAGTGATTAAGTAATGTTCTGAAAGTTCTCTTAACTTCTAAGAAACTCTGACAAGCATTCTATTCCCTTTCAACTGGACTAGTACATAGTGGCGACGGTGCTTACGTGTAGAGAGGTTCTAGTGTGAACGGTCGTCTTCGAGTTCAGAACTTTAATTTTGTCAAGACTGAGCCACAGATAGACTGTGTCCTACCGGCGCAATCCGACGAACCCATGTTTGACTAATGATAATAGTTTGCTAATATTTTATTGACTTGTTCAGTGATCACTGTATGATCACACATTGCTAGGATTCGCGGTGCTGATGCTCTTCAAACCCGTACAACTGCTATAAGTAGGCTACCTACCTACCGTAAGGGCGTTTCGGTATCGGCGATACCATTTGCAGGCCGATATTGCCGATCAGTGCTGGAAACGAATCATTTCACTTCGAGTTCCAAGTCAAGTCCAAGATCTCAACGAGTTGCGAGTCGATTCCAGGTCTTACCAAAATTTAAATTTCGATATTCCAGTCACTGTAGTTTCGAGTCAATTCCAGCCATATTTTCACAAGTCGAGTCGCGAGTCAATTCCTGGATCCTGGAACAGTAATGACAGATTGCAACTTTTCACTTCATTGGTACCCGCTTAAAATCACCATCTGATCATTATTGGGTAGTATCCTTCTGGGAGGCGCGTTTTCCTCTCTCTTGATTCACGCAAAGACAGACAACGTGATTGTACACAAGGTGATTGCAGACTCGGGATAAAGTTTTATGAAGTGTCGAGTCTGTATTTAGACGAGTTGAATTATTTAGCTAAGACGACTCGGGCTAAGTCAAGTCACTGAAAAACGTGACTCGAGTCTCCCCAACACGGCTGCCGATACTTCACAGAATGTGTCAAATATACAGAAAATCGACTATTTTGATTGTAAAGTGGTGAAGAAATTCTGAATTATTGTCATAAATCATGTTGTTCATTTAAGAACAGATTGAGTGAGCAGAAATATAAATAACAACATCCGGGATATATTGTGTAAATGTTTCGCTCTAAAATCGCATAAACTACAGCCCTGCAAGTATTTTGAATCTAACTTAAATACTGGAAAACATCATTCTAAAAAATACAATATGAACATCTAAGTATATGAGTTTTTCTTTTGTAGACCTAATGACTTTCTTATTGATAAATTATATTTATCGTCTTTTGTTATGATGATTTTTTTGATTGAAATTTATTCGATATTTTCCCCGGAGAATATTGCATTTTGATAACCTTTCATTTTCTAACGAAAACAATGTTGCAAAACGATATTTATAGAAAACATTAAAATATACCCTTAAAAGTCGTAAAATTACATCTCAATGTAGCACAACCCGTTACATTTAGCCTGGTCCAACAATGAGGGCACCATATCGGTATTAAATCTGTAGGGAATTATTGGGCCATGATGTAACAGTGCAATTTTATCTTTGAAGTTCAGCTCTGGGCACGGCTATGTCGGTATCGGTTCATTTTGGAGTATCGGTATCGGACGAAAAATTTGATATCGGTGCATCCATAACCTCATGAATTTTGTTCTGTTTCATAGTTTAATATTTAATAAGGTTTGGATAAACGAAATCGATATCGAAACCCCAAATGAAATATGGCCTCTCATTGATAGGTCACAGGACATTGTGACCACCTGTTGCCCATATCTTTCCTGTTATCGAAAAAGACAAGTACTACGGTTTTGAATTGGTTTTTGAGAAATATTTAATGTTTGTTTACCCCTGGAATAAAACTAATTTTTCGCAGTGATTAAGTTCAGATGTTTTGAAAAGTGTAACGGAGTGACACTGGCTCTAATCCAGTTTCTAGTACCGAGTAAAATTGCGCACGTATTTCATCAAATTCTACTTTGGGTTCAGTTGTTCTGTTAAAATGGTCCCGGAAGAGACATCATGCGCATTAATAGATAACAATCGTCATAATTGTTGGTAACGTATGACACACACATTTCTCGATACCAAATTTTCTATATCAACCAAGAGGGAAGCGCCGTTCAATTTATCTCCATTTAAAATTAGGTCCGCGGTATTGGAAAAATAAAATGACAAAATAAATTTTATTGCCAAGATACAACAATGAATCGCGACATCTAAGCAGGATTCATTTGCGAGTCGTTTCCACCACAGTATTGTCAAAAACATGGCTTTTCAAAATAAATACTCGTTTTGAGGATTCTTATTTTTTTTTTAGTTAATTTTGCTTTAATAAGGTTATATATGATAATTATTTATGATAATGCCTTGTCCAAAATCGAAGTCACTATGTGCTTATATGAGGTTTTGAACATTTACTTTATGTAGCGAGTTGTTTGCACCAGGTCATTCCATAGAATTTACAAAAATAAATTTAGGACTTGTGAAAGCTTTGCATTTATTCTACGTGTTAAAAAAAGAAAATTCAATTACTATAATGCTAAGTTTGGACTCCTACGCTACTCTATCAACTTTGTTGTAACCTTTATTGTTTCGACGGCAATTGATGTGACAAAATTTTATACTCTCTGGCAACGCGGAAATATGGTATAATACACCATTAGACGAAACACGTTTAAAAAACATGTTGGTTTAAATGCAGCGAATAAATATTTCCCCATTTCCACCTGGCTAACTTAAGATTAATATTATATATATATTAGCATTAACGAACATTCGCACACAATGAGTAATCTTAGTCATACACTGTTTCAGCAAATTACCATACTTCATAAACTAGTTACCTGGTTAAATAAATACGCTGTGGGTTATTGAAATTACTCCTATTTTCTATTTTAAGAAATGTTACTAATGTTTTTCTAATGCATCTCGCATGGTGTAGGTGGATTGCCGTATACACACTGGCATATTAAGAGGTAAATAAATAAGCCATATAGGGAAACAGCCTCTATATAACCTGAGATGAATATAACAGAAGTGTGGGATGTGAAAGATTAAAATTTGTGCATGGATGTGGTAATGGTAGAAAGTTGAAGAAAAACTATATTTTTTGTTTAATTGTTTTTATGCTGTTAAATAATTGATTTTTAGGCACGGAATATCAGCGATTAACGATACAAATAGTAAGACATTCTCGAATTTCGTGCAGTGAAATCATAATATATGTGCCAAATTTGACGATGTAAACCTTGACGCAAATCACTACTTTTCTGCAGAATAGGCAAATATGGTAACTATCTGCAATTTTTCTATCTGAAATGTTGAAATATTATTATATTTATATCTAGTGAATACCGTTTTAACAAAGTACAAGTACTTGAATATTGCCACGAATGAATCACAAATGAACGAGCTTTGGCAGCTCGATGCATTAGTGATCATTACTTGGCAAGACATGATTTTACAATCTCTTGTGGCTGAATAAGGCTTCATGATATTAAATTTTGCCATTATAAAAATTTGTGACTTAAGCTAACATAGAGAGAGCTTCAGAAATTATTCTGATTTTTCAGATATACACTTCAGGAAAGCAGTACAGGGATAGTGAAGAATCTGATAGATACAAAGAGGCTGACGTATTGTTCTTTTTCTTTTTGTATCTGAAGATGTCCAAAAAAGCCAGAGAACCAGATAAACTGTCATTCTGCCAGTCTGAATAAAAATATATTAGTCATAATTTTGTGCAATTTTCAGGAGTAAGAATATGTCATTTTTTATATATAACCGGATCTCAAGCCAATGCATGTCAGTATTGTTTTGTGTTGTTGCGATTATTGTTTCCGAGTTAAAGTCGACAAGTTTGAGTGTTTTCGCCTAATTTTTTTCAAGCTTAATCAAACGGGTATGTCTTATTGCTCCTTCTTCGTTTTTTAAAAAAAAAATTACTCGTATTTCGATTCGAAAAAATCAATCGCAAACCTCGATTGATCCAGTTAGGTAAGCAAAAAATTCAAAAATTATGGACCGGTTGAGTGCGCAAATATTAAATTACAACGACGTATATCAGGATGTTATCGGTTATTCTATTGAGCTGTCTTATTTTGTCTCTGTACGGTTATAAGCTAATTTTCCGCAAGATTGACAAACTTCCTATAGCATAACATAGACCGCTGAAGTTTCAGAGATCTGCTATCCCGAAAGATATTTTCTCACACAGGACTTGAACAATTTGAATCAACCTGATTTGGGAAACCCGTATTTCATAAATGGTCTAATCAGCAGGCCGCAGGAAAAAAGATTTCTGGCGTGGAATTCTTGTTGACATGGTGGAGTGTCGATGGTAAAAAATAAAATGTTCAGCGTTAGCCAAGATTATGGATGGGGTAAATAATACAAGTTTATTTAAATAATTCTGATTTTTCGATTATATATTTATTTTCGAATCGAATATCCCGGTACATCATTTAAAATTGGAGTTATTTCCAAATAAATGCAATACGTAAACAAACATTGATGAACAGAACTTCATCAAAATATTTTTTTCTTCATCTTTTCGTTAAAGTCATGACTAGAAGTGACCAAGACGAATCAATTACTTGACTCGATTAACTAATTACACTGTGACAATAATGCGTCAAGCCGTTATCCGACAGCAATCTGACCTAATGATTAAATATATTATTAATTGAAAAAAACTATAAAATCCACTTTTCAGCCAAAATATGGACTGTCCATCAATAGCTCATACTTATCATAAATCTCATAGACTAGATGTTTCGGATTCGGAGAATATACCATTACAGCAAGTAAACGATTTAGTCAAAAAACTAAAAGCGCCATCAAGGTGGCAGACGTTTCGGACTGAGTATTGGGGTTCTGCCCCGCACACCCCTACCTCATTGTACTTTTCAAATTGTTCAGTGTATTTTTTTATTATGCACAAAATAAAATTATTGTTCACTTCAAATTTGCATTTTTGGTGGCCAAAAATTGTTGTTTACAATTTTTGTCGATGATTCAGAACCCGACACCTTCCGGCGATAATGGTTACATCAGCCATGTGATTGATTAATGTAACAAGAGGTTTCATCGGGACTATTTATCAGTTCTGCTACAAATTTATTTGTGCTGAAAAGTATTTTTGTTTATCAAAACTTACTGGGAATATTTTGTTAATGTTGCAAATCCCCTGGTTTACAAATTCCCTTAATTCCAGGGGTGTTCGAGGTCTGTCTCGTTTGAAAGCCAAAAAGGCGGTAATTCTGGCACGTATAGACATCATGTAACTGGACTGGCGCGTATAGTAAAATATGAACTATAGGTCTGAGAAGTAACGCTATCATCCTCCAGATTATCCAAGGCCCGTATGAGCAAAATAAACACCATTTGTGAATTTTTGTTGAATTACATGTGTGAACCAGTATGCCATCATATCATATCTGATTAGAACGCTATTATTTATGATTTTTTATTAAATAATAATTCTTATTCATTGCCGTTGCAATTTTGTGTGAATAGAAATATTGCACTCATTTATAAATTACGTGTTTCATCATGCAATGCATCATAATTTTAGATTTTATATATTTGTATGATTTCTCGACGTGACATTCAATATCACACCGTGTCATTAAACGTGCTCAGAATTGGACAGCCACGATGAATCGCGTCGCCTGTCCGTGCAAGCATGTAGGCCTATACCCGCATAAAAATAATTAATTTATTTAGTCAGTCATAGGAGACCTTCAGCATACCAAGCTTGACCCAATGGTATTAACACCCAATTTCGATCATTTTTATGTTTGTGATCGTCGAAATCGATTAAAAAACGTTTCTGAAATAATTATGTTTGAGAAACGTGGACTAGATGGCCTTTATTTATCGTATTTACCCGAGTTTTGAGTAGAGTTTTGCATGCGTGATTTTACGATAGCAAAAAAAATCGTTACGAATAAGTGTTATGTAGTTTCCGTGGACTAGTTAGTGATTTAATATGACATGACGACTTTCGATTCAAAAGGGCGTTAGTTAAAGTAAAACGATTTCCCCTCCCCCACTCTTCCCCCACTCATTTTACTACATGCTGAGATGACCAAGGAGGCCTCATTGAAGCCTAAATATCAGAATTCACGATTGCGTACAGTGACTGACCTATTTTGACTAGTCCTATTCCACTTCAGTGTTCATTGACTTTCGTGTCTTTCGTATCTTCATGTAGTTTTTGTAGTTGATCTAGTTTTTCAATGTTGATATCCTTTCTTTTTCTTTTTTTTTTTTTTTTTTTGGTATTCACAATATTTTACAGTCTGATTGGATTCACGAAGGAATAGGTTAAGGTTTCGAATGATCGGAGGGAAACGAATAAAATGGTTAACTGCAGTTATAAAGCTTAATTTTACATGGGATATTCCGCCAATATACGATGCTAAAGTATTTTTCTAACTGACAGCGTTGGAAAACTGCGAAATTTTCATTCAATTTGATGCGTTTTGTACCAAAAATACTTTTCGAAATAAAGTTATTCTCTAATAAATTTTCGGATAAGCAATCATTGTGCCGTCTACGCGAGTGTTAGTCAAAGATCAACCTAATAAATACCTTCATTTTGCCATATTTCCATTTTTCTCATCGGTTGGGCGTGATGGATCAGAAAGAACAACGTATCGCAGTAATGGCAGTGAAGAAAAACACGAATAGCGTTTTTTACGGTACTGTAATAGAACGTTTTATTTCTTATTACACTGCCCCAATGTCGGTGATAGAACCCAATCAGAAACGTTTGATAAAAGCACATTTTGTTAAGCATGTGTCACTAATGCAAGCGTCGTTGAGACGCGATCCAATTGTAGTACATGCTTGACAAAATGATATTTGCTATTGGAAAACTCGATATTGAGTTATAGATAATAGTTAAAGGGGGAAAAGGGGTTTTAAAACATTTCTTGCTTTTGTATTACTTTGTTCGAATATTAATAGATTTAGAACATTTTTTTGGGTGTCAACGAGAGGGAGAATATTGCTTTTTTGGAGTCTTTCTTTTCTATTGCCTATAATTTGTAGTTATCGATTCTTGCACCAATATGTATGACTAATTACAATACAATTGCGTCTGTTATAAGTAACTGTGCGTAATCCACTCATCTAACTCGTCATTTCGTCATTTGATTTAATACAGAGGCGCCTGGTTAATCTTGAGTGGTAACTCGTGATGTCTAAAAAGATTAGGTCATGAAAAAGATTTATAAAAGATATAACTTTCATTTAAGATCAAAAGTTTAGTGGAGTCGGCGGATGATGCTCAGGACAATAATTCAAATTTGCCAACTAGTGAAGTTTTTACGACTGGTTTCCGTGGCTGGGGCTATTAATGTGGCTTAAATTTGAAGAGGCATATTTTGCATGGGTCGGCGGTTATAAAACAGAGTTTGACAAGCTTTTCAATTTACAATTTGTCAAGTATAAAAGTTCCGATGTTTTTGAAAAATTTCGGGATCAAATGTTTTTTTCCAAAAAAATAATAATTTTGCAATGTCTCTATAAAGTTTTGTTTATATAGTATACTTGAAAAACTCCTTTTCCTGTAAAGCTGTGTTGTGGAGTCAAGGTCTATCTCACGCATAAAGTTTTGCTATGAAACCCAATACCACACCTCCATTTTTGAAACAGAAGTAAATTATTTATCATCTGTTGTTAATAGTCTACTAGGAGTATTTTGACGTGGCAAATTGTAATTATTTCTATCTCCGAATACGTTAGTTTCGGGCACACATATAATGTGGTGCAATTTGGATATTGCATAGTTTTACACCGATGTATTTTCCTAAATTTGAACATTTGTGGTAACAATATTATCTTTCCTTCCAGAATATATTATATTACTTATATTTAAGAATATATTGAACAATGAACGAAACGAACTTAACGAATCACGATGGGCCAGAAATCCAACTAGCAAATCTGATAGTAAATTCCATACTGACTGGTTTTACCTTCTATATGTTGATTGCATTTTCTTTCTTCGAATATACAACTCAGTACTGGAACGTTGGTGGAGTTGACGAGCGACATAACAAAATAGCGAGGTATGTGTTAATTTCGACCAAATAAGTATTTGTATATTTCGTGTTCTACAGACTTAAATAGACATGTTATTTTGTTTTCTGCGCATTAGAAATTGGGATTTTTTAAAGAAATAATCATTGGAATTAGCAAAATATTTACCTTCACCGTGGATTTTGAATGTTATACTTCCAAATGGTAAATTCTGTCAACAAATTTTAGCGTGCATTTGCCGCGCCAGTATTGTTTTTTTTTTTTGTAAATTTCATTTTTATTTGTATGATGATGGCGATGATTTTACATCTCCCCCTCTATATTACACCGCCCGCAACCACTTAAGTTAGGACTAAATTAATTCAATATTAAACGTCAAAGAGTGTTCGTTCTTAATTACAAATTACTAAGCGCTGGACTTTTTCAATAGTCTACATTCTCCGCATCATAACTTACTGTGGCATAGAGACATATGATTGTTATGTGACAAATATACAGTAAAATCGACATTTTTTGTTACTTTAGTATTACTGTTTCGAAAAAATGGAAATATAAAATAATTCCAAATTGACGGTAAATTTTACTCATTGTGTGTCTTCAATATTGTCTTTTCAATTAAACTTTCCAATACGATACAGATGTTTTCGCAAAGCATATTCAATGAAGTTCCTCTTGTTTTATAGGATTCTACGAATTATTTGCCTGGTCGGAATTGCATTCACATTTATTCACTATGTCTGCGAGATAGTTGCTCAATTCATGATAAGCGCATCTGCGTGTCAAGCAATGAGCACGATGTGGCTTCTTACATACGCTCTGGGGATTTTAGCTGCTTATGTATTTTTATGGCAAAGACAGCATTGCTTGTATGAAGGTCCTGCTCTGAAGCATCTATTAAATGGGTAAATGTAAATTATAATACAAATGTATGTGTTAATTTTGATAGGTTATACGTCCGGTTTAGGTGTGCTATTCTCTCGAAGCATTGCTTAAAATTGAGCAAAGGCGCAATATCTACAATAGATATCACGAGTGGCAGGATAGATATCAAATATACATCATCACCGTTACATTGGTATATGTCAAACGGTAGTTCGATAAAAATATTGAATACGCGATATATCTTGGTATAATCGTGGACTGGCAATTGCTACGTCGTCATCAATAGTCTCATAGTTGCTGGCAATAAAAATACGCCGTTTCACAAACATACAACATTCAAATAAATTTAATTAAAAGTATATGTGTGAAGCACCAGATTATTTATAACAGCAATAAAGCGCATCAGTAATATTACCTTTGATGATAATGTCCTTTTCAATTTTATTCCTACATTTTAACAGCTACATCAAGGCTTTCAGTTGGGTTGCACTCGGGTTTCTCGTCCTGAGTTCCATCATGGTGTTTCTGGCAGGATCCAGGATGATTTTTTTCACCGGCTGCAGTCACGATTCTGACTCACACAAACTGCAATTTATACGAAACGATTTTGGCTATTACACTACTCGTTTTTACAATCCTGGGACAAACTCAACTGTTGATATTGTTCATTATACCACTTAGAAGTCACGCTCTTAAGTGGAGAAGATCAGAAAAGGGAACCCAGCGTGATACTTCGGAGTCCACTACGACTCATACCGATTACGAACATCGTCAAAGGTCAAATACAACGAACACGTCTCCAACTACAGGCAAGGTTAAAAATCGAAAGGAAAGTTCACGTGCTAACATACTTTCTCTCGTTAGACGATGTTTGGTTCTGGCGACGGTATGTATGCTGGGTGACATTATAGCTGCTGTAATAACGATTTCCACAGAAAATGCAGCCGGTAGACTTGCTTACGATATAAATCTAATCGTCAACATTCTCATGCTGCCTTGGAAGTTTCAAGACTTGGACAAGCATGGTGTTTCCATGGAAGAGAACACGTCAAGCTCAAAAGACGAGAGAACGAATTGTGAGTGTGCGATATCTTCATGCTGATACTGAAACATTTTCTATTTAATTCAAACAGGTAAATTTGAATGTGTCGGCAACAATAAATTGTTTATACACAAGTTCCACAGCGTGTTTCCGATCTAAATTTTGGTCATCCAAATTTTGATCACAATTTTTGAACAGCTGCATTACTTGACTAAATTTTAGAAAACGAGACTCCTATTAAAAAATACTGAGAATGTCGAGCATTTAAGAGGCCCGAAATTTCCTACGCCTCATCGGTAATTGAGGGTACGTTAAGTACTCTTCGTGTCGCGGAGGGGCCTGAAATTTCCCAGTCGGTAATTGAGGGTACGAGACTCTTGTTGGCACAAATCTATAGTCACAATCATGTCTAAATCATTTGCAATTTTGCTGAAACTACCATGAAAATTCGCTACCGATAGTCAGTCAAACCCGGCTCATTATTTCGTCAAGAATGGAATCATACGTATGAAGTACGATGATAAGACCTTTTTAAAGTATTTCGGTCTGAAAGAAAAATTTTGTCTTTCGATGAATCTGTTATTATATCTTATTTTATATGTATTTCAGAATACTATTTCCAACCTACACAAGTCATCGAGCGTGATGTGAGAGTCAACAAAATCACTTCACTGACGATTAGCATTTCAACCAGCCGGGTTCCCGAACCAAAGTCTCGTAATTTGAAGAAGAGGCGTTTTTTTATTCTCGAGTTATTCATTGATCGCACTGACGGGTCACGATGCTAATTAAAAAAAAGTAATATTACTTGAGTTCGTAGAAGGAGAAACAAATGTACTAACATGTATGCAACTCTTTGCCTTCGGTTTGTTTCTTTTGAGCGCCGTCGGCCCAAAATTAAAACGAACCTAAAAAAAAAAACGTTCCCACTAGCTAAAATTTCTACACAGACGAACACCAACAAGATATCTGCCCGTCAAATAACATAAGAAATCAGAGGTTTGATCCCAATATAAAATTTTCTTCTGTCAAGCATACTCCACAAAATATGAAATGGGATTTGATCATGAACTCACATTTCGCCCGTTGTGTGCATACTACAATATTTTCAAGTTTGAACTTGTTTGTCGTTCACGTAAGTGATTAGTTAACATACAGTTACCAAATGTTTTATATCTTATGCAATTTTCTACTGTATTTTATGGAACAAATTATATTTATGTGGCTTAGTGTAAACTGTTCTGTGGTGCCAATAACACGGTGAGCTACACATTTGGCAGCATTCAAGCTTTTTAATATAATGGCCTTTGTTCCAACGAGCTTTCTGCACTCGTTCCTCCGAACATCGCGATTAGTTACCCATTCACATCCATTTGCTGTCGAAGTTTCACAGAAAATATTAGTCAAGATGTTTCTCCCGCGAACTTCGTAATGTTTTCCCGATGTTGAGACAAAACTTTTCCCCCTATTGGGAAACAGTGTCTGCGCGAGAGGCCGTAGTTCGGCATATGGTTAAGACATAATCTCGGCCTTCTTCTCCCGCAGGATAAAGATGAAATCATATTATATTTTTGTGTAAGTTTTTAAAACTCCAATCAATAATTATTTCTTCGTAATGGGGATTCCTTAGTCTGTATTTCAGCACTCGTCTAGTTCAATAATGGTTGTGAAAAATGTGAATTTGGATAAAAAAAATATATTAACTAGATCGATTGAATAGAAATGGGTTTTTCTATAATTTTCCCCCCCATAGCATGATTGAAAAATTGAGCAAAATGCCTACGTCCGAGAGCAAAGTCACGCGAAAAACATGTCGGCAGGAGGTTTGCGTTTCATGTCCAAAATCGAAATGGGCGTCACATTCCTTCAATTTGGCATAGCTCAATTCAAGGAACTAACAACACAGCGAGTCAGCAGCTAGGACCTAGATTTAATACATCCAAACGAGAAGGCCGGGAACCTTTATAGCTCATGATATGGGCATAACATGATAATCAACTGTGTCGGCGGTCATTCGTATTCGGTCATTCGAGTAGATCCCCTGGAGCAAGACTTTAATACAGCGGTCCCTGATCTCCACACTTCAGTCTATTCTGCTTACGATATAAATCTAATCGTCAACATTCTATGCTGCCTTGGAAGTTTCAAGACTTGGACAAGCACGGTGTTTCCATGAGAGAGAACACGTCAAGCTCTAAAGACGAGAGAACGAATTGTGAGTGTGCGACATCTTCATGCTGATACTGAAACATTTTCTATTTAATTAAGGCCGGGAACCTTTATAGCTCATGATATGGGCATAACATGATAATCGACTGTGTCGGCGGTCATTCGTATTCGGTCATTTGAGTAGATCCCCTGGAGCAAGACTTTAATACAGCGGTCCCTGATCTCCACACTTCAGTCTATTCTGCGTTTAAAGATGAAAAAAATTATCAAATCACTAAATCTTCATCACTAAAATATTCACAATCAAATATCTTTATTTTGTGATACACAGTGAAATGAATCTGGTTAAGAAAAAAAATGCAATAAGTTACAGAAAGAAATAATCTTGTAAGTTATGAAGGATCCAAATATCTGGCTAGCAGGATCAGTTCCAATCAACGTCTGCACGTGGCGACTCGACTCGATAAGATATCTGATTTGAGTATTGTTAAAAAATATTGGAATATCCGCGAGCATATTCCACATAAAATACACTTAATTCTGAAACAATGAAATTTCTTGGAGCTCGATGTTCGGTGGGGAGTAGGAAAAAAAGTCGTCCTAAAAATCAACCCTTTTTTGCCACTACATTTTGAAATGTCTCCGGCATATTGGATTAAAATCTTTTGAATGTGATATCATGCATTACGAATGGCCATTCATTATTTTTGCGCTAAGATTGGTCATGTACGTGCTCTGAAAAAAAAAAATAAGACATTGAAAAATTCCACAATTTTGCGAAGAATCCAAAGTTGGTCATAGGTATCTGCAAACTAAGCTAAAATGTAATATCAATAGAGTGTATATAAATTATGAGAAGCCGGTGCGATTTTTCTTGTTAATATTTCCTTCTAAATGACCACACGTCCCAGTCGCGCTAAAACGACTAGCCGAGATTGTTTGCTGAATTAAATATGGCCATGCAAAAAACTCCCAATGAGGTTATTCCAGATCCGAACGTGATTCTTACTAGAGACTGTCCGTCTGCGTTATCAACCGGGCTCTCAAAAAATTTTGTGCTAAATCAAATGTGGCCAGGTAAAATCTGTCGATAAAGCTGTTCTAGACCATGACCCGGTTATTACTTGATACCATGACCATCTAGCAAACGCCGAAGGCCCATATTAAATTTACCTGATTATCTCGAAATGTGACGAAAAAGTGTTGGTTTTTGTGGACTTTTTCCTACGCCCGTTTGGTGGATTATTTATTTTTGATTGAATTAACATAACTCGTTAAAAAAAATTTGAATGTGTGGATCACCGATGGATCGAACAGCCTAGTCCCCAACTACAGTCCTTCATGCGTGAGATATTAGGTAACATTTATAATTTCTTCACGTAAGCGAACGTGTGTTACTTTCTTCAAAAGTCCTTTGAAAACTTTATTTTAGTTTTTGTTTGCTTTCCTGATAACTCTGTAATGTGATATCTTTATTTTTATCGCCTTTTTGTGTCGACAGAGGTGTCGAAATGTCTATGTCAATTATGTGACTGACTAAAATTTCAGATTTGGAAAGCCTAATGAAAGGAACTTTGCAATATCACGCCGGATGATATAAACTCATCCCATGCCTGTTTCTGCAACGATAATGCAGTGCATCAAACAGCCTTTTTGATTTTGTAATGCATTTGCCCATTTGCAAAGTAAAGTCATCTGTTCCAAATTTTCGCCAAACACCTGTTGATATATTTTCCAGTTAAATTCTTAGAAAATGACTTTCGCTCCAGTCTCACCAGGACAAATCCATTTAAATTCTTCTTCAAGCTCTGTAGATGAAGGTTCAGGCGATACACTGGGCACAAGTACTCTATCATGATAATAGGTATACACTTCAAGATTGCGCTTCCTGAAATTGAATACTGAAGGTAAGCGAGTAACCCTGAGAATAGCCGAATGCGCGAGAACAGCAATTTCAATCCGTTATTAAATGACGTCATTGAACTTAAAATCTGGGTAAAATATCACATTTTTTGAAAGTCACTTCTTAGAGTGGATCGCCCTTACCAAAGATATGATCTTTTCCTGTTCGGCTTAGCCTACCCAATTTATTACACCATGGGTCGAGTGGTGGGCATGGATTAGCGAGCCAGACTCGTACGATGATAACATGTTTAACCACTAGGCCATCGTGCCCAAAAAAGCTAGTTATTCGCATTCCCTGTTTCTTAGTCTGTCAATGACTGAGTACATCATCTTGAGTAAAATTCTGTACTAGCAAGCAGACAAGCATACACATGCCTATTCAGAAATACACTTGAATGATAAATATATATATAAAAGTTCTGATTGGGTGTTACCCCCTTCCAATCTCTATTTGAAATCTTTTCTGGTATATAATGTATCAACCCTTTTTTGGGCTTTATATGCTTTCCTGATAACTTCGTAATGCACTTTATTTATTTGTATAATATACATTGCCTTTGTGTCATATGGTTGTCGAAATAAACTATGTTTGTTGGGAAGACATGTACTTTCAAAGTTACTGAATCTACATTACATGGAGTAATGGTGTGGTGGAAACGGACTAATCAACCAAACTCACTCTGGCGGATCTCCAAACCCAAACTACAATAGCATAATGAAAATTAATTATTGCTCCAAAATGGACATTGATATTATAAATCTTTGTCGTATACTGGCTCACTACTGAGGATCATTCACTGCCACTACCCGAAATATATGAATGAAATGGAGCACATTTTGGAAAATTCATTTTATGTGATATTTGAATACTATTTCATTGACCAAATAGGTCCATCTTCAACTAAATACTGCAGAAGAGTAAGAATTTACCAACCTGCAAACTAAATCAACAATATCTTCATCAGGCATGTTATTACAATCTGTCAAATCCAGGAATTCTAGATTAGGTAATTTCTTGTCCAACTCAATCAACCATTTATCACCCTCGATACCAAACAGGCCAATCAATGAAAGACGCTTCAACTTTCTGAATAAATAATTTGAAATTATTAAGTTGCTGACTTGACAACATACTACTGTTCATATCATCGCACAATTTTTGGTGTTAGAGTTGTCTCATTTTTTATTATATAAAAATGGCTGATCCATACCCACTGATTTTGGTTGATACTGATATTGATCAAATGCTAAAAAACGAGACCGATATATATCGGCTGTGCCTAATCAGAACATTATAAGAACATATTAAAATCCACATACTTGCATTTATCAATGACTTCACAAATTCCTGCATCACTTATTTTCCAACACCAATCAATTGTCAAAGATTCTAATCTAGGGCAGCTGAAAAATCGAAGATCAAAAATAAACAAGGTTTAAAAAGAATAGTTCCAGATCGGAAGAATGTTAAAAAATAAAATGTCTTCAAACTAATGAGCAATTATATTTTCCACAGGTGCAGCATGCCTACATGGCGCTTTCAAGCTATTGTTACGTTTAGATTATATTTATACTCATTCAATTTCCAAATGACCAAACTTCAACCCCACCCACTTCAAGTCAACAATTTGCTGATTTTTATTTTTTTTCCAAATCTTTGTTTTGTGCCACTACAGACTGTGTTTAATCAGGTTTTAAATCTGCTTGCTAGATTTTGCTCATCACCAGACTTCTTGTTTTTTCCTGTTTTGATTTTTTCAATATGTGATTTGAATTATCACAGTGAGCCAAATTAGTTGTATATTAATGTACGCAAAGAACTATACCATTAACTGGTTCCCATGTGGAAAACATTAAACACAATCATCTGCCCCATCTCTCTTCTATCACTCTTTTTGTTTTCCTCTAGTCGTAAATATCATTGACAATTACAATTTCACAGTCACACTTAAAAGGATCAGCTTAAGACATCCACTTACTTACCTTTGAGACAAAGCAAAAAGTGCATTATCATCCATATTTTCACATTCCGTTATTGTAAAACTCTTAATATTAAAAAGTTGAAGAGGGATGGAATAATTTGCATATTGATGTTCCTGTAATGTTTGAGGCCTTCCGAAATTTTAAACTTTCAAATCTGAAAAATGTTTTATAGTTTATTAGGTATTATCAAGCTACGGCATATACTATATATAGGTCGTAATGTTTTCATATATCAGTATATAAAATTATTGTTTTCAGAGCTTATTTGCATACTGATATGATACAATTTATCATTGTAACCACACACCAAAATATAACACCACAATATTATTATTAAAAACAATTTTCAAAATAAATTTTAGATACCAGTAGAGCTGGGCGGCATTAGGTATATTTTGTTCCGGCATACCGCCGCCAAATATCGGCATGCCAAACCATTTTCTGCTATCAAAATACATGGCATTGTATCATTTTAAAGAGCCACCTGAGGCTTGACCTAGTTAAAAAAAATAAGGTGCATTCCTATAAACGCGGATGGATTGTTGTTTCATGACATTGCAAAAGTTCAATCAAGGCATACCAGTAGATGTAATTGGTCAAAAAACGTTATTTGTGATTTGCAATAATGCATCAACTTGTAACCATTTTGGGCGGTAAGTCATGAAATATCAGTATCAGAGCAAAACGTCATTGCAAAAATTACCTTGATACTGTATTTTAAAAAAACTTAATACCGTTATTTATCATCTTACTGATGTGGCACATAGGTACCAGCAATTGGCGACTATTCTAGCCATAGATATATGTATGTCTCTGACATTACGCCAGCCTGGCTCACAGTTGAAATGATTTTAGAAGTTAATAAATATTATTCTTACTGATATTTTCCTTGAAACGAAAAGATGCTGATACTGGTGAGACATTGAGAGAAAGAAAGTTCAAAAACAACTAATCTTGGAAGATGGGATGTTGCGAATAAAATTAAATCATCAGTCATTTCTTCACCATCCAATATTAATACTTCTAACAATGGCTGATGTTGAATGAAATCCATTAAACCACTGAGAAAAAAATATAAGAAATATTAGAAAATGTTACATTATGCACCTGAAAATTTGTTTTTATCGAACATGGACCAAAACTCCAAAAGTATTGAGAATTTCTTTTTGGCAAGAACACAATATAGTGGTTGTCAACTTGTGAGACATGTGTCTTTCTTGCTCCGTTCTCAGAAAGATTGATGAATGATGCAATGTTACATAATCTTGCTTCAGCTGAATGTTTGAAACAACCACACAATTATTCAGATGTATCCATGTGCTTAATAGCACATGCACAGCAGTTCTGTCTACTTTGAAAAAATTTGTTCAGCCAGATACTAATTGAGACATTTTAATTTTTCATCTCTCTACAAATGTTACTCAATGGAGGAACCGCAACATCATCAAGTTTGCTATTTGCGAGCAGTTGATGATGATGAAGCTTTTTTAATCATTCGGAGGAAAATGACTTGAAAAGAAAAAATTATTCCACCATGGTCTGTATTTGTTCTATTAATTCAATTCGTAATTTGAAATCAAAGTATTTGAAAAAAACGGACCCGATGTTACAAACCTCTCTGTTGTTCGCATAACTCCATCACAAATGAGTTGCCTTAATTTGGGAAGATGATACAGATGTATTAAAAATCTGTTTGTTAATAAAACACAATATGATACACAGAGTTTGTTCAATTCAGTGAGAAGGCAAATATTTGAAAAATCATCATCAGCAACACAGCTAGAAAGAAAAAAAAGTTCAAATTCAGTTTTTTTTTTATTGAAAAGTACAAGAAGGGGAACCTTCTAATGACCACTCCTCCACCACTGACTGCTATATTAAAGTGAAAATATAGTACAAGCAGTGAATGGTATCCACCTAAAAAATAGAGTCGTTTCAATCTTGAGAAGTGAATGAATAACCTTCATCGAGTTCAATGATCAACTCTATGAAAAATATTGCTAAGTTGTGAATACAGTCTAACTGCAGACTAGTCCATAGAATTTAATACAAGTAATTTTTGTATAGCGTTAGTTACTGTAGGAAAAAGTCCATAAACCATTTTTTTCATGCAGGTCACACTACGACTTTTTCAGTTCAGTTGGACCATGTACATTGTACATAGGTCTTCATAAAATTCATTTCCTGAGTGCTCAGCCCGGGGTTGTACTATTTGAATAACAGATATCCCGATACCTGGATAAAGGATATTCGGATACAGCGCATTGATTACCCAACATCCAGATAATTTTTGCTTTTTTATCTTAATGATTGTAACCAGTCGCATTTTTTTGCGAAAAAATTCAACCAGGGTGATATTTCAGCCAAAGTAAGTATTGATCATAATCATGGAAACTTCTGAAATCCGTAAATGGCATTGTTTGTTTTAGCAATTTTAAATGCATTTTTAATACCCGGATAACAAATGTAAATGCAAATAATCGGATATATATGTTAAAACCGGGACATTACAATATGCTGATATCTGAACAAACCCTAGCTGAGACGCTCAAAATTTACAACTGAAACCCAAGGATAGGGATGTCCTTATCGGAGTAGCCGGGTTTTATGGAATTGAAAAATGATAAGTTATTTTGTTCGGATATGCTTAAATTCTGAATTGATTCATTTTGCGGATTGTTGTGAAATCATGATGTATGCCAAATTTGACAAAAAATTAAAATTCAAAAATGTGTTTTAATTTCCTGCACACAATCTGCAATCTACCCTACTCTACTGGAAATTCTCACCTGCATCCTTCTAAAATCAGTGACTGAAGGTTTGTGCAATGTTTGCAAATAGTTATTAAGTCTACATCATCACAGAATCCAATATCCAGTTCGTGTAAGTTTGTGCACATGAATATGTATTGTAATGTTGTATCTTGTAATGCACAATCAGCGGGAAATCGACTCATTTTAATTGAGTTAATAAATTTGTGGAATATCCTTAAAATTGTTTCAAAATCATTGTTTGATACATTAGAGGGTGCTATGTCATAATGCCTTTCTGTCATAGATTGCAAGTCTTTATGCATTTTATGAAAATTTACATTCCTCCACAAAGTTGTGTCACGACATAAATTATTCCATCTTTTGCAAACTTTACAAGCATTGAAATATATTTCTGCCTGTGGTAAATAACTAAATATGTTCAACCATAATTCTTGTGGCAATGACAGCCAGTCAACTTGTTTGTCTACAGTCGATTCCGCATATGAATCTTCTTCCTCGATATGGAAGCAGGTCTCTGATACTTCACTAATATTATCCATTCTCGAACACTTTCTATACCATAATCTCATTAATTCAGAATTATTCCATGGTTTTATTCTATATTGTGGAACAGAATAACCATCATTAATAATTAAGTTGAGGTGTATGCATGGAAAAACAAGAGACAATATATTATACAAATGATCACATCAAAAAGATATGACATATATACTGTATACCTCATTATTCTGTATTGATTTGTTCTGTATTTTTACCAACAATATTCATAGACAAAGTTACCTAGATAGATCTCAAGATCTCTGTATCAACATTTTTTAGTTTGTTTTCAAAAAGAGATGTAAACTTACTAAACATAAACTAAAGCTGAAAGTAATCAGTACTGGTAATGACTGTACGGGTAACTTCCCCATGATTTTTCAAAACATAACAATACAGCACATCCACACATATATTACATAATAAAGTTATCAGTATGAAACACGTCAAATCATACCATTGATTGCCATATTATATTCTATCAATATCACCAGGTATACCACAATTATTTTACCATCCAGCATGAGTTTTCAACATCACATCAGCATGAAAATATATTCCATTTTGTCGTAGTAAATCATATTTGAATATTTTCCATTTTACAGATAATTATATAAAGAAGGAAAAAAAGAGAAAAAAAGGAAAAAAATTATGGTAGTCATTATGAAATGTAAATTACTTCATACATTGATACAGAAGATTCAATTAATTAATAAACTTGGAAATATTCATTTTTTCAATATTTTTTCTTCCTTTTATAAAGGAAATGATTTGAGATTTGACTCCTTGTATTGATGGAGTCTTTTTTTTTGGAAAATAGCTTGAACTCGTTCTGTCCATATTTTATATCTTGCAATAGAAGAAATTAATAAAATAATAGCATTTGTTTCAACATTATTCAAGTGTGAGTATTCTGGTCCACTAAAATCTAACATAACACATGTTCTATAGTCTATTTTAAACTGGCATTGATTAATATTCATATACCAAAAATCATAGATATATTGCACAAAACTACATTTCCAAAATAAATGAAAAGCATATTCACGCTCCTTGTCACAAAGTACACAAGTTTCGTTTCCAGCAATACATCTTATTCCTGGTTTTGTTTTATGAGGAACAAAATACCCCACATCAAACGACAATTAAACTTTGTCTAGCTTAATAATCCCTTTTATCTTTTGTTCATAGTTAATACGATAATCCAAAAAAAATTCCACCCTGATTCAGAACTCGGAGAGGTCGTGGTTCGCCACGACCTCTCGTGTGGTTAAGCTGTATTCTCGACTTTCCTCTCCTGCAGGATGAAAATGATATCCTATCCCGATTGCCTGAATAATTAATACTAACAATCTTTTAGAGAATGAACACAAGAACCACACACAGCAAAAATAAGTAAACAAAATTAGTCAACCATGACAGAGAAATCAGGAAATCGGACAAAGCTAAAATAGATGCGTCCACCATCCATCAGCAAACAAACCGAAATATGTCAGTGTAAATAGATTATGTTTGTGTGCCCGATTACCGTAGCTCAATTGGGGTGTCAGGTTAGCACAATCGGTAAACCGTTTGGAATACGTTTCGAGCTACGCATCACTACAGTCTTGAGTTCGAATCCCGTGTGGGATGCTTATATGCGAGAGGTCTGCTGAACGCCTCGCCGGTGCACGGTGGTTCACGTAAGCACTGCTTACGGCTTCCTTCACCAACCATGCCCATGCATAGAAAAAAAATGAGTAAAATGTCAAGCTAATAGCTTCATCATCCCTCCCCCCGCCCCCGATTCGAAACTGGTTTCTGCCCGAGAGATATTCTCGGCTCCCCTCTCCCGCAGGATAAAAATGAACTATGCATCTGATGGTCCTGACGCTGGTTGAAATCCTGTTAGGAATGCCCCCAATAGTGAATGGGGATCCAGAAAATCCAGGGGGTAGAGATGAAATGGTTTATAGAATTTATAATATCATAACTCATGAAGCCTGTTGGTAGGCGTGACTCCGACGTACTAACACTAGTGATTACACCACAGTACTAGCTTACATGGGTGAAAATTTTTTCCTATGGAACTGGAGCATTATGCAGTGTGAAAGGCATCAGTGAGTGATAGCTCACGGTTGCCACCAGGCAGGTAGATCCATAGTTCTGATCTGATGTGCACAGCCGGTGAAAGCAAAACGAAATAGATCAGAACTATCAGTGGGTGATGTCTCGTCTATGCAATGTTAAAAAAATTAACCACTTTTGGGTTTTTATATCACCCTTTATAACACACACGAAATGTGCCGAGGATTAAATGGGCGTATTGAAAAAAGTCGCCTATAAAAATTAAATCTTTTTTGCCAATACAATTCAGAATGTTTCCGGTATATACAAATTACAATTTTTTGAATGTAATATCATGTGTTATGACCGGTCATTCTTAAATGCGCTACGATCGGTCATGTATGTATTGAAGGACAATAATAATTCATACTAAGAAAAGGCACAAGGTATTTTTTTAGAAGAATTCAACGTTGGTCAAAGGTATCTGCAAACTAAGCATCCCTCTTAAAATAGAGATAACATCATTCAAGTGTATAAAAATTATGAGAAACCGATACGATTTTGCTTGTTAATGTTTCCCCTCCAAACGGCCACACTTTATTCGATCACGCTGAAACTTGTTCCCCATTGAGATCAAAAGGTTAGAAGAGGTAGAAAATTTTTGCTAAAGCAAATATGGCCGTGTAAAAACTCCCGATGAAGTTATCGCATAGGAAATTCTGATTCCCACTTAATTGCCGAGCATAACGCTTGAGACCGAGATTAGAGCCCCCCCCTGATAAACATGTGGTATTAACCGGGCTGTTGCAAAATTGCGCTGAATTAAATATGGCCAAGTAAAAACTGTCGATAAAGTCATTTTGGATCTAATCCCGTTTATTACTGGATATCATAATAATCTTGCCAACGTCAAACGTTCGAATTCAATTTACCTGAACATCTCTAAATGTGACAAAAAGAGTTAAATTTTGTGGGCGATTTACGCCTCTTTAAATAACGCACCTATCGTAAGAGTGATAGGATATAAAAATAATACACAACAAGATTCTGCGTAGCCTTTTTAATTACGTCACGTTGCGCTTACGAGACACGCGCCCTCCGGAATGCAAGCGCATCCTATTTATCTACGACGATGTTGTCACCCGCATCTGTCATATAAAAACTAATATGCGTCGTGACTTCGTCTCACCTTCATCACCTGTCTAAGATGCTATAGAATATCAATCTCAAAAACAACAATACCTCAAACCACGAAGTATAACAAATTCAATACTCATTTCGTCAGCCCGATATATTATGACAATATAATATGGAAGGGTGCATTGCGCCGAGAACGCAGTATTCAAGTTCTCCTTTAAATAAAAAACCCAATGATACCCAGGAAAGAAATCAATAACGATTTATTGGTGGAATCTTGATCTTCTTACTGTCGCTTTCTTCCTCAGCAACGTTGTCTGATTATGTCGAAATATGCGCAAATGTAGTGAAAATAAAATTTTTTATATATTTTTTTAATATACTTACGAGTGCATTGAAATTGTACCCGTAACTTTACCAGGCAGTTTACTAGACGGAGTATGTGTTGGCAATATCGACGTAAAATGCGTCTGGTAAGTCACTCGAGCGCGTGTCCAGTAGAAGATTTTTCACAAGGTTTCGATAATACAAATTATTATTTTAATAGTCGCAGATTTAGTAGACAGAGGCCCTCAATACCACCCGGGACGATTTAAGAGGCGTACTCCTAAAGCCCTCACCCTTGAACTTAATATGCTGAAAGCTGTTTTTTAGTAGCCAACGGATTCTTATTACGTGAATCACCTTTCCTTCATAACGAAATCAGCAATTGCGTCAAATTTATTTACGAAACCCTTTTCTAAGTTTTCTCCTTTTTTATTCGCTAACATTTGGGGAGATAGAAAAATTAAAAAAGGGCATTTCCAATTTCCAGATGCTCATTTTCAAGCACCCTATTTCTTCATCCGAACTGATAGAAAATCGCAGAGACGTAATCCTAAGGTAAAGTACATTTAAATCTTCATATCAAATACATCAATATAAATTTTAGAAGCCATATTTAAAGAGCCACTATATTTTTCTTTGCACTGTGTAGTTGATGTCACTGACGTACTCTACTTTCTGCTCATCACTCGGTCACAAGCAACATCGCCGACTAATCGCATCTTGCACTCATTTTGTAATCGTTCGAGAGTTTTGTGGAAAACAAAAAGTTAATCTCTGTGCAGTGCTACTTGCTTTTCCTGTTCCTTTAGGAATTTATTTTTGTAATGGTTATGTAATTATAAATAACTTAAAAACATAACGCGTAAAATAAATACAAAAGAAACAACCGATTCGCAGCTTTTGGTAACGGTGAAAACTAATAATAAAATTTAAACAGAAAATAAAGCATTAAAGTTACGTAAACTGAAAATAAATACAAATGGTTCAATATGCATTACCATTTTCAAATTCATCAATCATTTCTGAAATCCAATAGACAAAATCTAATTAACATTATCCCATCGGTATCGGAGACCTCAGTATAAAAACGTGTAAAGGATATACATTAAGCGTTATAAAACATGTTTAAAGCTATTCTTAATATATATGTCCATGGGGTCGGTTTTCAGATAAAAAACTGTAATATGGAATTGAAAAAAAATATTTACACTTATTTTCAATAATTCATATGCCTGCCTGCATAGTAGATTCTAACAATTACTAACTAATTGTAACTATTATCATTTAATATCATTTGTCCCTTTTTGTGCTAAAGCATGCAAACATAATTCATATACTCATCACAGTATGGTTATCTTTAATTATTAATATTTACTACTATTATTTTGAACAATCACATTTTATTCATATAACTTGTCTATTTTCGTGATATTAATGCAACAGATTAATTTAAAATCATCTTTCGTTTAAACATATTTTATATATTTTATATAATTTATAATACATATATCACGCAAATAAACTTTATATTTTAAAATCTAAAATGAAAATATATTTTCTAAATTTGATCCCCTTTATTTTTTCTAAACAAAAGAGAAGAGACATCAGAGATTGAAGGCTCCGAATCGGAAGTTGTTTGACGTTTGCGTCCTGTTGATTTTTTTTTGTTTCCTCAGTTTCAATTATTTTTTGCTGACTAAGAATCTCTATTTCTAATTCCAGTTAATACCCCAGCTTTAGATTTAACACGCAAAGCGGTTTTTCGGGTTTTTTGGGAACGAAGTCCTTAGGTGGACTGGAATTCCTCAGGTGGAGTGAATATTTCACTCAATTCTTTAGGCACCAAACCAAGAATGACGAATGGATGTTGATGCGGTGCTTCTCCAGCATGCGCTTCGGCGATCTCAGTTTGTACCAATTTCGATTCTTTTATTGGTGGTACTGGTAGGCGAGGACAATCCACATCAACCCAATGGGTGACCAAGAACACTTTTCCCTTGTTTATTGCATTGGGATTAAAAGGAATTACGCCATATGCTCCATATCCTTTAATGATGTTGTGCATGGACATACTTTTTTTCAAAAAGGAGTTTTTAAAAATTCTGGCAATTTTTTTTTGGCCACCCAAAGGCGCTGCGAATGGATTGGCCAGAATTAAAAAAGCTTGAAATATTAAACTTCAGGCTTTTATAAACAGCAACATCCAGAGGCTGGCAAATGTGAGTGCTGTAAGGTACCAATGACCATGAGGTTACATGTTCCATTTCGGCTGTTATAATTAAGGCTTCTGAATGATGTGACCGTCTAAAAGCAATTTACACAAGCACAAGTTTTTAGTGCTTCTGTCGGCCTGGGTGTGTTTCAGGAACAATCGCTCGAACCATTTAACCATAGGTTCGCAATCCATGAAACCAGAGTTCGACTTGGCTCATAAAGCATCACGAGGTCCATTTTTAGCATAATTATCGCCAGGGGAACTCTTAGCGGAAATTATGTAGGGTGGAAGAGCATGACCAGGACGCAGTTGGTAGTAATATGCCCGGCGATGCGCATGTCTAACTCGAGCTGGAACTATTTACTTTTTTTTAGCTTTTTTGTTCGATTCGATCATAGACTCGTCGCAATTAAAAATGCGTAATGGTTTGCTATAACAATCGAATTAAAATGATCTTTCAAATTGTCCACAATTGTGAAAGATCGTTCGAGCATATCCGGTCGACGGAGTGTGAAATCGAAACGACTTTTTTAAATCCCCGCCACCACTTCTTACTTAAATTTTTCATACAGCTTATAACTATAGCCCAGGGTTACTTTTTTACAATGTCAATGGTGAGAGGGAAGGCCTTTTTTCGGAGGTACTCTGTGTACCACATTAAAGACCCTCATACTCTTCACATATTTTTGTCGGAGGTCCAACCCTAGCAGTTGGCGTTACTTTGAAATTCACTCTGCAAATGAAGACCGAAGACATTCAAGATTCTGCCACACCGCATGTCATATCATTGTATGAGTATGGGTAGACAAATTATCTTTTTTGTGGTACACTAGGATAGTCGAATTACAACATCATACCTAAGTATTCCAGTACTCTGATCAAAAGCAATTTCAATTTTTGGACCAATGCAAAACATTGTGATATCCTACGAAACGTGTGACCCCAAAGCAAAATGTCAAAGGTCGGCAATTTCATTTGTATGGAACAATGAGGCATTCCATTTATATAAATAGTTTTAATTTCTGCCCCGAAGTTGGCTCGAACAGCATGCCACAAATGAATAATATGAAGCACAATCATGATAAATTTCAATAATAGCGCAGGTAGACACAATTTTATCCGAAATTTTTTAATATTCCCCACATATTTGACGTTATTAGCATTGTATACGTTAAGAGCCTAATATTCATATAAATCCTGAGGCACCTCCGGAAATTAAGCGCTGAGAAATGCAATGCAATGAACTATATTTCACAGCATGTAATTAACTATGTTTACAATTATATCCGGTTACGAGATTTATCTTGTGTCTTGCTATTCCATCCCTTGTGGAACCAATCAGGAACCGTTAAGGTTATCGAGCATCCTCCCAAGGCTGTGGGTCACAGTATCTCGCCCAAGGGCCCCCCGCACCCCCCTCTTTGGAGGCGTTTCTTTTTCGTTCATTGGTCTTGACCATACTTTGCCGTAGTTTGATTCCGCGTCATTCATTAAGTATTACGTTCGGCAGCTATCGTCACTTTCATCACCCCACCGCGACCCATAAGGAGCGAGGACACAAGGCAGAAAAAGCACAGGCGCCAAGGCAAACCAGAGTTGTTATGACCCTGGACATTCGGACTCCCATGAACCACGAACCACACGGATTATATGTGTTCGCTAGTACGCTCGCATGCAAGTGCCAAGCTCCGGACAGAGCACAATCGTGCATGATGCCAATGCAGAATGTGACAATCCATGTGTTATTATTGACGTTTGTCGAGGTCGGTTTCCAAACACCTACTCGGCCAAATTCGAGCATTCTCCGCAATGGTTATGCAGTATGTACAGTGTGCGATACTAATACAGAATAACTAAGTGAACTGTGTAGATACCGTACCCTGTACCGGTAACTTGAACTGGCAACTGGTCAGGGGTTCGGGTCTAGTGAAGTTTAGTACCACATTCCCGAATGTCATCAAAATTAAAACTGGCAGAATATTCTCATCCTAATTAGGGGACGCCAATGCTGCAAGCATCTGGCATTGTCTCCCGGGTTACTGGTTAGGAGGAGACGCTTGCAACACAGAACATGGAATATGGATAAATGGTATACGGATATATGGTACTAAACTTCAGGAGACCCATGGGTTTTATAAACTAGGCCTACCGTACATTAATTAAATTAAATACCAGTAAACCCTTGTACAAGAGTATTTTATATATTCACAAAAGTTTTATAGCTACCGGCACTGGGTAGGTACCGGAAAAGATTTTGTGAGGATAAGATGGGATGGGTTCATCGTTAGTACCAGTGGGTGCCCGGTTAGCTCAATCGGTAAAGCGTTGAGCTATGCATCTCCGAGCGTCATGACACAGGTTCGAGTCCCGCGAGGGATGATGAATATATACGAGAGATCTGCTGGATGTCTCGCCGGTCCACGGTGATTCACGTAAGCGCCGCTTACAGCTTCCTCCACCAACCAGGTCCATGCATAGAAAAAATGAGAAATGCGATAATCAAAAACCTTCATCCCAATTCGGAACTGGTATCTGCACGAGAGGTCTTGATTCGCAATACAGCACAGAGCATATGCTGTATGGTTAAGCTGCATTCTCGGCTTTCCACAGGATAAAAATGATATCCTAATCTTCCTCTGTAGATCAAAAATAATTTTGCAATGGCATTCAGCTTTGGTAACAAGAGCTCTGGGACAGGATCATTGTTTGGGCAGCAAAGTAATGCATCCACAGGTAAGACTTTGCCGGTTTTAATTTTTTTTTTTTTTTTTTTTATAGCCACTTCTTTGAGTAGGTCACCCTGTCCAAGGCCCTGTAACAGCGGCCACTTATAGGCGGACAGGGTTACAATTACTGGAAAGATATGATCTTTTCCTGTTCGGCTTAGCCTACCCAAGTTATTACACCCTGGGTTGAGTGGTGGGCGTGGATAAGCGAGCCGGACTCGCCGGGGCTCGAACCCGAGGTCTTCAACCTGCGATGCCAACATGTTTAACCACTAGGCCATCGCGCCCACAATGCCTAATGCTGAATGTGTCCATTTTCATAGAGACTGACAGAACATGAAACTAATTCAGTATGGTACATGTTATGTTCAGATGTTACATAGCCTACTCAGTACTCTGTACTACAGACTAGCCGAACTGTGAGCCTACTCACTCACATAACCTAATTTCTTGCGCTTGATTTACAAACGTTAAACTGTTAAGTGGAATAATATGCCTTATATTTTAGGCTGGGCTATTATGAATATTTTTTTTAAATTGACTGGTTTGAGACAAAGCTTGTTTAGTGTTTCCGTTGCCTATGTCATGTTTATCTGGTCTGCTGGTCTCATCTAGCAGTTTAGTATAGTTTCATGTTGCCACGTAACAATTCAATTCAAGGGACTCAGAATTAGTTTATGTTGTGCTGTCAATAGCCTATATATATTTTGTTTCCACAGCGAAATAAAAACAGTAAATTTGACCAGACCCTGACTATCTAATAATTAGTGTACGCTCATTATTAAAAAAACTATATTTATTTATGTATTTCTTTTTGTTAAAGTCGTTGTACCAGTCTCTGCGTCCACTGTTTATCTATGAACAATTGAATAGAACTCCTGACACGATAGTTTGAATAGCATTTGAATAATAGTTCTGTGGATGTGAACCGTAAAAGTTCCTTAGAGTATTTCCTGTCTGTCATATGAGGCGACTAAAAAACAACGAAGTTTTGGATGGTTTATCATCGCCCTCGGCAGATGCCGCTCACTGCAATTTTTAGTAGCAGTTCAGTCGGTGGAGTGTTTTTCACTTCGGAGTGTAGTCGCTGGTATCATATTTTGAAGTAGCTCTTCGCATTTATTGAATAGATCCTTTTTTTCAAGTTGATAGGGCTCCAAGAACAATATAAATAAAATAGCTTGAGAAAATTTATTTGTATTTCCAATTCTATGCGACTGTGTGTATTTTTTGGTTAATATATATTTCTGTATTGTAGGTTTCAGTTTGAACCCAACAACAACATCTGCGTTCTCATTTGGAGGAGGTTCATCTTTAAATACAGGTAAGAATAACATATATTTTATTTTTGATATGGACATGTGACATCTTAGCATTGATCTGTTGTGTAACCCAAATTCAATACTCAAATTCAAGATGATTAGTTAAAAAACAATGTGTTAATAGTCGATCTTGAAGCATTGGCAGATGAGGAATATATTGTATTTGTGCCAGACTGGAGAAATGTTCGCTAGTGTGCTGCTAAGATGCCTGCAACAATGGGTTCCCTTCGAAAAAAAAATAATAACAAAAATAAAATATTGAAAAACATCATTTATAATAAAATGGCTGAAAATTATCAACTCTACTGTTTTATATGATTTTCTATTGATTATTGAAAATCCTGGATATTTTGGATACCCACTGATAGCTTCTTTCATACTAAGTTTGTTTATTATTGTATATGAAAAGACGCATTAAATTTTATGTTTTGGAATTGAATAGAACTATGATGTGATTGTGCTTCACAATTTGCGCCTAGATTATAGCGAAAATCTATTTTCATATATTTGGTGTTCTTGATAGCAATATATCCTTCTTTATTAAAGGATTTGGAGCCAAAACAACTGCAAGCCTGTTTGGAGGAACAAATACAGGAACTTCAGGTACTTTAACTCCGCTGTTATCTATTTAACATTTTACACATTATAACTGTAAATGATGAATTAATAATTTAAATCCCAATTTTTCGAAGAAAATAATGAAGAATGCTTTACTTTATGATAAATCACCCGCTGAAAGATAATAAAGTTCGGCTTTCAATAATTTAATTTTGTATAACCCTATAAATTCCAATTTTTGTAAGAAAATAGTGAAGAAGGCATTATTTTATAATAAATCACTCGCTGAAGTTGGGCTTCAATGATTGAATTGTGTATAGCCACATTTTTAGCATGAAGCATTTTGATTTGTTTGGGAAAAAATATAAATTGAATAGCTGAAGGAAAGCATGATTCTGTCACACTTGATTGAATACATGGTCATTTTGAGGTGTCTGAATTTGTCCTTTGATTCGAAATTATTTCGTATCAGGGTTGGTAGTTATGAAACCACTTGCATGCCGTAAATTTAATCTGATCAGGCACTCTTTACTCTTTGAGTGAAATATGTTAAAATATTATTTCAGTGAATAAAATTTTGTTTGATGGTAGTAATAGTCTGGTCGAGTGTAAATGGTTTTGGCTATTCTATTCAGTGCTTTTCTTGTCTGGATAGTCAAGTGTTCTAGAAATTTGATTAAAGCTGTTTCATTTTTCTATCATTGATATTTGCCATATTTTATGTTGTAAAGTCAGGGATAACGATATGCTTGACTTGTAAGAAAAAACTAGATTCTATTCCTGTTGATATGGAACTTATAATTGTTCTAATATGTTTCCTGTGTTTTGTAAGAGCTTTAAAAAGGTGCAGTGAGAATGTCTGCCCTAGAAGCAGACACCCCTCACTGCACTTTATTATATCTATTGGTCGGTTTTTGCCATGTAATATAGATACTGCTTTTGGCCTTGCTTATGAAGTGATTTCTTTAAAAAAATATAAAATGGTTGTTGATATCCCTATCATTTTGCAATATATTTCATATTGAATATTTTCAGCCTTTGGTGGATTTGGAAAGACTACAACCACTGCCAGTACAGGATTTTCAACAGGTAATATGATGTTGTATATTTTATGGTTCAAAATGTTCTTTTATTGCACTAGGGGGTTTGCCAAGCTGTATGAAGCATCATATGAATTATACAGGCTTTGCATTAAGTGAAACCGCTTTTTTGTTTGCTTTCAGTCGCCTTTTACGACGCACATGAAATATGTTAGGACTATAAATCAACGATTTAATTTTTTAATACCTGTGAGTGATACCGGTTGTGTGTATTTGAACACAATCTTTCGAATTTGTTTATTTAATTTAGTTAGCCACATTATCATACCCTGGGTGACTGTGATAGAAGAATCTTTTTTTTCTTTCGGATGTCTATATTGATAATTTCATTCCCTTCAGGTGGACAAAAATTACTCGAACCATCAACCTGCTATTTCATAACAATTTTGATGATTTTAAAGCTTTTTCTAGAAGGAGAAATTTTTTATCGTTCAGTGAGAGATCTATCATGGAATATTGCTCGTTTGCTGAATTTTCTTTCGATGAAACTCATAATTAAACTCTTGCTATTTTGTTTTTATTTCGCAATTGTATTAACCATACTATGAATCAGGATTCAAATCTTCGTTGGGTGGAGGAGGCTTATTCGGAAGTACACAACCACTACAGCAACAAACACAACAAGTTCAAAGTGGACAAGATCCTGGAACTGCACTTCTACTGAATACTGCATCAGCTCTATCAGCACCAATTGTGTTTGGCGATGAAAGAGATGCTATTCTCGCAAAATGGAATCAAATTCAAGCATTCTGGGGAACTGGTCGAGGATATTATCGCAAGGATGTTTCACACGTTACTTTTACACCTGAAAATCATTTCTGTCGTTTCAAGGTATATTTTGTACTTAATAAGTTGGCAAGGATGCCCATTGTCTATACTATAGACTCTTTTATGATTTATTGATAATTTGAAGAATTTGAAATACGGTTCCAATAGGATGGTATTTTTGCTAGTTATGTATTTGTTCTGATATGCAGTTGAATATGCAATTGTTAACAAGGTTTAAGATTTTTAATTTCGTGTCATAGCAGTATATAGGAACAAAGAACATATTGGAATGATTTTTATAGTGCACCTTCCCTTCCTGATTCATTAATAGTAGTTGATAGCATTTGATGAGCAATATTGTTTCTATAAATTCAGTTTGAACAAGTTTGGAAGTTTAATTTTGAAATGTACTATCTGTCCTGGGAGGTGGTAAAACCATTTACTTCATAATTAATAGATCGCAGTGGCCAGCATTCCCGACCCAGCACAAGTTTCCATAACCTTCTTTTTTCATGGTGACCGAGGTATTATACAAAAATATCATGTTCTCATTCCAATTTTTCCAAGTCTACGAGTCTGGCCCAGTCCTAACCATAACTGAAAATACTTAGTGTTTTTGTATAACCGCTTCGTGGAGTGGATCACCCTGACTGAGGCCCTCTACGAGCGGCCACAGCAGACAGTGGTGGGCATGGATTAGAGATTTACACACTAAAAATGAAAAAAACTCTGGCAGGATTTTTTATTTTATTGTATATTTTCAATAGGCAGTTGGATATAGTTGTCTTCCAAAAACTACAGATGACAAAGGACTTCTTGCAATTGTCGTCAATAAAAAAGAATCTGAAATCACATCAGTCGGAAATGATAGAATATCAAGCGGTATTCATGGAATATTGGAATCTAAACCTAATCTTTCCTGTCAAAGTTGATTCTGTTCGTTCACTCCCTGGTGATAAGTATGTTTTGGTAAAATTGTCCTTATCTGAATACTTCAGTTAGTCTCCCTTGATTTCAATTTAATTTAACTTTTATTTTTTAATTAAATTGACTCTGAACAAGGTCGGAAGCGGTGCCTGAAAGGGACCAACTAACGCTTAATAACAAAAAGCTACTAAAAGATGTACTATAGGGAAAACAGTCCAAATGGAACTGAACCACAAGTGCGGTGATTGGTATAAGCTGTGTGATGGTAAAATCATATACCACTTCTTTGTTCTTAGGTTATTCTATACAGATCTCTTTTCAAAATAGTTATATTTGGCAAATTTTACTAAGTTATATAAAATTGAATAAGAATAAACAAACCTTTGCTCTCCATTGGTCGAAAACAGAGGTGCAAAAAGAATTTCTCGAGTATGCCTCTATACTTTCGTGTTTTCCCACATGTGGGTATTTCTGAAATATATCGTAACAGCTTTTATAGAAGAGACTTTCATTTCTGTGCTTAATGTTAAAGACCTTATGGTAATTTCATTTAAATAGTTGGAGATAAATTTGTTAGAACATCTCAAAGAGACAAATACTTCCATTTTGTTCAAAATTTGCTATTTTTGAGTGTGTGAATATTCTTGTAAATGTGTTTACGTGAGTACAGATGAGAGTCTATGCCCCATGCTAGACAAAATAAAATTTCTGATGGCGTTGAAGAGGAAAATAATTCTCAAGTATTTAACATTCAAAAACAATTTATTGCAGAACGGAGATAACAGTCTTTGTGGAAGAGCAATCATCAGCCACTGGTGCAATAAAAAGAGTTCCTGCATCGGAACTTCATGCTTTTGTCAGTCAACCTCGTATCCAACAACAACTACGACAAAATATGGCAGCCGAGTCCTGTATGCCGAGAGCAGCTATGAGACCCGAACAAATTAAACAGATATTGGAAAACCCTCCTTCAGGTATCAGGTTTTTACAATCTTACAAAGACTCTTACAAAACTGTAATAAGATTTTAAGATATTCATAAGATCTCCAACTCCAAGAAGGCAACAACACTTTACACACACAGACATACCGGTACGTAGTTTGAAACAAAAAGATGAAAAAACCGCGAACATGATCAAAATTTAAAATAAAGTTCAACACATGCATAAGTAAGAATATACGTGAGCAAAAATTTATCGTATCAAATTCATCAATACTAGCTCGAATCTTGTAATTACCCAAAACTGAAATTTTATTTTGTCGAGTGTGTTGCCAATACTGAATATTTTCTGCACAAACTCTCAATTCATTGTGGTCATCTTTGATTTTAAAAGCAAGCATCAAAGAAAATGACCGCTGTATATTCACCATTCTTGTTATCAAGGAATTGGATTAAGACAATTTTATCCAACTTCAATTATGGTTCAATTATGGGTTGTGCTTATAGGTCATTTTAATTTAATATCATTAATGTTTCAACATTCAAGCTGAACGAAATTGCGGATATTTGATCATACTTTGCGACAATTGTAAAATAATCAAAGAATGGAATTATTTTTATACAGAATTTCAGAATTCCTGACTATTAGGATAAGGATATTCCATATTGATGGATATCTTCTTTTCTCTGAGCTACAATTTACAGCAGACACCTCTTACTATATTGTAATTGTAACTAAATATTTTAAGTTTTTTGTGACATTCTGAAACATTGATTTCATATTTTTATCAGGAATCGATGCTGTGATCTGGGAACAAGCAAAAGCAGATAATCCTGATCCGACCTCCTTAATTCCAGTACCTATGATTGGATTCAGTGAATTACAAAATCGACTTATGCATCAAGAAATGATGGCTAAACAACATCAATCTCGTTTGGATGTGAGAATAATATTTTTATTTATTCGTAATTTTCTTTGGTAAAATGTGGGAGGCCGGCATAATTGGCTATGAAGGGTTATGCAAAAACCTCACCCCCGACTTGGAATTGGTGTCATCATGAGAGATCATAGTTGCCGTATATGGTTAATCTGTAATCTTGGCCTCCCTCCTGCGCATTAAAACGAGATTATTTTCTTATCCTTAAATAGTAATAATTAATAAAAAGTGATAGCGTGTGGTAACACCCTGTAGAATGAAAATAAGATGATTTACTTTTCTTACAGATTTTAAGCAGTAAGTTACATGATCTTCAGCAAATGCAAGTTAATGCACAATCAATGATTGAGCAATATAAAAGACAACATTTACAACTTTCACACAGGGTTTTGAAGGTATATTGGACTGTTTGTTTATATATACTGTGAGAGTATTTTTCTCTCCATTGATTTAATGATTGTAGCGGCAAGTCTGAATTTTTGCCAAAGAAAACTTGTTTACCGGTATATGGATTACGTGAATATGATAATCATGAATGACAATGAACTCACAAATTTTGTATTTTTGTAAAAATTCGTACCAAACACTTCAAAGTTCATTTTTCGTTATGTTTGTTTCTGCATTTCAATTAATCACATTAACAAGATATTAAAATGATTTCTAACTTTTATTTGGAAAATACACATTTTGTGGTTGGGTCTGCCATTGGCGTATGCTCAGCAAAACTAGTATCAAATAGGTGTTCAGGTCCTATTTCGTGGGCGTGATGGCCTAGTGGTTAAACATGTTGGCATCGCAGGTTGAAGATCTATGGTTCGAGTCCCGACCATCCCAGCGAGCTTATCCACGAGCTTATCCATGTCCACCACTTAACCCAGGGTGTAATAACTTGGGTAGGCTGAGCCAAACAAGAAAAGATCCCATCTTTCCAGCAATTGCAACTCTGTCCGTCTGTAAGTGGCTGCTGTTACAGGGCCTTGGACAGGATAATCCACTCTAAGAAAGTGGCTTTAAAAAAATAAATGAAAAGCTTTAAAATTGAATTGTTTTATGTAAAGGTTGTTATTGCGCAAGAGATTTGTAGAAAAGCTGGGTTCGCAATTCAACCCGATGAGGAGCAGTTAAGAGTACAACTCGAGAGTATTTATGGTGAATTGAGTGCGCCAACTCAATGTCGAGTGAGTTATATTCTCTGTTAATATGTGTAATTATTGATAGGAATATCTGAATAATTTTACCTTGATGGCTAGATATTGTAGAATTACAAAATTATTTTGTTTTCGAAAAAATCCTTCTTTTTCAATTGATCATAGTATGTAATAAATAAAAACTCAAGTCAGTGTGCATTTTGGTGACACCCCCAATGTGCATTGCTAGTGTACCCTTATCTGGACATGAATGTATTTATCTGCTGAACCAAGGATGATGAAGTATCGATTATTAAGCAAGATAATCTTCGTTTTTTTAATTATTTTCGATGAACTCTTTTTGTTTTAAAATAATGATATTTGCCTCAAATATTTGTTCTGTTCAATTCTAAAAATGTGTGATCCTGTTTTAATTCAAATTGACCAAGTGTACTCGAAAAATTTTGAATATTGTTTAAAATGAATTAGATTAATATCATGATCATGTTGCATGTTACAGGGACGATTGAATGAAATGTTATCACAAATGCGAATGCAACATCATCATCATACATTGGCATCATCTCTCGCATCCAATCAAACTAGGAGTGATAGGGAAGGAGCATTAGATGATGAAGCGTTATCCGAAATCAAATTGCACTTGAAAAAACAACAAGAAGGTTTAAATACGCTCATCGGATTGTTAAAGGAGGATTTTGAGGATCTGAAATTGATGGAACATGGGCTCGCAGACGAGGACGCAATGCTTTCTTCCACAGTACAGTCTGGAATGTCCCAGGTTGTCGGTGGTAGAGGAACAGCTTACAGATATTATAGATAATATACACCAGTCTGAAAAATTATTTCCTACATGTTTTGGTTAATTATGAGTCACTGATGGATCGCGCCGCAGAGGCTTATATTTGACAAAATAAAATTTCTGATTGGAATGGACAACAGCAACTGAATTCAAGGTATTTAAGAGCCTCTCAAATGACATTATTGTGACATGATTGCAGAATATACTGCATATACTGATCAAAATTGCGTCTGACATTTATTTTGTTGCATGTTCTTCCCAAATATTTTAAAAAATGGTTGGTGGTTCTACAATCGCTCATTCACTGTATTTTACTACAGAAGTTCTGTTCTGTTTGGAATGTTTTCTGGCTTCAGGATAGGATTTCATTTTTATCCTGCGGGAGAGGAAAAGCCGAGAGTTCATCTGAACCATATGGCGAACCATGATCTCTTGTGCAGATACCAGTTCCGAATCGGGGTGAAGGTTTTTGCCTTGTCATGTTTCTCATTTTTTCCTGTGTGTGGACCTGGTTGGTGGAGGAAGCCGTAAGCCGTGCTTATGTGAAACACCGTGCACCGGTGAGGCTTCCAGCAGACCTCTCGCATATAATCATCCCTGAGGGGATTCATGCTCGCACCATGGCGATCGGAGATGTGTAGCTCTTAGCGTATTCCCAACGCTTTTATTGATTGAGCTAACCTGGGCGCCCTAGTTCAGTCGCTGGTGCTACATTCAGTAGTAGATCATTGCGATATAACTGCTTGTCAGTTGGTTTCTTTCAGACGTTGCTGCCGGTATTTCTTAGAGCAGACTTCAATAAAAAAGATCTGAAATTGTTCAACATTTCATATCTATCATTCGGAGTTCGCTATTTGGAATTTCTGTAATGAATACTTCAATACTGATTTTTACTAGTATAGCTGAATCGTGATTTATGTCGCATCTTTCACATGGTTGAAATAAAAATTCTGTTATCACTGCCTTGTTACACTTATTGCAGAATAAAGTTCAATTGCTAATACTCGGTTTTGCTTACTTTTCATATCTTTGTTACTTCTTTAACTGCACTTTTTGAACCGCTGGGTGCCATATGATGCTATATAGAACAGACACACAGTCACTGCAAAGGTCCCGGCCTAACGGTCGTTTGGTAAATACGTGTTTCATACTCGAAAGCTTTCGGGAAGTTCGTGTAAACCCTCTAAATAAAGCTCAGATAGGGTTATTGCGATCACTTTCTGCGAGTTTATGCTAATTGATCATCCTCGAAGCTTTGATATAAATCTACTCAAACCGCAGTAGCCGTTGGTGTTTCAAGCGCTTGCTAACCGTGCGCCGCAGTGAGGAATCTCTATGATGCTCGTCCTAGAATTGCTAAGCAGTAAGTCCGCCCTATAATTAAACCTTGCGTTTGCATAGTTTTCGTTATTTCAAGGTTTTTTAAATTTATACTTGCCTTTTACGCTAGCGCAAAGCGACACTTTAAGTTTCCCAATACAACCAAACATTTTGTTAGGTAAGCAGGTATGGGCTTAGAATAATCGAACTATTATTGTTATTGGTCGTCAAACAAACCTTTTAAGTTATGCAATTTCGGTTCCTGGATGTTAAAAGTCAAAATAAGGCGAAAAACGATAAATATTTAGATAATAGGAAAGCTCTAAAATTTTAACGTCGATAACGACGAAATGGTACCAAATAACAGCTAATGAATACAGCTCCCCAACTCAGTCAAAAAATTTTGTCCGCCAAGTAGCGGAACAAGCTATCTAATCTAAGAAATGAAATCTTGTTTTTTCAACCAAAAAATTGCGCGCCGAAGTTTTGAAATAAAAAAAAAATTTCGTACAGAAACAATGAATGCTGAAATATGTTTGACTGTGCGCCGAGATATTTTAGCTTGTCAAGTACATGGGCATAAATGGACCGCGTTTTGGCAGCGCAATCGGCCGCCATCATTTTTCGCCGGACAATTTTTTCGTCTCTCTCATGAGTTGGATTCTTCCGCCGGCGCAAGGTAGAAAAAGTATATCAACAAATGAGATATTGTTGTTTGCAAGATTGATTTTCTCACACGCCTTGTATCATTGCTGTTATTTCCTGTCTGCGACGCAAAGTCTGGGCGGGTTATTTTCTTTGCACAGAGAACAAGATTTCATTGTCATTCTGAAGATTGCAACCTGTCATCATGTGGACACTATTTTGCAGTATTTTCTCAACTCTTCTCATAGCAGTAATCAAGCAACAAAGTAAGATTATAGAAAGGAAATTAAAAAGTAATTGAGTTAAAGAGGGAGAGAGCTTACTTACGAATTTTCGGGCAGTAAGCATGGCTCATAATTAATAAACAATTAAAATTTTTTATATTTTTGTACTGCATACATGAAAGCTAGCGTCAAGCAAAAACATACTGTCCCAAATTATTACGATTCTGTGATATGACATGGCGTTTGTATTTTATTTTTCATCATCGATAATGAAGCACTTTTTGCAGATTTTCAAGCAACGGGAGTCCAGGGTGCTGCGATATCCGAGGTAACATACATCTAGATCTTTTTTTTTTAATAAAAGGTTTTTATTTCAATTCATCTTTTTGAAAAACAACAGTAACAATTTAATTTGGGAATTGTGATTTGAAAGGCCAAATTGTAAAAACGGCGAACTTGCTGGCACTCTTGCTTTCTTTCCCAATGCTGCTGCACTGGTATCTATCAAGACTCTTAATTAGCAAAATATTATTTGAACAACTCATATCATTCTATGCATTTTATAGGAACTAAAGCAGTCTTCGGGGGTTAATTCGATGTTGGAGGGACACATCCACAGAAATAAAAGGACCGTAGGTAATAGTTCCATAGAGAAACTACTCAGTTGAGTTGAGAGACAAGGCAAGACTTTAGAAAGTTTGTTGGCAATTAGGTATTTTTTTAGCCGTTTCTTTGAGTGGATCACTTTGACGAAATCCCTGTACTATCAGCCACTCATAGACGGACAGGGTTAGAGTTGTTGGAAGGATATGGTCTTTCCTGTTCGGCTTAGCCTACCCAAGTTATTACACACTGGGTTGAGTAATGGGCATGGATAAACGAGTCGGGCTCGCCAGGACTCGAACCGAGATATTCACTTGCTATGCCACATGTATTAATCTGTTGCAAATCAATCCAATATTGCCTTTGTTTTTACAGATGTTAACGATGGTGACAAAATCAGAAAAGAATTGCACGAGCTGATTGACGTGGTAAATGTTTTTTATTCCCGGGGCACGTTTGTGGCTTTTCTGACCACTAATACTGTATTCCCTTAGTCACGAATTTGGGAAGCATTGGAATGCATCATTATATCAAAACTGAATTTTCTTGCGAAAATTTTCAAACTTGTTTGGGTACTATTTTCATTTTTAGTAATTTAGAAAGAATATTTTAATTCTGAAGTTCAGGGTACATTAACGGTGACGTGATGTTCTATTTATTGAATATAGTTTTATAAGAACAATATTAATAATCTAAACATACTGAATCCGTCGTGAAATGGGTTCAAATAGCGGCCCAAATTTAAAAATGAAAAATCCGGAATATCCTCAGATTGATTTTTTCTTGCTTTTATTACTCAGAGTCATTTAAAAATGAACATTTATTACATTTAAAGAATAAAAATGGAGGAATTGATCGTGATGAACTGAATTATGTCATACATGCAATAAGTGGCAAATTCATCCATTCTAGAGACGTTGATGTATTTTTTCAAAAAGATGAAAATAAAGATGCGGAATTGGATCATGATGGTAATGCCTAATTTTTAAAAATTATGTTTCAGATTTTATGTGAATATTTTTATGACATTTCCTGTCCTGTATGGGTGAATTGCTTAGACTAGAGGGAGGTTGAGTGGGGCGCAGTGGAGAAACTGACGTAATTTTCTTTAAATTGGTATCGTAGTGGTGCTGTCCGCATTAGAAAAATTGCCATTTCATCGACCTTTATCTCGTCCATTTAGTACTTCACCCTGGACCCAGTCATGTTCAATAATACTAAAACTATTATATTACACCTTAAAATAATTTTTACAGAATTCTATAAACTGCTCGGCAGCCTGTAATTTTTGAGGAAGATGTTCAAATTTCTGCACAATCTGCAAGGACCAACAACACATTCCTCGCTACTCATTATACATTATTTACTGATTGAATAATGAGATTTTGTGAAAATATAATCTAAAATATCAGTTTAAGCTTATAATTTTGTTATGTGTACTTGTCTCTGAAACGTTTATATTAGAAGAACTTTGTTCAGGGCATTGTACTTTCAAGTTAACATCATCTTTAAGGACGGAAATAAATTTATTGTATTTTGCCATCAAAATACGAAAATTCTCCTTTCATTTCAAGTTTTTATTTCTATAACCGATGCTCAACTGATTCGAATCAAATTGCCAAGCCCTATTTGTGAGTCAAGGCGCTGACCCATGGCTATCCAGCCACGCTTTCTGCAATGCAACGACAACTTAAATCGTAGCGCAAATATAACAAAACGACAGCTTGTTTCCAAAAAATTGTGGGAACTCCTCTCCAACATTGGTCAATAATGAGTCATGCATCATAAAGAATTTAAAATTGAATTGAAAAATGGTGCCCTGCTGAAATCACGCTCGGTGACGAAACGGAAAAGCGGTCGAATCATCGCCCCTTTGGAAAATAAGATTGCGATTGACCAACTGTGCGGCTCGTTCATTGGTAAAAAGGCTATGCGCCTCATAAAAGCCTATGCCCGGTATGAAAAAGAGTATGCCTGTTATAAAAATGCTATACCCGTGCCAAAAAGGGTATTCCCTTTATAACAAAAGGCTTGTCCGTTATAGAAAAGGCTATTTAAAAACGAAGCAAAAGATAACAGTTAGGCTACTTGGTAGCAAGAAAATCAGACACATGTTGGAAGAGTGGGGTTACACCGGAATTTAGGAACGACTGGGATCTGGAACAGTATAAAATTTGGATTCACAAACGCGAACAGCACTGAAAATGTGAGAACATCTGGAATTGCAATAAAATAGCGAGTACGACTGTTACAAAATTGAAAATACAGTCGCAAACTGAATATGCACTAAAATACGGGAACGGCAGGAACAGTGCTGATTGCACGATGAGGGAAAAGTAGAAAATACCTTAACTATATGTGGGCAACAGGGTGAACATGACGATAAGTTGTGGTGGCGTGATTATAATAATTAGATAAATAAATCTGAAAAAATTCACCATTTAATTTGTCATATATATATATATATATATATATATATATATATATATATATATATATATCTGATATATAAATCAGTTACATTTTATGTTGTGCTTTTCATAAATCGGACAATAATCTCCTTGGATTTGTGTTACATTTATATATCCACCAAAAACAACACTAAATTTGTCAGATATGCAAATCTGACGTAAGTAATGAATATACTAGTCGCTTGTTGCATTGTTGTGGGATTGACAAATGTTGGGGATAGATTTACAAATTTTCCAAACAAATGTCCGAAAAACAAATAAATAAAAATTGTCCGGAAACGACCAAAACATTAAGGAGACACACGGCGCCCCGTATATATATATAGTGTTGTACTAAATTCAGTTTTATCCCGCACACAGGATGTGCAAAATTAAACGACTAAACGGGTGTTTATATACGAAAAATACTTGATGTTGATATATTGATTGATATATTGATATTGATATATTCCTATATTGATACCAACGAGCAATGTTAAAATAAGGAAGCGCATACGGTATTTTAACAATTTAACAAAAATTGTATGATCAAAATATTCTACGTTTTGTTACGTTATGTGACAAAATTATGATTTATGATAAGTGTTACATTGTAAAATTCGACATATAACATGATGATTGTTAGAAATGTTTGCTACCTTGGTATTACTCATCAATATTAGTTGATTTTACCTCTATGTTTTATTCTGGTTTAGCACAATTGCTACTATTGCAAAACAGATGAGAATTTACGACTTTCTTATCTTGTGTGTGACGTCATAGGATGCTTCTTTAATGACTCCCGTGTTTCGTTGTACAGTCACGGGCATGCTGAAACCTGCCCGTAGTATTTCGTCTTTGCATCGAGTAGTTTGTCAGACATATTAGGTAGTTCAATGTAAGACTGTTAGAACTTTATGGGCCGCATATGGTGCGAGCCTTACTATACTAATTAAGTGTTATTTATGCTCTGTAGGATTATTGTTAATTACCGTATTTTTCTTGTTTAGTATTTGTTATGGCTATTTTCTAGTCCGTGGTCAAACACAGTTAATTTATCGTACTTTAAATTCGTTCGCACGGCTCAATCGTACTAGTTGTAATTAAACCTGCATTTTGTGACTCAATTTCAACTGCATCATCTACATCTTGTGGACTGTGAACAGAATAAAGTTTCTTTCAACCCAACCGTATGTTCATTGAATATTCGAGTGCGCTGCGTTTACAGGCAACAGTAGATTTGAGAGGGTTTAAAGGCGCATAGATTGAAGACCATCTCGCACAGTCTAGAAAATAGAACGCGATTTCAGTTACACCCTGTAACTCGGAGTCGTAGTGCAAAATAGTACCGAGTTGATTGCACAATGATGTCAATATGAAATAATCCAAATCGTAAAATTGGTTTCAAACATATTTCTGGAACACGCAATTCTCCAGACAATGAAGAAGTTGATACTACTCGAAAATATCACAGATTTGCCATAGCTTTCTCATAGACATTCCTCATCGAAACATTTGTGGCACATACCTGAGAGGCATTGACTCAAAATCACAGATTTACCAATGCTTCTCAGGTATGTGTCACAAATGTATCGCACACCGCCAGCGTAAAAATCACTTGTCGTATGTGAATTCATCGCGTATTCACCCCCCCCATGTCTATGCGAAAACAATTAAATCTCGTGGGAGAGTATCTAAGAAATGAAGTTCGAATTTTTTAACCAAAATTTGCGAGCTGAAGGCCCGCCAAATTTTTTTGTTATGGAATTAATTATTTTTGGTACAAAAAACAATGAAAACTGGAACATATTCGACAGAGCGCGGAAATATTGACGAGTTGTTTGACGAGTATGAGTACAAATACACCACGCTTTGCCGGTGCAACCAGTTGCCAAACCTTTCCGCCTTGTAATATCTCTCTCTCTCTCAAGAGTTGAATCTTCCGTAGACACAAGGTAAAGAAAATATTATGCTTATCTTAATTTCAGCATTGATATTGTTGTTTGCAAGATTGCTTTCTCACCCCCTTATTGTATTTTTGTTGTCATTTCCTGTTAACGATAATGAGTCTAGACAAGTCATTTCTCTTCTGCCAAAAACAGGATTTCATTTTTATTTTGAATTTTCAAACCTGTCATCATATAGATTGTAGACACCACATACGCTGCAGTATTTTCTAAACTCTTGTTATAACAGTCATCTTGCTACAAAGTGAAGATCAACAATGTGATAAGTCATCTTCGGTTGGTTTCTTTTAGATATTGCTTCCGGTATTTCTTAGAGCAGACTTCAATGAAAAAAACATTTCATATCTATCATTTAGAGTTCGTTATTTGGGATTTTTGTGATGAATACTTCAATACTTATATTATTATTGTATAACTGAGTCATGATTCGCGTCGCATCTTCATTGCTTGTGATAGGTTTTGCTTATTTTGCGTATCATCGTTACTTCTTGCTAGGGTTAGGTCCGTCTTGTAACAGTTTTTTCATAACTTCGTGTACCATTCACCATTCAAGCAGTGGCTGACCCAGTAATATTGTTTTCTTGGACAATTAAGCACCCAACTAAAATCTCTGGTAGTGTGATCTCTATTAAAGAAAACCAATTAAATCTTACGTTTGCATAGGTTATGTCACAGTTTTCAAGATTTGTTCTTTTATACCAACTTTGCATTTTGCGCTGGAGTAAAACTTCGCAATCCGTTTTCTATCGCAGCCAAACATTTTGTCTATCTATGCAAGCAATGCAAGTATGGGGTTTAGACGAGTCCCCACATACTTGATGTCTGCCGTAATTGCCCACTAAAAGGAAACGAATAAGTGGTGGATAGTTTTACTATCGCCCAGGAAAGATGCCTTTAGTGAACTTTTTTCAAGGCGGTTTAGTTCCATTCGGGATATTTCCCCCTTAGACTGTTGTTTCTGAAACGACCTATTGTGTAGTAAGTGGTTCTTCGCACTTTGCACTTGGTTGGTTTCTATTAGGCTCAGCCCCGGCCTTGTTCGGAGTGAATTTTAATAAAAAGAAAAGCCGACGAAGATTGCTCGTTTGGTTGCAAAGGTTAGCGCTTTGCAAGCCTGTGACTATTATTAAAGAAAAGCAATGTAGACGTGATTGCAACTACAAACTGTCGAATTAATGACTGAGATGGTAAAAAAAAAGATTATAGAAAATGTCTGTTAATTATTCTTTCATTGATTAAAAGCAGTGATTATGCTCTCATGATATTCATGCGGAGAACATATGCATTTACCAATAGTTTCAATTACGAGCGAAGTGTTTTTCTCCATACGAAAGCGCTATATTTGCAAAATCATTACCTTGCAGCCAAGATGACGGAGTTTAAACAATACCAATTCCATTCTCAATTTTTTTTTATTTATCCGCAAACAAAACTTTTTAGTTCCGCAATTTCTGATCGTGGATGTTAAATTTCAAAATAAGATCAAAAACTAAAAATTTTAAAATTAATGTAAAAACCGACAACATGGTACCGGACATCATCAAACGGTTACAGCTCACAATCCAGTCAAACAATTCTGTCCGATAAGTGGCAGCGGAAGCTATCAAGTATTGTGGAGTATCTAAGAATTAAAATTCAACAAAAAAATGCGCTAAATTTCCTTGGTTTTTGTTCTGGAATTATTAGTTTTCGGTATAAAAACAATGAAATCTAGAATATATTCGACTGCCCGCTTGGGTATTTTAGTTCGTCGGGTATGAGAACGGACTGCGTCTTAGCGGTACAATCGGAAGCCAACCTTTTTCGCCGGTAATTTTTTTTTGTCTCTCTCAACAGTTACAATCTTCCGTCGACATAAGGTAAAAAAAGTATTTCAACAAAAGATATATTGCTGTTTGCAAGATTGAATTTCTCACACGCCTTGTATCATTGCTGTTATTTCCTGTCTGCGATGTGAAGTCAAGGCGAATCATTTTTCTTCTGCCAAGAACAAGATTTCATCTTCATTTTGAAGGTTGCAACCTGTCATCATGAAGACACTATTTTGCAGTATTTTCTCAACTCTTCTCATAGGAGTAACTTTGCTGCAAAGTAAGATTCAACAAAGGATGTTTAAAACTGAGTAAAAGAGGGAGAAAGAAAGTTTAATTACACCATTTTGGCTAGTAAACATGGCTTAAAATTAGTATATCATCAAAAGTTTACAAATTTGTCGCCAATGCGTGAATGCCAACTTCAAGGTAGGAATAACAATGTCTACGAAAACTTACCGCCTGAAGTTATTACGATTATACAACACGACGTGGTGTTCATATTTTATTATTTTTATATCATCAGTAATGAAGGCTCCAGACCTCACCCTTCATATTTTTTAGCGCGCCCCGCCATAATCCATCTGCTAAATGTGTCTTCACTGATTCTTACAATTACGTTCATTTGCTACTTATTTTGCAGATTTGGAGGCAATGGAAGTACAGGGTGTTACTATATCCGAGGTAAGATACGTCTTGATCTTGTTGCTTAGTGGAGTACGAGGTTTCTATTTCAATTCATATTGAAAAAAAAACGTTAACGATTCATTTTGGGGATCGCGATTTGGCCGAATGTTGAAAACGGTGAATCCGGTATCAAAAAAACAATTTATATCTAGAATAACAGGGTGGATAGATTAGGCTGTTTTAAAAACTTATGTTGAGTATCGGTGTTGGTAGTCTCTTCTCTCGCGCTAGACATCCAAAAAATTTTCAAAAAATAGCAAATTCTTTTTCCTTTATCATTCCATTGCACATACATCACTCGTAAGCGAACTTTAAGACGTTTCAGTAGCTTTATATTCTTCCAGATTATGAAATTTGGATTTGGCAAGCGAGATGTACTATACAGGTAGTACGCGGCGCTTCTCTACTTATATTTTATCATGACTTTTAATTATAAAAATATATGTTTTGACCAACTTATACCATTCTATGCATTTTATAGGAACTAAAACAATCTTCGGGAGTGGATTCAATTCATTCGACGTTGGAAGGACACGTCCACAGATATAAAAGGGCTTTAGATATAACAGGTAATAAGTTGATAGACAAACTATTCATCTACCACGCTTATTGTGCTCTTTCCCCTTAGAGTGGGTTCCGCGTAGAGTGCTCTTTCAGGTACTACATCTTGTAGTAGCTCTTTCCTAGTAAGTGGCCGTTAGTTGGTTCCTTTTGGAAACTGATCCCGGCCTTAATCAGATTGGATTTCAATAAAAAAAAAGAAGTAGCTTGATGTTCGGAGTAAAGTTTTCAGCAAATCAGTTGAGAGAAAAGAGCAAGACTTTAGAAAGGTTGTATCAATCAGGAATTATGTTTGTGAGCAAATATTATGTATTATGTTACAATCAATCCAAAATCGCCTTTTTTCTTACAGACGATGACAATGCTGAAAAAATCAGAAAAGAATTCCACATGCTGGTTGACGTGGTAAATGTTTTTTATTCCCGGGACACTCTTACCAATATTTTAAAAAATCGTCACAAGATTTCATTCGTCAATTTGTGATTGATATTGCTGTATTTTGTTTTTTTTTCCTTTTTTTTAAATTTTTGTCCATACTCCTGACTGTTTATTTCATGTGTACTTTAAATATACGTGTGTTAATTCAGAGGACCGACTCGAATTCATCTGCACACATGTATGTATATACATATATTAAAATCTGGAATCAAAAATATGAAGCCCAATGGTGATATAGTTTTATTCCATGGTCAGATTCGAATTCCAAATGATTCGGTTTTGCCCAGCGCTAGTCACAAATGTATGAAACATCGGAATGCATTATCATATAAAAATTTAATTTGCTACGAAAATTGGCAATTTTATTCGAGTACTATTTTCATTTTTAGATTTTCAGGAGGATTATTTTAATTATGATGTTCATGGTGTATTAGCGGTTACATGTGTTCTATTTATGGATGAATATAGTTTTGTAAGAACAACAATGGCTAATCCAATCGTCCGTCCTGAATATATCCAAAAAGTGATGCCAGCGATTCATGTTTGAAAAAGTAAAAATCCCAAAATATCCTTGGATTGATTTTCTCTTATCATTCAAAATATACATTTATGATATTTAAAGGATAAAAATGGAGGGATTGATCGTGATGAACTGAAATATGTCATGCATGAAATTAGCGGCAAACCCATTAGTCCTAAAGAAATTGATGCATTTTTTAAAAAAGATGAAAATAAAGATGGGGAATTGGATTATGAAGGTAATAACCATTTTTTGAGTTTCAGGTTAAGATTTCATGTGATTGTCTTCCTGATATTTTCTGTCCTGCATGTGAGGATTTTAAAATTGCCTAGATAATAAATCGGTATCGCAGTGGTACCATCCAGGTTAGAATAATTGCAATTTCTACGGCCTTGTAACTTCCATTTAGTTTGTCACCCTGGTTGTTTCACTTATTGTAATAAAGGTCCGTGATGAACTTGGATTGAAACTAAGAAATTTATGCTTTTCACAATTTTACTACGAGGCTCTGTGACTAGCAATGGGACACTGGAAACTGCGAGGAGCTTAAAAATTTGCTTGATAGCGTCGATGTGCGTTACTCGGCCAGTACTCGGCCATATGTACTACGGTACTACTTGGTCAGAATTATGAAAACAATGTCTATGCTTTTCTATATGTTTTCGACAACCTTTTCGGCGCGATGTCTCATTGGTCCACACTTAAGGAATCGTGTTTGATCAAATATTTCTGACCGGGATCATCCACTCATGTGAGTGTCAATTAAGCTGAACTATTACATTAATCTCTCAAATAATTTTTACAGAATTCTATAACGTTATTCATATGATCAGCGGTGGTAGTTTTTGAAGAATTTAGTTGAATTTTCTGCACAATCTTTAAAGATCAACAGCACATTCTTTGCTATTTATTATACATGATTTAATAAATAAAAAGAGATTTTGTGAAAATAATAATCTAATATATCAGTTCAAGTTTATACTTTTGTTATGTATATTTGTCTCCAAACGGATTATATTGGAAAAACTTTGTTCAGACATTTTTTCACCCTTTATGAGTCAAGGTGCTGTAAAACTAGGCCTGCTATTGACAAAGTAGAATGTCTTATCGAGATATTATTGGGTGGTTTTGACTGGCAGCGATCATTGCTGGAACGCAAGGGGAGCGACAAATAAAACAAAAATGACAAAGCAACTATGTGTGATCATATAAATTGTGGAATTGTGTAACCAACGAGAAAAAAAAGAGTTAAAATTTTGATTTCATATATTTTGAAGCACATTTTATTCAAATTCATTTTATCTAACATTGGTTAATGATGGGTTATGCATCACAAAACATTAACTATAGTACTATGACACATGCCGTTGATTTCTGACGTTCACTCCCGAAATTGAAATTCTTCGTCAACATTTATCAGAATTGTATCAAATGCATTTGAAATATTTTTATATTCTTCTTTCGAATTTTTTACCTGTGATGACGAAGAAAGCTAACATTGGTGTAAAAAACAAGCTCAGACAAAATAGTCTATGCAAGGTTGTACAGGAAATCGCCTCTATTTCTGAAACTAGACTGAAACAAAAAGCATCGAGCGTTAAAGTAACAGGCAATCTCAACAGTCTATAAATGATATAAATCTCAACAATAAGGCTGTTTCAAATAACGAAATATACAATTACTGCAAACTAAAGACTTTTGCTACAAGTTATACCAACTGTTATATCGTTCAACAACAGAGATGGTACTGTCAATTCTATTCTAACCCGTATAGATTATGAACAAAATGAGCAAAGACGGTATTGAAAAATGGAAAAAAACTCATTGAACCAACAAGCAATGTTAAAATAACTTAGTTCATACGGTATTCTAAATTCAATGCAGTGTTTCCTTCCTCACTTAATGCTTCTTATTTAATTTTACTCGAATTTTGCATGCAACAAGATTTTGCTTTAAAATAAGGGAATTTGAAACAATCAAGATACCAAAATTGGTTTAGAACAGATTTCTAGAACACACAACGATTCAGACAATGAAAAATTGATATTATGTATAAAATATCACGGGTTTACCAATATTTGTTTGCAAAGAAAAATATTCTCCAAACATATTCGTTAAGTGAAAGTCCCAAATAGACCGCACCATCGCCGATCGGGAGTCATTTGCTATCCACCGTCGCCGATCCCCAGACTTACGGCAATATATAAATATAACAAGATATTTGGGAAAACTATTAAACCAGGATAATGCTTTAGTTATTAGTGAGTATCGGCTATTTTGGTGATACTCGAGGATAAATGGTAACTCGAAAAAAAAAGTTGTTTGTCCCATGGTATAGAAGACAAGTATATTTATTACTGGAAAATTTTATAATCATCTGTATCTTATTGTTGATACATCGAATACGGTACTAATTATGCCACATGCCTGCTAATCACTCAAATCGTGAGTAAATAGAATTGTTACAAGTTTAAAATCAGTAGATTTTGGAAATCTTGTTTGATTTTTATCCAAAATTACCTCATTGTTTACAGAAGGATTCTTTACAGAAATTTAATATATTCAGGTGAAAGTTCAAATTCTCATTCTAATTCCTATTTGCAAAATACTATATGTCGACAAACCCCAAGATCTATTCCAATAGCAACTTCCATTGCTGCTCTTAGAATATTTATGTTGTGTCTGCTGCTCAGTTGCTTTCCAAAATCATACTTTATTAACAAAACTGGAGATACAACTTAGTACCACATTATGAGCACAGCATAAAATATATATCAAATCACCAACATAATTAGACCTGTTCCTAAGGCAGACCAAAATAGACCGAGAGCCGACTCTTAAATGGAGCTAGGGTAACAATGACTCGTAATAAAGTAATCGGTTAACGGCTTGTTCATGGTTTTGCTTATTTTGTACATCATTGCAAATTTATTTGGTATTTATTATCCATATTTAGTGTGGATAGGTTGGTCGGTTTTGTAGCAGTTTATCATGGCCACATTTGCGATTCATGCGCTTGGGTACAGCTGCTATTGAACAATGGATCCAGAAATATTTTGGTAGGCCTATATTTTTAACGCACAAAACGCGCTCATTTTTTTTTAAATTGAGCAGAAATTCTCATTTTCAACGAAGAAATGTCATGAAATACAAGTTCTATACACTTCTGAAACTTTTCAAATTTTCCACGATGTTTTATTTATCTACGATGTTTTAGGAAATTTAAATGAGTTTGGTCTGACTAACCGTAATAGCCTTTTGTGTTTTAGCCACTTGCTTGCATGGGTTTTGCTCAGACTAACTGTGAGTGAGTCTCAATCAAGCATGCTGGTCATGAGACTGGTAAGCGATAACCACAACTTCACCGTAGGCTTAAACCTTTTTGTGAATTCGTTGCGATTTTATTTTACGTTTTTTTTTATGTTAACCTTGTGCTTCATGCTAGCACAAACGCGTTTCACGCAAAGCTGTGATTTATGTTTACTTATTCTACTAAAACATATTGCTATATAAGCTAATGGAGTGGTCTCCTTTCCTTGCGTAGATTTACGTTTTCCCGGCACGTGGTTATTATTAACGCAGAGCAATGCAGACGTGTATTGCCATTTATATAACCTGAGACGCAATGCATCGACAAGACAAGTTCAAGAGTTGTGGTCCTAAGCGCAAGGTCCCCGGCATCTAAATATACAAACTGTCACATTGAAGGCTGAGATTTGAAAAGATATTCAAACAAGGAAATTATGAATTTACACACCACGTAAACGCCAAATCTGCAACAATATCATTGTCATTCGACCAGGAAGCGGGGTTTCATCAGAACCGATTCCTGATTTTTGTTAATTTATCAACTGAAAAATCACTGAAACTCCGTTATTTCAGTCCACAGACGACAAATTTCAGAATAAGATTAAAAACGATAAATTTTAATACAAAAAGAAAGATTTGAAATTTTGTATTTTGAGTGTACTCAGAAAACGTGTAAAATCGGAAAAAGACGGCGCACCTAACGCCATATTAACATTAATGGTTACCACTCCCAACCTAGCCAGAAGAATTCTGTCAGACATTGATTTGTCAAGCGTGTGTCATTGATTGATCGCGCCGCCAAGGCGCGTATCACCCGTGACTCATGTTGGACTAAAAACAATTCCAATTTGAAATTGAAAATTCGAGTTTGTCGAGTATGAGCCACAAATGGACTGCTCCTTGGCATTTAACACGAGTGCAAACTTTTACGATCAATAATTCCTCTCGAGAGTTAAAAAAAGGTAAGGAATAGTGTATATGCTTTACTAATTTCAACAAAGGAGTAATTGTTGTATGCTAGGATTGATTTTCTTCCACGTCTTATCATATCATTGCCGTCATTTCCTGTTTGCGATGCAAAGTCAAGGCGAGTCATTTTGATTCTGCGGAAAAACAAAGTTTCATTTTTATTTCGAAGTCTGAAACCTGTCATGATGTGGAAAATATTTTGCAGTATTCTCTCAACTCTTCTCATAGCAGTCATCTTGATACAAAGTACGATTCAAGAAAGATGAGTACTAACCGAGTGAAGATTAGACAGACACAGATAACATGCTAATGAAGTTTAAGCCAGTAAACCTGGCTCATTATTATGCGTCTATTTTGAACATTTGTAAATTTATACAGCATGCATGAATGCCAATAGCAGGATTCGGGTAACGATGAACGATTACACTCGGCGTACGTGTTTATATTTTTAATATTTTTCGATCATCGACGATGAAGGTTTTTATATTTTTCTATCGCCCCATCGTGATCTATGTCAAACAAAAAACATTTGCTGTTTGTTGCTTCATTGATTTTTTACAGCTACGTTCATTTGCATCTCTTTTTGCAGACCTTGAAGCAGCGAAAATTCAAGATGAAGCAATTTCCGAGGTACCATAATCTTTATGAAAACGATAGCGATTTAATTTGATAATGATTTCAAAATATTGAAAACGGTGAACCCATATTCAAGATGGCACTTTTGCCCAGTTCTCCAGTAGTAATTTTGACCAACACCGGCTGCTTTATTACTTCGAAGATTTAAATAAGTATTGTTTACTTTCATCGGCGTTGGTTGTTTTAGTTACTTTTTGAAATGGCATATTTTTGCTCTGGCATCATTCTAACCCACCATCACTCGTTGTTGAAGAAATATTCAATAGGTTGACTCATAACTACACTGTAATAAAAGTACAATCAATTTACTGGTCATTTGCAGTAATTGCATATTTTCAAAGATGAAAACGCCATTTTGATGAGATTTATGCCAATTATGGGCTGTTGATGGACCGCACCTTCGCGGTGCGTTACATCAACACCCCATATTTGGTCAAAAAAAGACAATTTTGAATGTTCTTCAATACTGACAGGGAAAATTACTGTCTAAGGCCAGAGTTTTTGTCGCATTTTTTGTTACCTTGTAGGTATTTACTGTAAAAGCAAAGTAGGCCTCCTACTGAAGTTATGAGTTTTACAGGAACCAAAGCAATCGGCTTCAGATGATACGATTCATGACATGTTGGATGGACATGTCAGTGAAAATGGAGGGGCCATAAAAATCACAGGTAAGAATTCATAGATAGTTGCTCTATCATATTTCTTTATAAAATTGTTTTGTGTTAAATTCCACCGGTCGAAAAGTTCCGATTTCTGTATGGGTCACTGATAGCGCATACTTGAATCCTACAAAATCATTTTTTGATTGGAATATATTTATGCGCAATAGAAATAACCATCGTATGTGATCCAAATTAATATAACTGAAAGTTTATATGAGGTTTTTCCAAATTAGTTGTAAGACTTGGACAAGATGAAGTATTTATCATCGATAATGTATTATATAATCTGTGTTGTTGCATATCGATACCAAATTGCCTTTGTTTTTTCTTTAAAGACGTGGAAAATGAGGAGGAAATCAAGAAAGCATTCCGCATGATTGACATGGTGAATATCTTTTTTTATTTCTCAAAACATGCGCTATTTTATAAATATTTCGACAAAGCATCATAAGACCGCAGTCATGATTTAATTACTTCGCTCCACTTCTTAAGACAAGAAAAAATGCCCGAATGACACAGTCAACTCGTGTCTGATTTTTGTTTGTTTTCATTTTGACGTTTTATGTGATGTGTAAAAGCCTTTTTAGCAGGTATGTTATTATTTCTCTACTCCATGTTGTTTGTTCCAATTGGATTGTAAGGTTGTCACTATACTGTGAATTCAGAAAACCGACATGAATGCACCCTTTTTCTGTATATCGCTTTAAATTCGGAATTATAGAAATATAAAACTATTCAATTGTATTTCTTGAGTAACAAATGTGAAAAGAATATAAACTGTTATAAATATTGAATTTATTACCAAAATGTGCAAGCGTGTTCACTATTTTCATATTTCTTTTTGAAAAAAGTATTCTTATTCTATTTTTGATGTCCTTGAGTTGATTTGCGTTAAATTAGGTTCTATATATCAGATTTTACAAGAACTATACGAGGCAAGTAAAGTCTTCTGAATAATTTGAAAACTGAGTAATCAGCTGATCTCCCATTCGGAAAATATTTTTCAAGTCATCTTTTGTTAAGCATATGTCACTGATGGATCGCGTCGATGAGACGCGATCCATCTGTGGCGCATGCTGGCAAAATAAAATTTCTGATCGCGAGGTTTGATACTATAAAAATTTCAAAATATCTCTTACAAAAACTTTTTCTTGCCCTTGAATTATCCATATTTAAGTTTAGATTCATTATAAAAAAAAAACATTTATAATATTTAAAGAATAAAAGTGGAGGAATAGATCGGAATGAACTGACATATGCAATACAGGTAGTTACCGGCAAAACCACTAATCCTAAAGAAATTGATGCAATTTTCAAAAAAGATAAAAATAAAAACGGGGAATTGGAATATGAAGGTAATTCTCTCTTTTTAAATTTTGTTTATGATTTCATATGAATATCTTTTATGATATTCCCTGTCATGTAGATGAGGGCATAGATAGATAGATTTCAAGTATCATATATCTCTTGCAGCCTTGCCCTTGCCGAATTGTATTAAAAAAATAGTTTCCACTCATTGGGCCTTTCTCGTAACCGCTTTGTTGTCTCCCTGACTGATCAAAAATTAGCGATTCATATTTTTCACCTTTTTACTTTATGCAAACATTATAGTTTTATACCAAGTAATTCTTTTCCTGATAGTTTTGCTACATCTTGGTTTTGTTAGATGATACAAAAGCACTTTACAAATTTTTAAGAAACGTAGAGTTTCCAGTAGAGTGTGGTGAAACAAATTAAGATAGGCCATGTTACTGAAAACTGCAAAAAAATCCTGAAAAACTGGAATAACTCACCCAAATCAAGTAGAAACTATATTTCTACTTTTCCAAATATTTTTTTACAGAATTCGTAAAACTTATCGAAGCGATCAGCAGTAATTATTTTTGAAGAAAATATTTGAATCTCCTACACAATGCTTATGTATCAACAACAAATTCTTTGCGATTCATCATACATTGTTTACAAATAAAAAAAAAAAAAATGCTTCGAGAAATATAATTCAAAATATCAGTTTATACTTTGGTTATGCATAGGGGTTTATGAAAGGTTTCTTTATATCAGAACATTCTTTTAGCATTTATGAGTCTATGGGTCAAGGTTGGGGCTGGGCAAACCGATTCATTTGACATTCGAATCTGATTCGAATAATTTTTCCGAAACGAATCGAATCGCTGATTCCATAAACACAACAAATATCCAATTCCAATATTACTATTATTGTCTGCATTATGATTATTAAGAAATTTACAGTTACAAATTACAAATATTTGCTTACACAGACTTAAAAGGAAGGTATTTTCAATTACACTACGGTCCAAGAGCGAAAATATTCATTTTAACGACAAAATACAAATCAAATTTGACCAAAATCGATTGCATTTTGTCGTTAAAATGTAAAATTCCACCTTATTTAGCAATTTTTCGTTACAATGATCGACTCACGATTGATTCGAATAATCTGTACTACGAATCGACTTGCCCAGCCCTAGTCAAGGTGCTGTCGATGAGGACCCATGGATGATAAAAACAGAAACATGTCAGAACATGACTTGTATACATATTTTGTTAAAGTTGAATCACTGAAGGATCGCGGCGAGGAGTCGCGGTCCAGCTGTACCTTATGCTTGATAAAATAAAATGTACATTTTCTTTCACTGGATCATAAAACCATCGAATCCCAGCGCAAGTCGGAAATCTTATTTTGACAGGCATGTACCACAGGTTTTCTAGTCGAGAATATTATTTTACAAGCATGAGCCACAGTTGGATGAGTTGAAGTGACCAATACTTGGCGAATGATGTTTCGAAACCGTAAATGGGCTGGTGTAGATCTATAACGTGGATGTAGCAAACTTTTTTGTATAAATCGTAGCCTTGGATATAATAGCCGTACAATTTTCAGAATACACATGGTTGTAATATAAACGGAATGCAATTTGTATACGCATCTATCTCACAATGATTAGAATGTTTTATCATTTAAAATTTCCTTAAATCACGTATTTACGCTTATATTTGGCAACAAAACTATAAGAATTCAGTCCACCCACAAAAACCATAGTTTATGCATAAGACTCACAATTAAAACATTTTAAAAATTTTTTCAAATATTTTGAGTTACTCAATGTTATAAAGGTCCACCATGCAGAAAACTACATACCTTTCAATAAAGTTTGAAACACATTTAAATCTTCTACCCACAGACATGTTATGGGATATCGTCCATTTGCTAAACTAAACACTCTAGCTCTTGTTGAAGATACGATACAGACATGAGCTACGAATAACTTACACCATATTGGGAGTGCTCATTCTATTACCAAGCTAAAGTTGAAACGTTGGTAGTGGGTCAAAAATTGAATATTCTTTTATTAAATTTTTACAGTAGATTAGGGTATGGTGATGCAAAAATACATGTGTTTTCAATAAATCAACACGAAAAAGGAGGCGTACAACACGTAAAAGTTGTATTAATGGTTTATTGAAAGTCACACAAACAGGTACATACAAAGGCTTAAAATATGGGGGTGGTTGGGGGCGTGATTGCTGGACACGGAATCACAATTTCGACTACAAGACTGAAAAAAAGAAATTTTATTTAAACGTAAATCAGAGAAAATTCCGACATATATTCGCCGTGGCATTTATACGTCCAAACGATCTTCCGGCGCACAAAACGTTTAAAATTCTAGCGTGTTCACTCGTAAAACAGAACACTAGTAATAAACCTCTTTGAACCGTTTTGCAAGAAATTCCTTCGCTGTAATTGGTGGTCTCTCATCGCTATTTGCTATGGTTCCATCGTTAAACTCAAGTTTATTTAACAAAACATCATCGTTTATTTGGAAGAAAAAAGCTATAGATCGTCTTGATTTCGATCTTTTCTCTCGATCAGAAGGAACAACAACTCGATGCATCTAAATCAAGTCACAAAAATTACTAAAATTTTTTTATCAAACATTGGTCAATGATGGACCATGCTTTACGAAAAGATTCAATTTTTTTTAGAGGCAGTTCAATACCATTCATGTTTTTTTTCTCTCATTTTCAACGAGTTTCTTAAAATGGTTAATTCATGTAAAGTAAAACCAGCAACCGCACTCCATAATTTGAAAAACACTTCATACAGAAATGAAAAGCTATAGTGCAATGCAGTGAATGGTATATGCATCGGCTATGGTCATCCCACCTGCATTCCGCAACTCCATTGCAACTTTTTAGTCTGTTTTTCATCGTTAGGGATGTATATTGTGAAACGAATGCTCATATCCAACAACCGTTAAAAGCGAACTTTTGTAGTGACTCTGTGTGTCTATTATGCGTTAGATCTACCTACGAAGTGGTTTCCAAGTCAGAATTTGGTCGAAGCATCTTTTTTCAAGCATGAGTCACTGATGGATCGCGCCGTTGAGGCGCGTTCTGTGTGTGGATTATGCTTGATGAAAGTAAATTTCTCACGGGCACACTTGTTGGTGAAACGGTTCAGCATCGAAGCATCGCCTTTTTGCACATCGCGCTTAAAAGACTCAGCTACCCATTACGACTTACCTGTTTTCGCTTAACAAAACCAAAACAAAGACACTTACCGTTGATTTCAGACGTCCACCTGTCCAATATTGTAATTGATCACCAACGTTTATCAGGATTGCATTAGAAACATTCGTGATATTTTTATATTCTCCTTCTGAATTCTTCGCCTGTATTGATGAATAATAAGTTGGCTTATAAACAAAGTTCCGAAAAATTAACTTCGTAAAGTTGTATAGGATAGTCTCGAGTATTTCTAAAACTATGCTGTTAGAAAAATGCAGTAAATTGCTATTCTTCTACGGTACTTTTACTTGGTGGCATTAGAATAAAACTATATGATTGACCTCCTGATGTGCGATCTATCAAAAGTCAATACTTATCTTATGTCTCGTTAACAAAGCGATTGCAATTTTTGTGAATGTACAATAACTACAAATGAACATGTACGAAATTAGACTTTACTGATTTTCAGAACGGGGATCGTTCATGCCAAGAGCAATATGAAGATAAAATATTTAGGACTGATAAGCTAATCAGTATATTCTGTAGTCTATAGCTCGGGTATCATACGAAGTGGCAAAAAATATATCATAGACATGATGAAGAATCGCATACGAGGGAAACAGCAACGAATTCCTGAATCTTGAGAAAAATCCGTTTGTTCTTTACCTATATTACAGTATTTGAGGTTAAGTTTTAAAACACAGTTCTACAGAACAGCGAAAGTCAAATATATATTACGAAGGTATTTATATTCATTTAATTGATAATACATCGAATACCTCAAATATGTTTGCCGCATACCTGCAAGCCACTCAAATCGTCGCTGAATAAAAATGTTAAAGATCCAAAATCTGTATGTTCTGGAAATCTTGTCTGGCCTTTTTCCAAAATTACGTCACCAGTAACAGGAGGATAATGAAGAAGTTTTAATGAAGATGGATTTCCTTGGCAGTTTACAAGAAGATGAGCGTTGTAAAATAAATGTTTGTCCTGTACAGGAGTTGAATAAATTTATATAAAAATTCTAATTCTCAGGATCACATTGTCAATAGATTTGAAAAACTACAAATTCTGGTGACAGAATATATTTTCTTCAAAGTGATGAATTTTTATAGTTTTACAAAGTTTTGACGATCCAAGGACCTTTGCCGCAACACTTCGCCGAAGTATTTGTCTTCAGAGAAATGCTCTCTCTGGCGAGCACGAACATCACTAAATTAGTAATTCTTGTATGCTTGGAAGCGACAGGCTGGCATCAAAATGTGTAATCTATTATCTATCACCACATTGCTCTTCTTTTAGAATAGTTTTGCGTGGTAATTTTATTTCACACTTTGCAGCTCACACATCACACAAATATAGATTTCGTTTGCTGACATTATATTTTCATTTTCCCATGATCCTATTCAAAACCACACCTATTAATAAGCAGCAACTTCTAACACACATTTAATTTAATGAATACATATTTCCATCACATTATAAAAAAATATTATGTATATTTTGTAATATATATATATTGTTACAAATGTCCGGACCTCTGATTGCATTTCGATCTTCTCTCAGAATATTTGAATACCCTTTCCAAAATTTAACAATAAAAGCAAATTTTTTGACATGGCAAGGGTTCTTACATAAAAATCGATTTAATTTGCCTGTTATTCTAATTATTACTTTAAAGATTCAAATGCTGCTAAAATAAGCAACCAATTGAGGAAAGGTGAGCAATTTGAAAAAAGTAAAAAGATTAAAATGAAATATCTCGCCTTCAGTTTCATGGCGAGTCCAAGTGACCGGAATACTTGAAGTCCAACATCTTTACATTTGCCTTCGAAATTTTTGATTTTGTCTCGGAAACCTTCGATGTCGGGCCAGTCTCTGTCATTGGTTACATAGGGAACTCTGAAACCCTCAACATAATCAGGTTTCTTTATGTCTTTCGAATGTGACCTGATAGTAAAGATATCTACCAATTTAAATGCTACTAAATCATTATTTACAGAAGATTATTTACAGAAATCATAACTTACTTTCTGGTTCCTATTGGTAAGTACGTCAAACCGAAAGGACCGTTAAAAAATTTTATTTTCTCTTCTGTAGGCATGGAGAAAAATTGCTTTGACAAAGTGTCAATTTCAAGAACATCCTGCCTAGAAATGTAGACATTCAACAATTAAATAAGATAATAAAAAAATTGGATATTAATAATACGACAATAAATCATATCAATGAATATATCAAAACGAAGTATACTGACTGCAGCTAGCCTTCTTTATCGAATCGAATCGGAATTGAAAGCACAAGATATACACGGAATTTTGAAATATTTCAAAACTGTTTGTACATCTTGATGTACCTTTAAAGAAGTCTTTATTATGTACTATACGAACTTCAAGTTTGAATATTCGATTCTAGAAAGATTCAACTCGTTTCTGAGATGAAAAGATAGGTAATTTGGCCATGCTTAGCTACAACATAATATCGGGTCTGTTATTGAAAAAAGAGCATGCTATCGATTGTCAAACCCCCTTATACTTGACATTAGGCGCCCGGATCCACTAACAATTGACTTAAATATTAAATTAGCTTATATTTTCTTAAGCGTATTTTGCCGAGCTAAAACAGAAAAATGGAATTATTTTCAAAGAACGTATGGTACCACAGCCGTTTAAATACTATTTATTATTCGGCATGGAACTATATATAAAAGACAGTGCTCAGTACCACCTATTAAAAATAGCTCCTTAGTCGTCTCATATTACTTATCAACCTTGCCTACCTTGTAATCCCTGTGTTGGCTATATAAGCAAATCCATCTCGAGCAAAAGTTTGATACAGCTTTATGCCCACTGTTTCTAGTGCTGGCTCTTCAGCATTTCCTTCAATACAATCTTTAAAATCTACAACTTGAAGTTCCATATCAAGTTCACGATCGTATTGACCAGTTTTAACTACCACTGGAATACAGACATCGCTACGGATGGATAAGCAAGTAAACGTCACGCGTACTGTACTAGCAATATTGCTCCTGGTTCAACCAACCCCAGCCAAAAGTATGTCTAAGCATGCCTTGTTAAGTATGGGTTACTGATGTATCGGTCGACGAAATAGGATCTATCTGTGAATCATGCTTGACACACTAAAACTTATGATTAGGTATAAGTTTAAATACATATACTTCGAAATCACTCATACGTTCACTGTGTTCGAACATGAGTACGGATTTTGTATACTCTTATCAGTATAGTTTAGCACCTTCAAAAGTAATTTGTTAAAATAAAACTGTGCAACTATGGGCTTTCCTGTGCTACTGGAACGAATACAGTCTACTTGGTGATATTGCGGTACCATTCGTATATTGCCCCTAGTCATGCATGATATGTGCGTGTATATCGCTGAAGTCATCGTTCCTCAGTCCGAGTTGTGTACATTTTGTTTCGAATATGGAAGGATGACACCTAAGTTCTGCCGCTGAGTGTGAGTGTCGACTGATGGTTCATTGAAACGGTTTTGTAAAGAAATTGTTAATATTTTACCAGCATAAAGCGGGGAAAAAGGCTATTCCAAATGAAAACTAGGACTGTGTGTACTACGAAGGCTGTTGCCTGACATTGCTAAATACTTGTATTACCAGAACCGTCGTGTCATGTGTATTGATGCATGACCTTAAAGATGTCTCACAATTTACAACGAAGACTATTGCCTGACCTTGCTAAACAGTGTCATTACCACAACTGCCATGTAATGTGTACTGATGCTTTCTCTAACAGATATCTCGCAGTATACAAACTTTTGGACCCAGATAGTAGCACAAAGCATGATATGAAAACAAAGTTCACTAACGCTTCACATATAACATGAGAAAATGGTTCAAATAAAATTCTAAACCACTGAATGCTTTGTTCACATGTCGCGCATCAGAAGTAAGAATGCAGTGCACAATCATGCACTATTTATATAATCCATATACTCGCGGGAAAAGGCAGTGTATTCTCATTGAATAAATATTCGTTTAATTTTATACGTGCAATGTACTTCGAAAGTGGATTTCTTGGTTGGGTGATCTGACATTACCTCCATGAGAAACGAACAACAGTACCAAATCGCATATATTGCTGCAGAAGAACAAGAACTGTAACAAGAATTTAATTTATGGTCGATATGCGAGAGCATGATCGGTCGTTTGTTCAAACAAGTTTTGATAAATATGAGTCACTGATGGCTCGCGCTGCTGCCAAAGCGGGGAATCAGAATATAAAGATAATTCTAATTTTTATAATTTTGTTTCTGATTTCGTGTAAATATTTTTTTGATATTCCCTTTCATGTAGATGAGGGCATAGATAGATAGTTTAAGAAAAATTTTCAAGTATCATATATCTCTTGCAGCCTTGCTCTGCTCGAATTTTAATAAAAAAAATAGTTGCCATTCCTTAGGCCTTTGTCGTAACCGCTTTGTTGTCTCCCTGACCAATCCATATTTTTCACCTTTTCTCTTTATGCAAACTTTACAGTTTTATAGAGAGTAATTTCTTAGTCGAGAATTTTATTTTCACAAGCATGTGCTGTAAAAATTCAGTTTAACTGCAAAAAGAATATGTTATAGATATAGACTTTCACAATTGAAATATTTTATAAATTTTACAAATATTTTGATTTACCCAATGTTATGGAAGACCATCAGGCAGAAAACTACATACCTTCCAAACTCAAACATTTCAATACAGTTTGAAATACATTTTAATCTTCTACCCACAGACATGTTATGGAATATCGCCCGTTTGCTAAACCAAGCACTCTAGCACTGGTGAAAGATATGTTACAGGCGTGAGCTACGAATAACTTAGACCATATTGGGAGTGTTTATGCTATATTCAAAATGCAGTTGAAACAGTGGCCATAATATTCGCAGCGCAGGTGAATATTCTTTTGATTTTTTACATTAAATTAGGGAATAGGTAATGCCAAAAACATGCGTTTTTAATGAACCCAGAAAAAGTAGACGTACACCACGTAAAAGTTATATTAATGGTTTATTGATAGTCATACAAACAGGCATATACAGAGGCTCGAATTATAGGGGGGAGTGATCGCGTACACGAAATCATAACAAGACAGCAAAAAATGAGATTGTATTTTAAACGTAAATCAGAAAAAATTTCGACATATATTCGCGGTGACATGTGAACGCCCAAACAATCTGCCAAAGCACAAAACGTTTGAAATTCCAGCGTGTTCACTCGTGAAAGAGAACACTAATAATAAACCTCTTTGAACCGTTTTGCAAGAAATTCCTTCGCTGTAATTGGGGGTCTCTCATCACTATTTGCTATGGTGCCATCGTTAAACTCAAGTTTATTCAACAAAACATCATCGTTTATTTGGAAGAAAAAAGCTATAGATCGTCTTGATTTCGATCTTTTCTCTCGCTCAGAAGGAACAACAACTCGATGCATCTAAATCAAGACACAAAAATTACTAAAATTTTTTTATCAAACATTGGTCAATGATGGACCATGCTTTACGAAAAGATTCAATTTTTTTTAGAGGCAGTTCAATACCATTCATGTTTTTTTTTCTCTCATTTTCAACGAGTTTCTTAAAATGGTTAATTCATGTAAAGTAAAACCAGCAACCGCACTCCATAATTTGAAAAACACTTCATACAGAAATGAAAAGGTATAGTGCAATGCAGTGAATGGTACATGCATCGGCTATGGTCATCCCACCTGCATTCCGCAACTCCATTGCAACTTTTTAGTCTGTTTTTCATCTTTAGGGATGTATATTGTGAAACGAATGCTCATATCCAACAACCGTTAAAAGCGAACTTTTGTAGTGACTCTGTGTGTCTATTATGCGTTACATCTACCTACGAAGTGGTTTCCAAGTCAGAATTTGGTCGAAGCATCTTTTTTCAAGCATGAGTCACTGATGGATCGCGCCGTTGAGGCGCGTTCTGTGTGTGGATTATGCTTGATGAAAGTAAATTTCTCACGGGCACACTTGTTGGTGAAACGGTTCAGCATCGAAGCATCGCCTTTTTGCACATCGCGCTTAAAAGACTCAGCTACCCATTACGACTTACCTGTTTTCGCTTAACAAAACCAAAACAAAGACACTTACCGTTGATTTCAGACGTCCACCTGTCCAATATTGTAATTGATCACCAACGTTTATCAGGATTGCATTAGAAACATTCGTGATATTTTTTATATTCTCCTTCTGAATTCTTCGCCTGTATTGATGAATAATAAGTTGGCTTATAAACAAAGTTCCGAAAAATTAACTTCGTAAAGTTGTATAGGATAGTCTCGAGTATTTCTAAAACTATGCTGTTAGAAAAATGCAGTAAATTGCTATTCTTCTACGGTACTTTTACTTGGTGGCATTAGAATAAAACTATATGATTGACCTCCTGATGTGCGATCTATCAAAAGTCAATACTTATCTTATGTCTCGTTAACAAAGCGATTGCAATTTTTGTGAATGTACAATAACTACAAATGAACATGTACGAAATTAGACTTTACTGATTTTCAGAACGGGGATCGTTCATGCCAAGAGCAATATGAAGATAAAATATTTATGACTGATAAGCTAATCAGTATATTCTGTAGTCTATAGCTCGGGGATCATACGAAGTGGCAAAAAATATATCATAGACATGATGAAGAATCGCATACGAGGGAAACAGCAACGAATTCCTGAATCTTGAGAAAAATCCGTTTGTTCTTTACCTATATTACAGTATTTGAGGTTAAGTTTTAAAACACAGTTCTACAGAACAGCGAAAGTCAAATATATATTACGAAGGTATTTATATTCATTTAATTGATAATACATCGAATACCTCAAATATGTTTGCCGCATACCTGCAAGCCACTCAAATCGTCGCCGAATAAAAATGTTAAAGATCCAAAATCTGTATGTTCTGGAAATCTTGTCTGGCCTTTTTCCAAAATTACGTCACCAGTAACAGGAGGATAATGAAGAAGTTTTAATGAAGATGGATTTCCTTGGCAGTTTACAAGAAGATGAGCGTTGTAAAATAAATGTTTGTCCTGTACAGGAGTTGAATAAATTTATATAAAAATTCTAATTCTCAGGATCACATAGTCAATAGATTTGAAAAACTACAAATTCTGGTGACAGAATATATTTTCTTCAAAGTGATGAATTTTTATAGTTTTACAAAGTTTTGACGATCCAAGGACCTTTGCCGCAACACTTCGCCGAAGTATTTGTCTTCAGAGAAATGCTCTCTCTGGCGAGCACGAACATCACTAAATTAGTAATTCTTGTATGCTTGGAAGCGACAGGCTGGCATCAAAATGTGTAATCTATTATCTATCACCACATTGCTCTTCTTTTAGAATAGTTTTGCGTGGTAATTTTATTTCACACTTTGCAGCTCACACATCACACAAATATAGATTTCGTTTGCTGACGTTATATTTTCATTTTCCCATGATCCTATTCAAAACCACACCTATTAATAAGCAGCAACTTCTAACACACATTTAATTTAATGAATACATATTTCCATCACATTATAAAAAAATATTATGTATATTTTGTAATATATATATATTGTTACAAATGTCCGGACCTCTGATTGCATTTCGATCTTCTCTCAGAATATTTGAATACCCTTTCCAAAATTTAACAATAAAAGCAAATTTTTTGACATGGCAAGGGTTCTCACATAAAAATCGATTTAATTTGCCTGTTATTCTAATTATTACTTTAAAGATTCAAATGCTGCTAAAATAAGCAACCAATTGAAGAAAGGTGAGCGATTTGAAAAGTAAAAAGATTAAAATGAAATATCTCGCCTTCAGTTTCATGGCGAGTCCAAGTGACCGGAATACTTGAAGTCCAACATCTTTACATTCGCCTTCGAAATTTTTGATTTTGTCTCGGAAACCTTCGATGTCGGGCCAGTCTCTGTCATTGGTTACATAGGGAACTCTGAAACCCTCAACATATTCAGGTTTCTTTATGTCTTTCGAATGTGACCTGATAGTAAAGATATCTACCAATTTAAATGCTACTAAATCATTATTTACAGAACATTATTTACAGAAATCATAACTTACTTTCTGGTTCCTATTGGTAAGTACGTCAAACCGAAAGGACCGTTAAAAAATTTTATTTTCTCTTCTGTAGGCATGGAGAAAAATTCCTTTGACAAAGTGTCAATTTCAAGAACATCCTGCCTAGAAATGTAGACATTCAACAATTAAATAAGATAATAAAAAAATTGGATATTAATAATACGACAATAAATCATATCAACGAATATATCAAAACGAAGTATACTGACTGCAGCTAGCCTTCTTTATCGAATCGAATCGGAATTGAAAGCACAAGATATACACAGAATTTTGAAATATTTCAAAACTGTTTGTACATCTTGATGTATCTTTAAAGAAGCCTTCATTATGTACTATACGAACTTCAAGTTTGAATATTCGATTCTAGAAAGATTCAACTCGTTTCTGAGATGAAAAGATAGGTAATTTGGCCATGCTTAGCTACAACATAATATCGGGTCTGTTATTGAAAAAAGAGCATGCTATCGATTGTCAAACCCCCTTATACTTGACATTAAGCGCCCGGATCCACTAACAATTGACTTTAATATTAAATTAGCTTATATTTTCTTAAGCGTATTTTGCCGAGCTAAAACAGAAAAAATGGAATTATTTTCAAAGAACGTATGGTACCACAGCCGTTTAAATACTATTTATTATTCGGCATGGAACTATATATAAAAGACAGTGCTCAGTACCACCTATTAAAAATAGCTCCTTAGTCGTCTCATATTACTTATCAACCTTGCCCACCTTGTAATCCCTGTGTTGGCTATATAAGCAAATCCATCTCGAGCAAAAGTTTGATACAGCTTTATGCCCACTGTTTCTAGTGCTGGCTCTTCAGCATTTCCTTCAATACAATCTTTAAAATCTACAACTTGAAGTTCCATATCATGTTCACGATCGTATTGACCATTTTAACTACCACTGGAATACAGACATCGCTACGGATGGATAAGCAAGTAAACGTCACGCGTACTGTACTAGCAATATTGCTCCTGGTTCAAACAACCCCAGCCAAAAGTATGTCTAAGCATGCCTTGTTAAGTATGGGTTACTGATGTATCGGTCGACGAAATAGGATCTATCTGTGAATCATGCTTGACACACTAAAACTTATGATTAGGTATAAGTTTAAATACATATACTTCGAAATCACTCATACGTTCACTGTGTTCGAACATGAGTACGGATTTTGTATACTCTTATCAGTATAGTTTAACACCTTCAAAAGTAATTTGTTAAAATAAAACTGTGCAACTATGGGCTTTCCTGTGCTACTGGAACGAATACAGTCTACTTGGTGATATTGCGGTACCATTCGTATATTGCCCCTAGTCATGCATGATATGTGCGTGTATATTGCTGAAGTCATCGTTCCTCAGTCCGAGTTGTGTACATTTTGTTTCGAATATGGAAGGATGACACCTAAGTTCTGCCGCTGAGTGTGAGTGTCGACTGATGGTTCATTGAAACGGTTTTGTAAAGAAATTGTTAATATTTTACCAGCATAAAGCGGGGAAAAAGGCTCTTCCAAATGAAAACTAGGACTGTGTGTACTACGAAGGCTGTTGCCTGACATTGCTAAATACTTGTATTACCAGAACCGTCGTGTCATGTGTATTGATGCATGACCTTAAAGATGTCTCACAATTTACAGCGAAGATTATTGCCTGACCTTGCTAAACAGTGTCATTACCACAACTGCCATGTAATGTGTACTGATGCTTTCTCTTACAGATATCTCGCAGTATACAAACTTTTGGACCCAGATAGTAGCACAAAGCATGATATGAAAACAAAGTTCACTAACGCTTCACATATAACATGAGAAAATGGTTCAAATAAAATTCTAAACCACTGAATGCTTTGTTCACATGTCGTGCATCAGAAGTAAGAATGCAGTGCACAATCATGCACTATTTATATAATCCATATACTCGCGGGAAAAGGCAGTGTATTCTCATTGAATAAATATTCGTTTAATTTTATACGTGCAATGTACTTCGAAAGTGGATTTCTTGGTTGGGTGATCTGACATTACCTCCATGAGAAACGAACAACAGTACCAAATCGCATATATTGCTGCAGAAGAACAAGAACTGTAACAAGAATTTAATTTATGGTCGATATGCGAGAGCATGATCGGTCGTTTGTTCAAACAAGTTTTGATAAATATGAGTCACTGATGGCTCGCGCTGCTGCCAAAGCGGGGAATCAGAATATAAAGATAATTCTAATTTTTATAATTTTGTTTCTGATTTCGTGTAAATATTTTTTTTGATATTCCCTTTCATGTAGATGAGGGCATAGATAGATAGTTTAAGAAAAATTTTCAAGTATCATATATCTCTTGCAGCCTTGCTCTGCTCGAATTTTAATAAAAAAAAAAATAGTTGCCATTCCTTAGGCCTTTGTCGTAACCGCTTTGTTGTCTCCCTGACCAATCCATATTTTTCACCTTTTCTCTTTATGCAAACTTTACAGTTTTATAGAGAGTAATTTCTTAGTCGAGAATTTTATTTTCACAAGCATGTGCTGTAAAAATTCAGTTTAACTGCAAAAAGAATATGTTATAGATATAGACTTTCACAATTGAAATATTTTATAATTTTTACAAATATTTTGATTTACCCAATGTTATGGAAGACCATCAAGCAGAAAACTACATACCTTCCAAACTCAAACATTTCAATACAGTTTGAAATACATTTTAATCTTCTACCCACAGACATGTTATGGAATATCGCCCGTTTGCTAAACCAAGCACTCTAGCACTGGTGAAATATACGTTACAGGCGTGAGCTACGAATAACTTACACCATATTGGGAGTGTTTATGCTATATTCAAAATGCAGTTGAAACAGTGGCCATAATATTCGCAGCGCAGGTGGATATTCTTTTGATTTTTTACATTAAATTAGGGAATAGGTAATGCCAAAAACATGCGTTTTTAATGAACCCAGAAAAAGTAGACGTACACCACGTAAAAGTTGTATTAATGGTTTATTGATAGTCATACAAACAGGCATATACAAAGGCTTGAATTATAGGGGGGAGTGATCGCGTACACGAAATCATAACAAGACAGCAAAAAATGAGATTGTATTTTAAACGTAAATTAGAAAAAATTTCGACATATATTCGCGGTGACATGTGAACGTCCAAACAATCTGCCAAAGCACAAAACGTTTGAAATTCCAGCGTGTTCACTCGTGAAAGAGAACACTAATAATAAACCTCTTTGAACCGTTTTGCAAGAAATTCCTTCGCTGTCATTGGAGGTCTCTCATCATCACTATTTGCTATGGTTCCATCGTTAAACTCAAGTTTATTCAACAAAACATCATCGTTTATTTGGAAGAAAAAAGCTATAGATCGTCTTGATTTAGATCTTTTCTCCTGATCAGAAGGAACAACAACTCGATGCATCTAAATCAATTATTAAAAAAATACTCAAATTTTTTTTATCAAACATAGGGCATGATGGAGCAGGCTCTACAAAAGGATTTATTTTTTTGAAGGCAGTTTAATACTGTCCATGTTTTTATCTATTCTCAACGAGCTTCTCGATATGGTTAATTCATGAAATGTGAAACCAGCAACCGCACTACATAATCGGAAAAAAACATTTCATACAGAAATGAAAAGCTATAGGAAAATGCAGTAAATGGTATCTGCTATGACAGTTGAGGCGCGATCCGTTTGTGGATTGTGCTTGATAAAAATAAATCTAGTTTTCTGGAAGGCACCCTTGTTGGTGAAACGGTTCAGCATCGAAATATCGCCCTTTTGGACGTCGCGCTTAAACAACAGAGCTGCCAATTACAACTTTCCTGTTTTCACTAAAAAGCGAGAACACGTACCGTTGATTTCAGGCGTCTACCAGTCCAATATTGTAATGCGTCACCAACGTTTATCAGAATTGTATCAGGAACATTCGAGATAATTTGATATTCTCCTTCTGAATTTTTTACCTGTGATGGAGAATGAAAGTTTGCATATAAACGAAGTTCGGAGAAATTAACTTCGTAAAGTTGTATGGGATAGTCTCTAATATTTCTAAACCTATGCTGCAACGAAAATGCAGTAAAATTGCTATTCTTCTACGGTACTTTTACTTGGTGAAACAAAACTCTAAAATTGGCCTCCTGAGGTGCGATCCATCAAAAGTCTATACTTATCTTATGTCTCGTTAACAAAGCGGTTTCAATTTTCGTGAATTTACAATAACTACAGATGAACAGTTGTTTAATTCATTGTACTTTCGTTGTAAATGTTTATCAAATGATATATAGATAGAACAATATCAGACTATACGGATCTTCAAAACTGGGATCATTGATGCCAAGAGCAATATGAAGATACTTGGAACAAAATATTTAACTGATAAGAGCTAGTCAGTGGTAGTCAGTATATATTCTGTTATATCTATAGCTTGAGTATCACACGATGTGGCAGAAAGTATATCATAGACAAGATGAAAAATCGCAATCGAGGGAAAACAGCAACAAATTCCCGAATCTTGAGGAAAATCCGTTTTTTCTTTATCTATACTGCAGTATTTGAGGTAAAGTAGAACACAGTACTTCAAAACAATAAAGGTCTAATATAAAATATATGTATATATATATATATATATATATTTAATTGATAATACATCGAATACCTCAAATATGTTTGCCGCATACCTGCAAGCCACTCAAATCGTCGCTGAATAAAAATGTTAAAGATCCAAAATCTGTATGTTCTGGAAATCTGGTTTGACCTTTTTCCAAAATTACGTCATCAGTCACAGGAGGATAATGAAGAAGTTTTAATAAAGATGCATTTCCTTGGCGGTTTACAAGCACATGAGCGTTGTAAAATAAATGTTTGTCCTGTACAGGAGTTGAATATATTTATATAACAATTTCTAATTTTCAGTATCACATAGCCAATAGATTTGAAAAACTTCAAATTCTGGTGAAAGAAAATTTTTTCTTCAAAGTGCTGTTGATGAATTTGTATAGTTTTACAAAGTTTTGACGATCCGAGGTGCAAAATGGGACCTTTGACCGCAACACTTCACCGGACTATTTATCTTCAGGGAAATTTCATTACAAATTAGTAATTCATGTCTGTTTGGAGCACCAGGCTGGCCTTAAAATGTGTAATCTATTATCTACCACTACATTGCACTTCTTTTAAAATAGTTCCGCGCAGTAACTTTTAATTTACACACTTTCACAGCTCACACATCACACAAATAAATCAGAAGATTTCGTATATGCTGATATTATATTTTCATTTTCCTATGATGCAATTCAAAACCACACCTCTTTAATTTAATGATTATATATATTTCCATTCGGTTTTAGAATGAATGATGCATTTGGTATAAAAAAATAATAACCTTAGCTCAGACTATTTGAATACCCTACCCAAAATCTGCCGATCGAAGCAAATTTTTTAACATAATAATGCTCTTACACAAAAATCGATTTAACCTGCCTGTTATTCTAATTATTATTCCAAAGTTTTAAACGCTGCTCAATTTATACTTCAAGGCATGATACAGTCAGTAATATTGATCAACTGATTGAGGAAAAGTGAGCAATTTGAAAAAGTATAAAGGTTAAAATCAAAATCAAATATCTTGCCTTCAGTTTCATGGCGAGTCCAAGTGACCGGAAAACCTGAAGCCCAACATTTTTACATTTTTCCTCGAAATTTTTGATTTTGTCACGAAAACCTTCGATGTCAGGCCAATCTCTGTCATTGGTTAAAAAGGGAACATGGAGACCTTCAACATAATCAGGTTTCTTTATGTCTTTCGAATGTGACCTGATAATAAAGATATCTACCAATTTGAAAGCTACTAAATCTGTCTAAATTTAATAAATTGATGGTATGACATGGTACTAGCACAACCCGGGAGTGTTTATATCATAAAGAAGTCACTCTTAACAAAAAATGCGTGCATGAATTCTGATTTGACAGAATACCAATATTTTGACCCAAAAATTATTTTGAAGAAATATGCTCGGTAGAGAATAGTATCTTCGTTCAATTGATTTATTTTTAGAAAGTATGTATGTTTAAAAGAAAAATGATGCTTATCAACAGCTAGAATTGATTTGTTTTATTCCATTTGACCAAATTCCAAACGTTATATTGTAAAGTTTTACATAAATTATAATTTTAGGACCATTTCTGTTCCGTTTTCACTACTGCAATTTACCCGTGATCGAAATAAATTAATCTATATCTACGAAATCACTAACAATGCATATACAAACGTCTATATATATTCAATTCACACTTCATGCATTTGGTATATAACTAAATACCAGGGTGTAATAACTTGGGCAAGCTGAGCCGAACAGGAAAAGGATCATATCTTTGACATTGACTATCTTTGACAATGACTGGTAAAATAAATTTTTTGATTAGATATGTAACCCATGCCGTAAAAATGAACATTTCCCAGGGTTATAACTTACTTTCTCGTTCCTATTGGTACGTAGGTCAAGCCGAAAGGACCGTTAAAAAATTTTATTTTCTCTTCTGTAGGCATGGAGAAAAATTGCTTTGACAAAGAGTCAATTTCAAGAACATCCTGCCTAGAAATGTAAACATTCAAGATTTAAATAAGATAAAAACAATTCGGATATAAATAATACGACAAAAGCAACCATATCAATAAATATATTTTTACGAAGTATAATGGCTGCATCTTGTTTCCTTTATCGAATCAAATTTTGAAGCGAATCGGAATTGTTTGTATATCCTAATGCTTTTAATATATACTATAAGAACTTCAAGTTTGAATATTCGATTCTGGAAAATTTTCCATTTGTTTCGAGATGAAAATGTAGTGAATTTGGCCATGCATAGCTACAGCATAATATCGGGTCTGTGATTGAAAAATAGCATGATGCCGATGCAATATTATGTTGCATCACATTTCAATTCTATCATAGTCTGGCGCAAGGTATTTTTGTATAAGTTATAAACTATTAAACATAATTCATGGGATTATAAATTAAGATGATAAATGGATGCGGTTGAATATTCTGAACTCTCGGAAAAAACACCGGCAGTGGTTGGAAAGGTCCGACTCGCTGACAGAAAAGTAAATTAAAGTTTTATACTGACAAACAAGTGTGCAAGAAAATTTGGAATTATTTTTGTAAAATACGGCTAAATTTTAGCTAAAAAACTTATTATGATGATAGAATTTGATCGCTAAAACGCCAGAAAAGACGACAAATGCGCGCGAAAAACTAACGTTTTTTTTGCAATTTTAGCATAATATTTGCATATCAAGGGAGATCGGACCCCTAATGCTCGGCATTGGGCGTCCGGACCCCACTAATAATTGGCATTAATATTAAATTAGCTTATATTTTGTTAAGTGTATTTTGCCGAGCTTGAATAAAAAAAATACCCTTTCGGAATTCTTTTCGAAGAACGAATGGTACCATGTATTGTTGCGCATGGAACAATAAATAGAAAAGACAGTACTCAGTACCTAAAATGGCTCGTTAGTCGTCTCATAATCAACCTCGCCTACCTTGTAATTCCTGTGTTGGCTATATAAGCAAATCCATCTCGTGCAAAAGTTTGATACAGCTTTATGCCCGCTGTTTCTAGTGCTGACTCTTTAGCATTTCCTTCAATACAATCTTTAAAATCTACGACTTGAAGTTCCATCTCAAGTTCACGTTCGTATTGATCAGTTGAAACTACCATTGAAAAAGGGTTGTAACTACCATCGCTACGGCTGGATAAGCAAATAAATGTCAAGCGTGTTTTGCAATATTGCTATTACAGTATTGTCCCTTCTTCAACACAGCTCAGCTAAAATGCTTTGACAAGTATCAAGTATACACTGATGTATCGGTCGACGACACGTTCTATCTGTGACTCATGATTGACAAAATTGCAATTTTTTTGCAAAATTTGATTTTCCACATGTAAGTATTAAATTACGCCGTATCAAATAATATACATAATTTGGTACTGCTGTTCGTCTCTCGTGGGTTAATGTCAGATCCCGCAAACAAGAAATCCACTTTCGAAGCTTTCGAAGAACATTACACATATAAAATTGAACAATATTTATTCAATGAAGATACAGAGCATTCGGTGTTTTATAATATTATTTGCCCCATTTTCTCATGATAAGAAAATGGAGCTATTAGAATTATAACACACTGAATGCTTTGTTCAAATGTCGTGCATCAAAAGTAAGAATGTTGTAGTGCACAATCATGGACCATTTATATAGTGGCGGAAAGAGGCAGTGTATCGTTATTCAATAAATATTTGTTCAAATTGTGTATATTGCTGCGGAAGAACAAACTGTAACAAGAATGTAGTTCAAAGTCGCTGATGAAAAAAAAACGATGAACAGCAGAAATATGTCGACCAACATGCGATAACAGGATCGGACGTTTCTTCAAACAAGTTTTTTCGAATATGAGTCACTCACTGATGGCTCGCGCTGTCATAGCGAGGTTCATCAGTGACTCATGTTTGACAAAATAAAATATTTGATTCGAATCATCACATCAAGCGACCACTGATAACGCAATGCAACACAGTAGCAAGCCCATAACTATAGCACGGTGCGACAAAGGCGGCAAAATGCATCTGAGGGAGAGCAAAATCAAAAAAAAAATTATGCTTGAATTATGACGTCATATTGGTACTACACGCAAGAAAAATCCTGAATAACAGCTTTTTGTTGCATATCACAACAAAACAGGTCAAAATCGCGACAAAGACAGGTGTAATTCAGGATATAAAGAGAAAATTGTTTTTTTGCGACGCTTAATACGGCGTTCTGAGAGTTCGGTAACTTGTGAGTAAATTTCAGGTACAATATGCATATCGAAAAGGTTCAGATTCATATGCTTTGTACTCATATGACCAACAAAAATGTTTGACGTATCAATTGTATTTTACACACGGATTAAGCTCAAAAAGGTCAAATAGCAAAAACAGAAAACATATTGTGACGCTTCCCTCTAATTACGACGGCCTCTTTTATTCTTATTATGTGAGAATGTTGCCAACTCTTTCCAATTTCACTGAAATAATCATTCAAAATTGACATTTTTGATAAACGTTGTTTATTTTCAAGAAAGCTTGGGTGGCACGTGACCGAGTATTCTCAAGACGCGCATAGTATACGTAACGATACGTAGACGATACCGAACATCAGGAGATTTGACTCGACGAAAAAAATAAAGAAAAATCGACAGAAGTTTATAGAAGTCGATGAGCTAGATTAATTTCATCTTATATATTGCAAATTTAAAGTTGATCGAAAATATTATTATAATATTATGTGGATATTATTCCAGAGATTGAGTGACTTTTTGCAGGCAGCGTGATAATTGCTAAGCACAGAGTGTCAATTGCTATGTAAACCCTGAACTTGATAGAAGGGAAGAGAGCTGGGTTAATTTTTAACCAAAGCATTTGTCAGTGGTAGCAAAAAATGATCTTCAGCTTTGGGGAATTAACTCGATGACATACATCGTTTAATGACGGTTCTGTATTTTAAAACGGCTCAGCAAAACCCAAACATAAATTCAATTTTTTCAAGCAGAAGCTACACATTGGCCGTGACTTGACAGTGCCAACCATCAGCGACTAGTACTCGAAACCGCTGCTTGAGGCAATATACAATAAAGCTGTCAACCCAATTTTATGTGCTATGAACGGTATGTTAGATGGATATAAGAATACTGAAAATGATGAGGATGATGATGTAGAAACTAGAAATGGTAACTTATTTTTATCCGTGTGAGTATTCTATGTTCAAACATTCTTTGATGCAACTTCCTGCTTGAGTCAGCTGTGAAACAATGTCTAGGTCTCATTTTATACCAGAAACCGATGACGTCAGCACATTATATCGGTCACATAAGTTTCCTAATCCTTCATAAGTACATGCATGGAGCACAGACGTATCCCGCTTCATCACGCGATATATACACGCGCCATGTGAGGCAGGATGTGAAAATAAACCTTTTAAACACATCAAGATGATATACAGTGTTCGTTCATATGAAGTGATTTCAGTTCACACTAAGTATATGGAGGTATGATTAACTTATATTTACTTAACTGGAGATTGTACGTTGAAAATGGGAGGAAAACAAACAAAAATTAAAATTAAAAAACGTAGAAGTAAATCCAAAAATGTTTTGACAACCATTATGGACAGTTCTGAAGAGGAAGAACAACGGAAGTTTAAAATCATTTTACTTGGCACAGGAGGAGCAGGAAAAAGCACAATCGCTAAGCAAATGAAAATCTTAATTCAAGATGGCTTTACTGAAGAGGAACGGGAAGATTTCAAAGACCTCATACATGGTGGGACAATCAGACGAATGCAAGCAGTACTGAATGCAATGGATACTCTTAAAATATCATTTGAATCAGAAGAGAAGCAGATAGATGCACAGATATTTCAACAGTGTTGTTCCTCTTTAGATCTTACGCCAGAATTGGCAGAGACAATACAAAATTTGATGTTAGATTCGGGAGTGAAAAACTGTTTTGAAAAATATCATGGTTACCTCGGAGAAGAATCACAGAAATATTTCATCCAGGAACTTGAAAGAATTTCACGCTTGGATTATATACCGACAATAGACGACGTTTTACGGTGCGACATACACTCTACTGGTTTATTTGAAAATACTTTTTCATATAAAGGTACGGAATTTACATTTATAGAAACATCTGGAAGGCGATCAGAAAGAAAAAAATGGCTTCACTCTTTCAAAGACACTGATATTGTCCTATTTTGTGTATCAATGTCGGACTATGATCAAGTTTTACTGGAAAATGAAGAGACAAATTGCATGCGTGAGAGCATGAAACTATTTGAATCAATTTGTAATCATCCTATATTAGCCAGTTGCAAATTCATTCTTGTATTAAACAAAAAAGATTTACTTGAAGCAAAAGTAGAGAGATGTCCCTTTGGCCAACACTTTGCAGAATTCAAGGGTGAAAACACTTATGAGGAGGTTTCAGAATTTATCAAGCGAATGTTTGAAGATCTGGTTATTAATAGAGACAATCGTGAAATATTCACATATATTACTTCAGCTATAGACTCGGACAGCTATCAACCTGTGTTGGACCTTATGTATGAAATTATGACGGGAAAATACTTGAGTTAGCAATATTCGAGTTACCATGACATATTTTTACACAGTCTACTGACTTCGCACACCGATAAGCGTGTTTTACCTTTCAAGCTTTTTCAGTCAACACAGAATCACCCATATAATCTACTTTTAAAATTATATGTTTAACTATCGGATTGCGTTAAATATTGGCCAAATAAACATTTGGATGCGAAGATATGAAACTATTTATTTTTCTTTTTCATTTTGTCAATATTTTTTACTTTTCAATTTATGCAATTAGAAATTTGACGTGACTCACAAATCAAAGGCTACTTGGTATATGAAAAGAGTGACATTTTTAACCTGCGATAGGGGAAGAGCCGATAATACGACACACCAGGTGTTGTTCACGAATCACGACCTCTCACATGTAATCATCTTTCAAGGGATTGATACCTGCGTTAGGACGATCAGAGTAGCGTTCATCGAAGCGCATGATAGCGACTCACCGATATTTAACTAGCTGGGCAATCTCATGACCGGGCACCGGTCAACTCATCTCATCTCATGATAGTATCAATCGTATGCACTTATGATGAAAATAAATATATAAAAAAGGAGGCATGTTTAGTTCTACTTAGGGACATTAAAAGCATCTTTCGAGGATATGTATATTTGGTAAATGCGTTTGAGTTGGGTATAAATAATTTAGTTCCCGGAGAATGAAAACTAATGATAGAGACCTGACGCTTTTTGGAGTGAATCTTATATTTGAACACCATTTCGAGGTATATTTCAAAGTAGAAAATAAGTGAAATCTTGTTACAGAGTCTCTCAGATCTAGGTTTTTTTTTAATTTTTCTATGGGTTTTCGAATCCTTGGCTATGGCCTGTCCGTGAATCTACCAGGGGCTTATATCCAACAAACGTTAGGCGAGGGCTTTTGTAGCGGCTGTGCATCTGTTCTACGTTACAGCTACCCGCGAAGTGCCTTATTAAAGGTCTTGGTTAGAAGTTATCGTATCTTCACGTTCCACTTTGTGCTGTCCAGAAATTGATGGCCCACCTGTATCACTTGGTAAATTTTCAGTCTAATCGAAACAACTGCCTTGTGACAACATGTTCACAACGAGAAAAAAACGGCATGGGGAGGCAGACTAATATTTTGAAGCTGTGGCGTGTGTGCTGAAGGCGTAAAAACTGAGAACATTTTGCAGTTTAAAATATTTGCCTATCCTCGATATCACGTACCTTCAGTGATATATAAGTATTCACCATAATCATATAAATTCAAATATCACATTTCCTTGACCAATATATTTGACAGCATTGCCAGGTTGTTGGAGCATGGTTGCATATATTTTCGAGTGCATGATTTTATGGAACATCCTCGCCATGACAGCACAAATTTTTTAAATCCGCTTTGTGTCGGGAATACTCATTCAGAAATTTTATTTTCTTAAGCATGGGTCACAGATGGCCCACGTCTTTGCGGCGTGATCCATCAGTGTCCCATGCTGAGCACAAAGAGGAATAGCAAACTTGAAATGCAATAAAAAAATAATAAATACATATCGTGCAAGCGACCGACTGCACCACACTTTCACATGCGCCTAAATGTGCTTGCTATCCAATGGCCACCTGTTTTACAAATCTCAGAAATAGCTAGGATACACACTCAGCATTCTCGAAAATACGTTCAGTGAAAACTGGAAGTAGCATCGTTTTAGTTTTGAAACATGAGGAATCACACATATTCCATGAAATCAAAGAACATGACATCATCAATGACGTCATCTCCGAAACTTATATTAACAATACTAGCACAAACGGTACATAATATACCTGCTGATATGTAATAGCAAGCTTTTAAAAATCAATGCTAAGCGAACCATTTTTACCATTGCTCAATTCTCATTTCCTAAAGAATTCAATCTCACATTTTATGAAATACTTTTATTGGTTTAATATTTCCAAAATATTGAAACCACTTTTTTGAGCGTTTAATAATGACAATATTATATCAATAACTGTACAAGTAAAAACACAATTAAAATGCATGAAGAAAATACATGCATATGTTAATATTAACAGTATAGTTTGCAGAAAAATTACCATTATTTTAGTTAGAACAACGTTTCTATATTAACATTTTTGTTAAGTGTGAGTACATCGTTAATTTATACTTAACAATGTAGGCTCTGGACTGGTTTTTATGACTAGATTGATAGATCGATCGACAAACGAATATCATATTTTTAATGTCTGGATCAGAAATTCATTTTTGCTAAGTATAAGTCACAGATAGACCGCACCTTGACGGCGCGATCTATCAGTGACTCATGCTTAACAAAAAATAATTGAGTAGACTTACTAACTGGATGTAACCTGCCACGGTTAGTTGAAACATGCTAAGTCATATGTGGGCCGCAGATCGATCTATCAAACGCCGCATCTTTGACTCAAGCCTATCGAGATAAAATTCTTGATATCGGCGCTACACTGAAACACACAAGAATGTATATTAAACTGCCAAATCCAAATGAAAGTAGTAAGAAAGGAGTAAATAAACAAAAAACAAACAAAAAAGTCGTAAAATGAGCTGTTAGTAAAATGTAATTTGTTGTCTTTTCCGGAATTGGACAAACGTTTCATGCTTCGGAAGATAAAACAGCTATAACAGTGAATTATTTAAGAAATAAAATATCATGCTCAATAATATATATATAAAAATATGAACGCTGAAAGGAACAATAAAAATAATAAAAAATGACATTATACTATAGAACAAAAATCGTTTCGTTTTAAAAAAAATCGATAATTTTAGTGCAATGAATTTTTTTTAAAAAAAAATTGGTCTAATTCTAAAAACTGCATAATTTGAAAATATGGCAGAACATTTTTGGAAAGACAAATTTTTAAACATTGTCTAATGGGAAGAAAGATATAAATTTTCTTAATTGGTATGTTGGAACACGTTTGACATATTCTATCACCATTAAAATAAACCCGGCGTCGAATGCTTCTCAGATATTTCACTTTGTAAAGCATGAGTCACGGATGGACGCACCTGGACGGCGCGATCCATCAATGACTCACGCTTAACGTAATATGTTCGGACGATATTTTTGCTGACTTGACATAGAGCATCATAAATGTCGACATTAAAATAAATTATAAAACAAACTGGGAAAACAAAGAAACTAAAAACCCAAAATTATGATACAATAATGACGTTTTTATATCAAAACCTTGTGGAATAAAATTGGAAGAGTATATTAAAACTGACCATTGGTCATTAGTGTAAATTGAATAATATGTCCAAAGAAAAAATGTTTTCTAATTTAATAGAAGAATGAAATAGCAATATTTGCAAATTACTAGATCATAGTGAAATGACGTCACTGAATTGAAATTTTCTCTCAATTACAGATCGCCATGCACAATTTTCTCAAAAAAAAAATCCATTTTTATATTAAAAAGAAGTCGGCATTAAGATGATGAAAATGTAGATAATAAAGAAAATGATAAAAGAAAAAAAGTTTCATTCGGAAATGATAGAACGAGTTTAAACGACATTGTAGAATAGTTGTTATATCATATAGTTCATTCAAGTCTTATTTTTACTCCCACCATGTACTTGCAAGAGAATGTCATAATGATTCATGACCAAGCATAGCACAATTATCATATCACGATAAAATGGAAGAACAGTTCGGGTTGTTTAAGGTTGTGCGTTTAACAAAGGCACATCGGAAAATAACAAAAAGTATATTGCATAAAAATAGTAGTTTTACTTCCAAACTATTTTTTTTTCTTTGTCACTAAATTTGCACAATGCAGCTGTGTACAACTAACTCCAATTGAGAATCAACCAGTCCGAGTCAGTAATTAAATTCTGCTAAGCATGAGCTACAGATGGATGAGCCGAGGCGCGATCCATCAGTGACTCATACTTAACAAAAGATGTTTTGCCAATATTTCGCTTGAATGAATGTCACAATCGCACTGAGCTGTTTCGTTTGTCTGTAAAACAAAATCCGCCATTCTTGACATCTCGTTTTTTTGCGGTATATTGGTCCCTTGATGTCGAGCAACAATTTCATAGTACAACTCAAAACAAGTAAAAACTGGATTCCGCCTGTTTCAAATTCTAGGTTATTTTTTTTACTGATACATTACTGTAATAGGTTGCATCATTGTAGGATCCAGTATGGAAAGAGGCATCGACATTGACATGGGTCCGGTGGGTGAAGGTGTGGAAACTGGGACGTAAGTGGCCGTTGGAGGTGGTGCAGCTCCGTTTGCAATTGAAGAGGGTGATGCTTGAGAACCACGGACGTTTGACAGTGGTGCCGCGGCGTACATCCCCTAAAAATGAAAATTACATAAAATTAGTATTTTATTCATGCTGGCATAAAAAGATACAACATAAACGAAACAAATCGGTGATACATGGCTTTATTATCGCACAGGGCAGATGTAATAACTCTTAAGTGGCCCCCGGATGGTCTCTTCAGATGTCGCTTCTGGCCTTGTATAGAGAGATCTTCAATGAAAAAAGTTCGAAATATGTCTTTGTATGTGTATTACACAATAAATTGTACAAAAAGAAATTTTCATTTAAACCTAATCATTCGATCTGTTATCGTAGATACGTTTGTCGCATAATAACTTGGCATTGACCTTCACTTTTGAGCTTGGCTAAATTTAAATTTTTTCAAGTATTCATTGATTTTTTTACCTAAAATAATTAAATTAGTACAACGGCGGATTGCCAGTTTCCAGGCAATTTATAAGACTGAAATGTGACAAAGGTTTATTTTGAATTAGGATAAAGTTGAATTTTTGTATTTCAATGGCAAAAATACAATCAAAACATATTTGATTTTGATCAAATTTATTTCTGCCCTTCGAGGTGAAGCGTAGCGCATAAACTGAAAGTTTAATGTAGCACATTGTTCAATAGTTTATGACAATAAATTAGTGAACATATTAAAGTTTATTTATTTTGATATTCCGGGTAAACTGTAATGGTGATATGGTGAAAGTGAAATAATATCGATTTGGGTCAAATATGACTAAAATCGATTGCATTTTCTCGTCAAAAGGAAAATTCTAGTTTATTTAGCAAGTCTTTGTTCCGACGAACGATTCCCTATTGACTCGGATAATTTGTGCTTCGAATCGATTCGAATCTCCAAATCGAATTGTCAGCCCCATGCAAGACAATAAAGATTTTATATAGTCAAGCATGGCCCACGGTACAGCGGTTGAACATGGTTGGTTAGGCACAAAACCCCCGGCAAATGTAACAATGAACATAAAAAATAGGTTTGAATTACGCCCATTACTTTTGAAATTTTATTTTGTTTTTAAATAGGCCACAGTTGAACGACGGTGGTTGGTTAAACTCATAGTTGTGGCATTCAAATACCAAAAGAGGTCGTTTACTACACGTTCAAACAATGCAAACCTGAGCAAAATACTAGTTATATATTCACTAACGTGTAACATGTACCGTCAGTACCAAACAGATAACAATAAATCTGCAATGCAATAAAATTTTTGCAAGAGATCAAATTTCGTTTGTCAGAAGAAGTCACATTCTATTACAAATTGCTGACTGAACAAATATTTATCACACGGGTACTATAAAGAATGATTCTGGAGTTCAAAGAGTAAAAAGCATTTCGAGGATATGTGACTATAGTAGAAAGAATGTCTTCAATGAAAGTTTGACATTACACGCGTTACAAAATAACTTTGCTGAATTGGAAAATTTTTTTTGCCTTTCTTGGAGAAACTGAAATGTTCTGACACAATATTAGCAACTCAGCTCAGCAACTCAGAGTTTTCTATTAATGGGAGCCAGAGTTTTTGGGCACACGTGAATCGGAGCAGCTGACAATGGTATGTGGGCAGCCTCAATGACAGCGCCTAGAAGAACAGACATACTGATATCTGGTGAATTCAGTCAGCAGCAAGCCCGCCCGTGACGCTCACAATAACGACACCGTGACTAATGTGTACACATATACGCAGCCTACGCTTTATGTTTCAACACATCGATATTCACCTGATATGCTCCTGTTTGCGGTATGACAGCAGTTATAGGAACAACTGAAGTTTGTGATGGATCTGGTTGAATTACCAACTGTGATAAAACATATTCAGCAGCATAAGATTTTGCTTCTTCTATTGTTGTACAGAGCTTATTCGGCTGAAAAAATGAATGAATTCATGCTTAAAAGACCAAAGGTTCAGAAAGATTTCTGTACCCATTCTAGGCACACGGACACAGTGTTGATTATTACTAGGTAGACAGAACAGTAGATTCGAAATAAGGGTGAAAGGCTTGGTAGATTTGTAAACAATTTACGACATGAAATCGTCTCACAAAACGTAAATGATATTATATACACTTTTGATGATATTAGATGCAAGTTGTAAGATGCATTACAGATCATGAGGCATGAAATATCATCGTGGTCTATGACGTATGTCACGCACCAAACGTACAAATATGATGACATGTACATAAGCCCTTTATTTTACTAAGACAAAAACGCACACATTGCAAATATAAAGCGTCATAACAATGGACATGTAATATACAAAGGAAACAAGAACAAAGCGCGGTTGAATTGTAGTTGTAAATTAATTTGACACATTTGATTTATTTAGCAAGTAAGATTCAAAATTTCATAAGAGTATCATTATGGTTTCAAAAATATTCTATGGCCTGCATGGGTACTTATTCACAAGTGACTCAAGTCACCGTAGAGACCTAGAGAAATCGTATTAATATGACTTCATCAACTGTTTCAGCAATAGCCGAACTACCTTGCTGAAGATAGCGCGCGACTGGGGTTTATAAATAAAGACAACCAAATACAAGAAAACAATTTTATTCAATGGTGTCCACTGTCCACATGTCCAATGTACAAAGTTATTGCTGCCAACCAAGGAAAATCAAGATAGAATAGGCTTATTCTGTGAAATACAAATGATAGCTTTAAACTAACGTTTGCATTCTACCGAATGAGCATATTCGAAGGAGCAGCATGTCTAATGTACGTTAAATAGTTACCTGAAAATATGGCTGATGAGGATATAAAGTAGCTAAAGCTGGTATAGAGACTTTATAAACATAGAGTTGTCTGCCTTCTGGACCTTGAGTTGTCATCAGTTGATAAGTCGGAGTTCCTAACATCTGTTTTTGGCATAAATCTTCTAAAATTGCGACTGTTTGTGGAACAGTTTGACCAGCTGTTGGAGGCGCTACTAATGTTTGTTGAGGCGCCACGGCACTTATAGTTTGTGGCGTACACGCCGCAGCGTATGCCGCCGCCACAGCGGCTGCGTTCTGTGGTTGTGTACCAATGCTTTGTACTGGTTTATACAACGCCAGTGGATTCTGGGAGGCAGCTGTGGGTGGGGGCATTTGTCCAACAGGAGCAAATTCAATTATATTGCCATTAATATCCACTACCCTTTCACCGGGATTATTTTTTGCATAGTAACGTCCGTATGTGGCTTTCCCTGCGCTATAGCCAAGGTAACTACTTCTATTAGCGCTACCTCGGCCGCGACCCCCTCTCAAAGCGCCCCCACGAGTCGGGTAAATTCCCCTCGTATTGGTCGTGAGGTTGTATTGACCGAGTGGATAATATGTCATATCGGGCTGGTAAACACCTGTAGGCATGGTTTGCGGATAAACTACCATTCCACTCTGGGTTATCACTCCTGGTTGCACCTGAAAAATAAATTTAAATAAAATATACTGAATTCGCAAAAGAACATGTACGGTTTCTCTAAGTATAAACTCTAAAGTATAAAATTGGAATTTTATGACACGTACAGTGGCAAAAGTACAGTCACATTACAGTTCATTCACAATTTAGGGTGCAGTTCCTGGCACTACGTTTTGTGCGAACTTGCATTTCACGGAATCTAGTGTCGATAATGCACAAAATCAAAAATACTATTTCATTTCATAGATCATCTTCCAAAATTCTAAATATTTGGATCAGGCTACGACTAGTTATACATAATAACTAATGATAGTATAAATATATCTTACCAGTGTAGGTGACACAGATGCCTGAACTTCAGTTGTAGTGCCAGGAGTCTGTCCTAACACCTTGGCTCCGACTTTTGCCAATCTATTGTAGTCGCTTTTGTCGACCGGTTTGGCCAAAGTAACTTCAATTTCTGTTCCATCTATTTTAGTAGCGTTTAGTTTGGTCATTGCGTTCATGCAGGCTTCACGATTTGAAAAATGAACAAAAGCATAATCCCTAATTTTCTTGACTCTTTCCACTGTTCCAGGATGATATTGACTGAAGACTTTCTGTAAGAGGAAAAGAATTTCGAAATACACAATTGAATCGTTGAATTTTACTATTTCAAACGGAAGCGGAACGGATAGCGGAAAATGTTTGTATAGTTCTACAATTTGATTCGGTCATGAGGTGTAATGAGAATTAGACATACAGTAATCGGAACTCTATTTGATTTGAACAATAATACATGAAGTTCTGAGATAAACAACATAACATATTGTCTAGTACATTGGGACAGAAAAATCGGTCAAATATTTTTGTCCAAACATTTTTTTTCAAAAACGGAACACTGATGGATTACAACAATTTTAATAATTAGGGTAATGTATTAATACGCTCGTGAACACTAAAAATATTATAATTTGATACTGTAATATATGCAGAGAAAATTCAGTATCTAAATAAGAAATTTTCTGGAATGAGTGACAAAAAGCAATCGTGACTGGGAAATAACTGATAAAATGTGGCCCAATAATGAATACAATGTTTAGAGTGAACCGAAGGACAAAATCGATTTATTGAAACCTTTGAACAAGAATTTTTCGCATTTACTGTTTGATGTTTTAAATCGATTTCACGGCTTAAAAAAGATTCATCAGTGACTATGTTTATTTAGTATGACGAAATATACTCATTTCCACAAATGTTTACTCATTGGAATTAACAACATCAACTCACCTGCAAAGTGTCTTCCGTTGTATCAAGCATCAAGTTTCTAACGTATAGAACTTTGACCTGATCCATGATATCTTGATCAACTTCCTGTTCCGGTTCAGCCCAGTCTACAGCAATCGGATGACCCCATAGTTGAATTCGTCCGGGTATCAATTTTCGCCTGGCCATAGCTGCAGCACGGTGGCTGTCGTATTCTACAAAAGCAAATCCACGATTTTTCGATTTATCGGAAGCACTTGGGTAAACAATGACGTCAACCACGCCTTCAGTTACTTTCGTCATTTCGGTGAAAATTTCGTCTTTCTTTTTTGTCTTTGGGATCCCGCCAACGAATAAACGACAATTGTCGACGCTGTAGCATACACCCAGCAACCGTCCTTTCCTGATTTCGTAATTATTGAGTTTCCTTACAGCTTCCTTGGCATCAGTTTTGCAGGTGTACATAACAAATGCATAACCACGATTTTTCCCGTCGAAATCCATCATAAGACGCATTTCGTATAGTTTACCAACAGTCTCAAAAACTGGTACTAGTTCGTCTTCAAATACGTCACGCGGTATCTTGCCAACAAACACTTCACTTCCTCTAGGTGGCGACCTATTGTTCCATCCGGGCGGGGGTCCTCCGTACTTTCTCTGCCCATTTTCCTGAATGATGTTGTAACCCGTGCGCTTCATGAGTGCTCTAAGAGCGGCTTCATTAGGCGCACCTGCTATCCCCTCTACCCCGTTGGTACCGGTCTCAGAATTTGGTATTTCTGCACCGACACCATTTATTTTAGGTGCATTATGTTCCATTGCTAAATCTTCGGCAGTCATCCTGGAAATAAAGCAGAAAAACTGGTAATTATCCCCATTTTTTTCAATTTTTATATTACTGTTGTTTCGTTATAGACACGTCAAAGTTATCATTTGAATTCCAAAATAAAAAGTTCCAACTTAATACTTTACGACTTTAATTTTGATAAAAACGTTTTTTTTTTTAAAAAAAAATATGAATTTAAAAAATACAAAATATAGAAATAGGAATTTATTGAGATAAGGCAAACATGAAATGCAAGATATCTGTTGAAATCTTAGTTAAAAATTATTTCCATTTCGAATCGTGTTATATCAACGTTAGATTCGGATTAGCATCAAAATTAATTTGAATCATAAAAAACTAAAAAGGGCATTCTAGGTCTTAAAGGGAGTTCGGACAGAATAATTTTTTGTTTTGCCTGAGCGCACGAAAAAAATCGAATATGCTTAATCCGTCATGTTAACCACCGATGGATTGCGCCGAAGAAGCGCGGTCCATCTGTGACTCGTGGTGGTCAATTTTAAAATCTAACGGTGACGGTGACGTGGTATAACAGTGATGATGCTTGGTAAAACTTCATTACGAGAATGGGCCAACTATGTACTACTGACAAGCAAAAAGATAATAAAATGAAAAAGCTGCAGCGCTTTGGAAGGAAATATTTTGTGCAGAATTAAACAGCAATGCTAAAACCATTTATCAGTTTTTGGCATCATTTAGTATTCTTTACGACACGCGAGAAAAGTTTTGGGATCAGTCTAAAGTCTGCTTATTAAAGGCGTCACGAACATCCAATCAAAAAATATAATTTGTTTAGTACTGGTTATCTATGATTATAACCATTAAACATTCAAAATCATTAAGCAATTAGCATTACAATATTGCACAGATAAAACGATCGGCCACCGATTTAATGTATTAATCAATCCTAGAAATCTACTGCATAGTGCAAATATAATTTTTGCAACAAATGCTTACTCAGTTATAATTGTTATGGTACAATATACATCACATGACAATAGACATTTGCACGGAATACTATATGAGGGTCAAAGGCAAAGCACTTGCATAATCTATTGCAAAAGAAAAAGTTAAATAAAAATTACTTCATTTCATTCAGTAAATTAGAAGATTTTATTTAACATGTACTTAATTAATTGTAAATTATAGAGAATCTAACTACAATGCTTTACTTTTGTGAATTACAATCAATCAGAATTCATCCTCTATTTCATAAAGTATTATTTTGTTATGTACGCTATGTGGACTTTGCTATGCATTAGTTAATCGGTAAGCGTATATCAAAATGATCTTTGCTAAATATTGCAAATTGCGTTGTCAGATCGCGGTTTATCTGTGAATCATGCTTGACGAAATATAGTATATGGTAGTTCAATAATATGTATAGTTTAATAAAATATATTCATTCCAAATAGAATAACTAGGTCGTACACTGAAACAAAAGTACAGTAAATCTACAGTTCATTTGAAGTATTTTTATATTTTCAATATCCGTAAGCGCCTTATTTTTGATATTTATAGTGATGCCCAAGTATGGGCTGTTGGTGTACAGCACTTCGACTGTGTGTTCCATTAGCAGTTCATAAGTAGCCAATAAGTCGATTTCATAGCGATATTTAAATATCTCCAAATAAAATTACTCAAGAGGTTGAATTTTGAAGCGGAATTTTTCAACAGTGTATCAACCTACATTTCCACATTTCCAAATGCGCCTTTCCCTATATCCGAAATATTTTGTAATTCTAGTTTAAATTATGACCACAATACATTGCGACGTTTTTAAGAAGAGTCACATGTCTGTAAAGCGCAAATCTACGTAACCAAGCGAGCAATCTCCACAGTCAACCATTCAGCTGTGTAAAAACACATGCATGCGCAGTGTGGCACTGACGTAACACAAACATACCGAAAAAGAAGGTTGTAGTAGTCAAACGTGTATTACGGCCTTTATTATCGCTTTTACCCATTATCTATGTCATTGTTTCATTAAAATTCACTCTGAGCAAGGCCAGAAGCAGCGAATACAATGATGAAAAAACTAAATAACGGCAACTTACTCATATCACGAAGAGCTACTACAAACTACGAAATAAAGCCCTAAGCGTACAAATCCCGAGCATGACTGAGCCTCTATGATAAAGTGCATTAGTTGATATATACCCTGGACAATGGCCAAACGCTCAACTGCTTCTTTATTTCCTTTCAATCACTCATGCGACATGCGGGAAATACATTACCTGGCCATGCCTTGTCCATTTGCAACAAAGTCATGATTAATGTCAAACTTTACGCAGTAAAATATATCATGATTTAGCAGCTAATTGAGCTATTTAAGAATAATTACTAAACGAAATCCCTTTCAACAGAATACCTGAGTACTCGGATAAGCACTTCCCTATAAGCGAAGTAAATTCCTAATTCGGCCTCTCCACTCGAATACTCTGAACTATTTACAAGTTACATTGCTCAGATACCAAGTTGCAATGTTGCAAAATATCGGGTGCACTGCCCCGATTGTCACTTTATATGTCGTTATCGTTAATGTAAGCAATGGAACTAAATTAAATCGTAAAAAACAAACAATACGCACACCGGTACCTGTTACAAGCTACCGGTACCTGCACGCTTGCAAGTAAAATTGACAGTTAATTGTTAACTTTACACCTATCTGCATGACTATGCAAACATATTGAAACTACATCGACATGTTATCCTGGTACGAGAATTCTAATTCGTCAATAACCATGTCTCTGTTTTATTGCGGGGTGACACTAACATCGCATAGTCAGATAATATATTTAATGAACTGCACTTTGATAAAAGAGAACTTTCACCGACTATATAACTGAAAGCAGCATATTTCACCCAGTCTACACCCGTTTTATATTTGTATAATTACACATGCTAATATGATGTTCTATATTCTTTCGGGAAGTGTATTCGATATACTAGGTTCGATTAATCCGATTCTGGCATAATTTTTTGATTGTGAATTATTCTGAATCGTCGTCGGATCCGCCGCCCTTCTCCAAACACACACACAATGCGTCCATGTAATAATTTTCTGTTTCAAATAAAGTCTGTAGGCTATTGTCTCACTTTCACCTGAATATAGCCTCCTTAATAATTAGCTGGATGAGGAAAGAAAAAATGTACACTCATATTGTTTATATAAATATCAGTGTATGATAAAAGCCAATCAAGGAAAGCAGCCCACAAATTTCCGCCGCCACCCACGTCTTCTGTGACCGAGATTTTCCAAAAAGCTTTCATTTTTTGTATTCGAATTAACCGATCACAAACATTTGGATTATTTATCTTTTTGCTAAGTGTGGACCAATACCGAATAAAGCCGCTCAGGCATGGTACATCCGTGGGTTTTTTAGATTTAGTCAGGAACTGACTGAATTCCTGAACATGTTCCATGTATGGCAATGCTGCCTATTTTATAGGGATTCACGCTGACCAGGCTTTGAGCGATGGCAAGCATTCACAACATCTGTAACTGTAATGACGCCAAAAAACTGCATTGAAAGCTTCTGTACTAATTCAGGTCGGACTGATGATAGTATCAGCATTGATATAGACAAGACTTGTTGAGTTAAATGATATGCGCTATCGCTCCTCCTGGATGCATGGCTCATTGTTATATTGCCTATACACCTCAGCAAGTGTACTTGACACATTTAGACACGAACACAGTGAGATAACGAAAAATTCTTACTTTTGACGACAATGGATAAAAAAGGTAGTTTGCTTTGTAAGCATGTGATTAATGATCTGAATGTTTGAAAATAAAGTTCAGCATGAGAGCAACTGAAGTATTACACCTTTTCGGCTTCAACAAATATTAATTTACTTTTTGAAGAAAATAACCAGACAATGGACAGGTGCTAACGGTAGGTAGAATTCTGTCAGTATGATATATCATGAACGAAAAATATCGAAAAGTCACAGTATCTGAACCAATACGCCAGTCCCTGTGGTTATTCATGACTCAGCTATTTTAGAACATAAAACACATTTACGTCACGAGACTTTCCTTTCCCGGGAATCACGTGAAAATGGGAAAGGAATAGAATGCAACTTATTTATATTCGCCATGTGAGAAATAATTCGGGTATGCAAAAATTAAAAAATTATAAACTAAATTTCAACACTGTCAAACTAGTGGCAGGCATTTCGAATGAACTATTGAAATCAAGATGAATAACGACTGAAATGTTCGAATCAGCTTAAGTTTTGGATAGGATAGGATTTGGCTCATGGTATGTCAAGATCATATCCTTCTAACAACACTAAACCTGTTGCTGAGGTTCATTTCGAACAAAACAACGGGCAGGAGAAAAATTGACATCCAAACTATTGTGATTTGTGAAATTATCATTCAATATTTGATCTAAAAGTCTTTTATATAATGAATAATAATACCCACTTCACTGGCCTACGGCGTTGGTCGGTTCTTTATTTTTTATATATATTCAACTATATTGAATGCGATTTTTAACCCAGTTCTGTGTTGTATATACACAAACGTGGAAACCAAGTCTATCTTTGCAACTCATAGATTTGAAAAACTAAAAATCAAAAATGTGAATTCAATGCTTAAAATTTGTTCTTCCTATTGTAGAAACTACTAGATACCGATTTCACCAAAAAAACATGAAATATGATTTCTCTTCAATCCTACTCAAATTCTCCAAAAATAAAGAAAAACTACTTTTTTTGCTCCTTTCGTAAGTAAAACATATCTCACAACTATATACATATCTTCTGAAATATTTTTCTTGCAAACGTTTACCTAATAAACCAGATTTCATGGGATGTCTCATATTTTACCAGCATGACGTCACACTTCGTAAAGTTGAATTTCTTCGGTCCAGGCAAGTTCCCTGTATACCTGTGGTAAGTCATGTATGGAAGATGTCTGGTCAATATTAACCTGGGAAATATCCTCATAAATCTATTAAACATATTGCAACTTTCGCAAAATTGAAAGTCCGTGTCACGCGCACCAACTTCCGTCCTTTCATATAATATTCCCGGTGAATAGCGCAAATATGCATCGTTACTCAATTTCTTGTTTATTTATTTCGTAAAACTGACTCATACTTTGAATTTAGATGCCAGACTACGCATGGCTAGTGTGACAATCCTTTAAAATATTTAACGGTTGGATAAATATCGAACTCTGTATTAGCGGATGACATTAGTGACGCCATGATTAATTTCCGTAAAAGATCATGATTAGGTGCTTTTAATTGAAAAAATCTGGAAACAATCTCGGCTGTGGAAGTTTAAGGACTGGTATAGTAAAGTTCACCCTTGTGAAAACCCAAGTTTCAAATTTGTAGATTAAACACAATGTGAAATTTGATATATACAGGTAGACCATGCCTGAGCGCCATCATCGATTATTAGTAAATCATACTTAGGAAAACATATTTGGTCAGAATATTTCTGACTGGGAAAATCAATTCAACCAGAAGAGTTTCGTCCAAATGTTAGTTGTTAAGTGTGGGCTACAGATGGAGCGCGGCGCCGAGGCGCGTTCCATCTGTGGCCTATGCTTGACAAATGAACATTTCTGATTGGATAGCGATGAGTCGGGCACACTCATGTCTCAATTACAATTACATTCGTCTATCATAATTTCAAAACTTCTAACTTGATTTTGATAAAATTATAATAACTGCATAATTAACAAAGTAAGTTAAAATCATATACTTTCAAAACTTTCTTCAAAATCCTCTCATAATTCTAGGACTCCATTTCTTCTCAAACTTGGCACTTAATTTGATTTCTAACTCACAAACAGGGCGACCTATTTACAGCGTTCCATATGGCCTACGACCGACTAAAAGTAAAGTATAATGAAAATATTTTTTATTTTGTTTTCAAGTCTATATAAGTCTCGCTGAAAAGTCGGACAGGACAATAAAAATACGTTATTTTTAATAATATTCGGCCGCCTAATAATCCCTTAGTAACAATAGCAAGACCAGGGCTAGAGTGAAAGGCTGCCACGAAGGGCAAACTTTAACACAATGATAATCGGGTACGACCGGCGTGAGACATAAATACCCCTTTTCCATCCATGAAGATTTAAAAACTTGCACCATGGAGTATGGTAAGACCATAAATTGCGCTTTAAAAGCGCAATTCATCGACTTGTCATACTTGATTGAAGATAAATAAAATGTTTATCTAGTATGGAGTTGGAAAATATTGATATTGGGAATGATGTGTGAAAACGTATTCATTAAAATGACACCCCTGTTTATCTAACCACGACAGAATGGGAGAAAATATATTAATTCTTAAGATTTCGAAAATGGGGTCGTTTTATTTCATATTCCAGCAGTGGGCGACCGACCTCTATACCCGATGTAAGATTTCGTGCTTCGTTGGCGCAGTTTATGAATACACTAAAGCGTGTTGTACGTAAAGCACAAGGTCAACTGTTGAAAATCGTATAAGTAGTTTCCATAAGCAGGATGGGTAAACGCCGATCGCTCAGAATTCGAATATGATATGGATAAATTCATCGAATGGTACCGAATTTTATTTCTATGTAAATCGCAAAATATAGCGTTTTTAAGACAATTTACCTTGATAAGTAACATGAACGAATCTATAATTACTACGAATGTACAATTAATGATATAAACAAACTGAAAATGTACTTTTAAATCACACTATGAGTTGGATCCATTTTTCATCCAGTTTTAACGAATACGTAGCAGGTTCAGCATATTACAATTTAATAAATTTATTTATTTTAATCGAAATATGTCGATTCAATATTTAAACGAAATAAAATTACTTGTTTCAAATTAATATACGAAAATATCATGTTCTCATTCCATAGAAATATAAGTTCCACATAAATATAAGTTAAACTTATATTTCTGTGGAATGAGAACATGATATTTTTGTATATTAGCTTGATATTATCTCATTCGTGTATCCTTGTGAATTCTCTCACACACGGATCCAGGATTGTAAGGAAACAAGGAGGAGGGATAGGTAGTTCATTGCAAGATATCAACGAATCATTCAAATTAATACTCGTTATTCACACACTATAGATTTCTATCTGATTTAATTTATTATTTATAAGGTTTATATTTATAAGGTATCAAAATTTTGTAGTATATAACTATAATATCCTTTATACAATAGTCATGTATCATGACAGGGAGTTCGTCTCAATCTTTAAACAAATCATGAATAATATTGTGCCGAAAATGAACCACACATAACGAGCTAGCCACACATAACAGATGGTGACATTAATAACAAATTATCGACAACGCGAGATGCAAAATTTAATGGCTTCTGACTGCGACAAAGATTTTAAAAGCCTTCACCTTTTTTTGTTAACTACAGCACTTTTTCTCGATTTGGAGTAAAATAATGAACGAAAGAGCGTACGTAACTTGAGGATGGGTGTCCTTATCCGAATAGTCAAGTATTCTAGAATTCTCTTAAATAATTTTCGTTTTTCGTTATCCTAAAATTGATCCCTATTCGTAGTGAAATCGCGATAAATACGAAATCATGGTCAAACGTCAGTAATTTCGTTTGTCTGAAATGTTTAAACATCATTCTGTTTGCATAGTGAATTGGGAATTCTGTCTAAACTAAACTTTAAGAACAAACCTAGTGTGATACAGGGTGGCATTATTAGACAGACCGTCTGACAATTAACGCCCACAAACTGTATTTAATCCACCAAGTTATTTAAGAGTATAATGACATATTTAAATTTTGCTTAAGCGAACGCCGCAAAATTAGGGGTATTATTAATGGAAGCATCCATAATTCCAAACCGAAGATAATTCTAGATTCCCGTGGGGTGATGCGCAACTATCACAAAGTAGGTATATATCCTATTATTTGGAAATTTACACCTACATGCGCTTCCCTAAGCATGGGTAAAGCTGCGATGGATAAACAATGCCTGTCAAACAAGCATGCTCGATTGTAAACTATCGGACATTGCTGGATCGCGACACCAAAGCATGGATCTGGTATGTGACCCCAGTCGGCAAATTTATGAATCCGCTTTTTTGTTAATCGTGAGTGACTGATGGATCGCGTCGACGAGGCGCGGTTCATCCGTGGCTCATGCTTGACAAATCAAAATCTCTGATTGGGATATGTGTGAGAAAACGATGAGCTTAAAAATTCCAACCCATTATTGCACTGAAAAAATATTATAACAACCCATTGTGTATTTTCCGCACAAAGTTAGAAAGCAAAATGTGAGCTGTCCCGTAGCAAAACTTTCGAAAGAACAAAGAAAAATGCAACCGACCGTGGCAAAAATAAATACAAATGTCTTTTACCAAATCGTTACAATGTCATATGGCATATAATGGCCCATTGTGAATATGACAGGAACAATATTGATATTCAACAAAAACTTTTGTTAAAACAAAATTTTAGGTTACACCACAATGGATGGTGGCTCGAAATATTTTTCAAGTGATAACAAAATCTCAGCATTGGTGTTTTCCAAACTTTTTTCACCCTCGTATTATTATGTCTCATACAACATAAAAGTAATTTGTTTGAGTGGTAATCGTTTCACATCATATGAAACCAATGTAAATATCTAAGTTATCCATATTGTTTACCAGCACCAAACCGAAAATTGCATCGGTGGCAACTTGGAATCTGTTGGTCTTAACTATTTGAAATGGCAAACTTCTGATATTTAGTTAGACAAACTGTGCGAAACCTACGGCTGCAATTCAAATTATCATTGAATATTGAAATATTTTTAATTTAAAAATAATATAATGCGTAATAAAGATGTTTATATGTCTGCTATTCGATTCGAGTCCATTCGATTCGATTCGAAATTCAAAATATATTTGATATTTTGTTTATCTCTAGTTAAACCTTAAATATTTTGGTTATCTTCGTCATCCATATTTTACATAAAAATTATTAGGCCCAGACATCATGTTTCTTTCCAGGTAGAAATATCATGTCCGATCATGTCAAGTATGAGCCAAGGCGCGCTCCATCTGTGGCTCATACCTAAATTTCCGATAGGAAATTCAGGGAATACACGAATGTTTCAGTTTGTTTGTTACGATATTTGTCTTTTGTCCTGATTACCCAGTTCATTCGAGTAGACGAAGAATTTAACATGTATTTATCACTAACAATCCGATGTTTATGTCAAAACAATTATATTATTAATAGATTCCGTCGTCTTTGATAAGTACACCATCACGATTCACTGAATTGTAGTGTTTTTGTCACTCAGTGTTGTTTACATACTTTTTCACTCAGGTGACATGTTCAAGCTCCTCATGGTTATTTATATCGAGTTGAATTTTTTGGTATAATAAATGTGTGGGAATTTTAATAAACTCATTTCCGATTCGAATATTTTATTAACAGTAGTAGATTAGAAAAATTATTGGAAACCTCCCAAATAGAATATATTGATAAGCATTGTTGGGAAAATAGTAAAAAAATATTCCGATTAATCAAAAATTATATTGAGAATGTGAAAAAGTACCATCTCGCGGATAGAGATGCGTTTTTAAATCATTCTCACAAAACCTTTCAATTCCCACGAAATAAACAAAAACACAAATACTCATATGGGCTCGAACATGTAAATTTGTGCGGCAATTTGTCGAAAGAACCTTTAGCTTTACGTAAAATCCAAATTTGTCCTAACTAACTAATAACTAGGATTTGTAAGGGTTCTGATTCATGTTATAGCCTTGGCAAACATGCATTATGAACTTGTTCGTGTGAGTGACTCGGGTTCAGCGGTTCACTTTTAGCTAAGCAAAGTTTCATGTTTCATCTCATTATAGTATTTGATTTTTAGATAGATACTAGACAATGTGCATTGTTTTGTTGAGCATGAGTACCGATAGATCGCGCCGCTCAGGCGCGATTTATTGGTGGGTCATGCTCGACAAGAACTAATCTTGGCACAAACCAAATTATATTTTATCAGTATTAGAGCATTAGCCAGAAATATATCGTACCTGGGACCAATTATTAACCTGTGGCCATTTCATTATTTTAACCTTAAGCGATTTTTTTTTAAATATCGTGACTTTATATGGAAATATTTTTCAAAATGGAATTGAACTGTTTTCGAAAAATATATATTGAAAATAAATAACTGGATTTAGTGCATATTTGAACTTGAAAGAGGTGAATAGTACGATTCCAGTTAAAAGATAAGTGAGGCATGTGGTGACAAATAAGCTGAAATTGCAAATAATGACTCACAACCAGGGAATTGGTGTTAAGCTTTAGGCGGACGATCCATTCAAAAATTTGAGGCTGAATCTGCGACATTCAAATGCCTTTATCCTGGAATACGTCATTTCGAGTCCAATTTTTGCCGAATCCGATCCAATTGTAAATATCAATCGAAAGATGCAATATAATGCCAGAATTTTATTATATTAAATATATATATATATATATATATATATATATATATATGGCAACATATATAATGAAATAAGTGCCTTTGTCGAATCATAACTCATGACAAAAAAAGAATTTCAGATCATTAGAATCGGACATGTAATCCGAATTATTATTAATTTAAATCTAGAAGCGTGATCACTATAATTCAGACTAGATTTTTTTCATATTGAAAAGCCCTTGAATCAGCGACCACTGCACTGTGAGAAGAGACGATAGGCCAAGTTTTGGCAAGAGCGGCCACACATAATTGCAATGATGTGTGGATAGTGATAAACATAATGATATTTCTTATTTGTGTTAGTTACGAAAATACTAAATATTGTTTGTGATAAAAATCTGAACTTTTATTGGATTTATGATAATTGGCTTATAAAACAATTGATTTTTTAAAGTGGGTTCAAGTAGATTTATTGTCTAGTGATGTCATGTGTTTGTCCTTGTTTATGCATTACTTGACAAGTAAAACGTTATCTTAGTGAAACATACTTGTGGAGCGCGCTTTGGATGTCGATAGAGGCGACTAAACAAAAGAAAAATAAGTGAAAGGCGGCTTGAATACAGCTAATTTTACTTAGCATTCCCACAGAACTGCACGGCACGCTGCAGTTGGTCTCACCTGCCCTAGGCAAGAGTAAGAACAATCCTCTACTTCTTAAATTACATATTCCAGTATTTATTTTGAAATCAATTGTTGTAGTTTTTCTAGTAGTCCGAAATTACTTCGATAAGGCAAAAGGAATTCGAAAACTTTTTCATTTTTCCATCTATGTCTGTGAACATTTTCAACAAAATTATAAAGAACAAATAGAAAAAACACGTTACTTTGCCTACAAATGTTTTCGCATTTTGAAAACCAAGAAGTGTGTTCTTATTGACCAATTTAATTGACAAAATTGTTTTAGAAAGAGCATAGGTGACGACGCGATCCATCTTTGATCCATTCTAAACAAGATTATAAGGCAAAAACGCCATTTCAAAATCCGTCTTCACTTTATGGCACGTTCCTTCTTCATCATGAACGAGACAGAAGAATTAAAAATTGGCGTCAATTCAAACATTATTTTAAAATATTCGAGCATTATATTCTAAAAGTGTTCGTTTCGATAGAGAAATCATGTGGTACCCGAAAATTCCCAGTCCATGATGAATTTTAGAGTGAGTTCGATTTTTTGAACATTATATAATTCACAAAATGTTGGATACGAAAAAATACCAGATGTGACTTTCTCAAATGTAAACATTACCAAATGTCGACGTATTTTTGATCCCGAACGAAAATATCCCGGAAACGTACCGATTTTTATTTATTTTATTTCTTAAAACATTTGTGAACTACCCCCATGAGATTTGATTTGGTACGATCGAAAAGGACGCTAATTTTTGACTTTTTCATTTTGATTACGCCGCAGAATGGTCATAAAGTGATAATAAAGGTGTTCGATCGTGTTTAATAACAAAGCAAATTCAGGTTTACAACCACTACGCCAGAAATCATTCCAATTTCAACAGCATAAATAATGCAAGAAGCCAAGAGTTAGGTATATTGCGTCAACTTCAATCAATAGTTTTTGTTTTTGGAAGAATAGAATAAATTTGATCACGATCAAGTATGGGCTACAGGTAAATTAACCCTTGTTATCTTCGTCCACAAATGGGCAAAGGTTGAATTTTAGTATTTCGTTAAACAATTGAACCCTTGTCATTATTTGTTTCGTGTGTCAAGAGCTTATGCCGATTCCAGAGTAGGGGAGCAAAGTATTGTAGGACTGGGGTTAGCTATAGGGGTTGTTAAAACCGAATCATTTGGAATTCGAATCTGATTCGAATAATTGATTTGAATCGAAACGAATCACTAATTCCATGTAAATACCAAATATCCCATTATTACTATTACAACTTGCCCCCATTGTGAAAATCAAGAAATTTAAAGTTTATAGGAAATTTTCAACTCACACTACATGTCTATGAGCAACAATTTTGGTCAAATGTGACCAAAATCGATTGCATTTTGTCGTTAAAAATGAAAATTATAGTTTATTTAGCATTTTTTTGTTCCTGTTCTTCGAACAGATTCGAATCACCGATTTGAACTGCCCGGCCCTAGACCTATTTATCTTAGCTATCCCTATTAAAAATTTTACTTCGTCACGCATGAGTCACTGATAGACCGCGCCTCAAGCGACGTGATCCAACAGTGACCCATGCTTAATACAAGATCATTTGACACAAATTTGCTAATTGGATCCGATTCGGTGATTCGAAGTCATCTCGAATTGGTAACAAAACTCCTATCATAAGGTTGATTTAAATTTTCATGACAAATTGCTGAAATTGTTCGCCTGTTCGACATCATCCGGAAAATGCTCGACTATGTTATTATTTGAATATTGTGATATTCGATGGAATTTTCAACAAGATTAAAATATTTCTACAATATTGGCAACTTGATATTCGGCCCAGTTCGAAATTCATTTAAAGTAAACATACAAAATATATACTTTATTCTTATCCATCTACTAAAAAATGAAATGCGTGGTAATGAGGAAACAAAGTTAATAAAATTAAAACAGCCAAAAAGATTTGCCTGCCAAACTGGTAGAATGTCAGACACCCGAAAAAAATGGCTATCATTATGAGAAAATTAAGCAAATGGGCAATATTTCATGGTATGTCTGTGACTAAAAGATTAAAATATCTCCTTTTGAGTGTCTGGTAGCAACAAAAATGAGGAAAAAGTTTCAAAATTATCGATACTGCTATGAAATAGCAGTGTTGGTGATTTTAAAGCTTTTTGTGCAACCGAAGAAAATGAACTGAATATTTCAGACACCCGAAGAACACCAAGATTCTGTCTTCCTGCAATAAACATTGCTGTCCTTGCAAATTGACCGAAGAAAAGAACTCATGATGTCTCTGCCTTCTATTTTTTTTTTCATAGCCACTTCTTTAGAGTGGATCACCCTGACCAAGGCCCTGTTATCAATCAAGTAAAAAACTTAGGGCAGTTGTAAGAAATCAGACAACATAACAGGTCTAATTGATAAAGCGTAACGTTTACTGATATATTATTACGTCTATTTTTATTGGAGAGTATAATTTGTTTGGAAACAAACTCAAAAACGTCGTTTTTTAAATATAATATGAAAGAAAACTGTTTTCCGGTACAAAGGTCAAAGGCCAAGATAAACTACACAATACATGTATCAGCTATTTCTTCGATAAGGTAAATTCAACAATAATAGTCGAATTAGAATTTGCAGTACTTAACGAAAGCTATCGGGTGATAATTTTCTTAGTGGCTACAATGTATCTAAGACTCTTTTATTTATTTATTTTTATTCTTAAGAAAGAATATTTTACTACAGGTGACTGAATTTTGTTTTTCTTAGGGTGTCAAAAATTTCTCGTCATTTTCTTCAAATAGTCAAAAAGCTTCGAAACCCTAAACCTTTTCTACCAGACACTCAAAAAAGACATTTTTGTCTTCCAACAAGAGATCTGCTATATGAAAGTTTGTTTATTTGATAATTTTTTCTGATGGAATCCGTTTTCTTCGAGTGTCTGAGTAGCGGGGTGGCTGACATTCGCCACACGACGAATATGATATATGAATGAATGTTTATTTATATTGCCAGATCATCGCTTGTAAGTTTTGAGATTATGTGGTAATTACGACGAGCATTGACGCTTTAACGGCCATTAAGCACTCAAATTCGACAAGAAATAATTTTTAGCTGGAACAATCTTTATGACAATGATCTATATCAGGTAATTTGAACTTCATCGTGGAAAACGTGCTCAACAAGAATTATAGCGATATCTTCTAATCTATACTTCCAATTTATGCGAAAACATTTTATTTTATTCACGCAAGATGTTTTAGATGTGGATGAAATTCACAAAAATTGCGATAGTACCTGCGTTTATAATACATTTAGTTCAATCATGAAATTGAACACAGATAAATGCAAGATAAAATTTTGGGATTTTGTCCATCTTTTTATCATATTTGTACCCAAAACCACTATTAAATTTTTTTAGCCTTGAGCCATTTTTTGCGGAGATATTTGCTTTTAGCGCTAAAAGTAATGCAATGGATTGTAATTTATGGAAAAGACATTTCTTCAGAATCAAACACTTTTTCAATATCGACAATAAACAATTATTTTGTTAATATTGTGCTCTCGAAGTACAATTAGGGAAAACCTTATCAAAATGACATAATCAGAGATTGAAAACAGACACAAAATAATATGATAAAACACTGAATGCAACTCATAAGCTAGCCAACATATAGGAATGCCACTTCTAGACTCAATTTCGATATTCGGACACGTGTTTACAATTCGTAGGACTCCAATGCTCATTGCAGTTCATCTAATTCGACCAAATTTCGTGTACAAATTTACTACCAGAACGGTTGCGAGTTTACAATTCTAATCAGCAGATTGTCTATTGGATTTTGTAATAAAAAATCATTAGCAAATCAGAATCGCAAAACTTTAATTCGAAATAATATGATTTGATTCAAAAATAAAGATATCTGGAAGTTTCCACCAAAGCGATATAATCTCGGTTAGAGATGTCACTTCGTGAATCAAGATTAGAATCTATTCGGATATATCCGACCAGAATAATTCTAATATTTTTACTTCGATTCGGAATGGTTCAACAAGCTAGGATTTTGAACAAAAAAATGTCAAGATAATAGATAAGATGTATTTTCGAAAACTTTCAACAATACAATAAAAAAGTTGTGCGTTAATTGGAAATTTGACATGAATATTCGAAATAGAATCAAATTCGACAAGCTTCGATCCGAAACAATAAAATTCGATGTTCGATACGTTGCTAAAACGATTAGCCAGCATGGCATTCAAAGTTGAAGGCGTTTCACAACTTGGTACGAGCTCATTCTACGATGACTTGAAAGTTTACACCATTATATCAGTTCGATTATATCATTGATCACGACGAACATTGTTTTTTTAACGAATATTCGAATCAGTAATTTAACAATAAATAATAATAAATAAACCGAAGGAAACAGTTCAAAATTTCGTATGTACAAACTATGTTGTTCTTGTAATTTTATTATTTTCTCGAACATGGGTGTTTTGTTAAACACAATTCACCGATGAAGCGCGCCTTGTCGGCGCGATCCACCTGCGTTTCATGTTCAAAAAAAGCTAAGTTGCTGACAATGTGAATTTTAAGATACGAGTATTTGAACTTTCACCTTTCAAATATAAATTTAGATTTACCAGTTTACACTTGTTTGATTATAAATCTGGTGCCCTTGTTATTCAATCACCCGATCAAATATTTTCATGGACCACCGATCAAAGTTTTTTCATCATATCATGATTTAATTTATTTCTCAATCAAAACTTAATCTATATATTTATAATTTGGTTGTGAATCATAGTTTAGGATTTGAATTGATTAGATCGAGTGCTGATGACTAAAATTTAACCACCAATAACAAATGTTTCATTTCTTACCATTATCTTTAGTATATTTTCTTTCTCTGTATTAGCGTAAATGATGATTGAGTGAAAGTATTCAGCAAATAATAAAAAAAGATTTTTTTTCGCTGGAAGTTTAACGAATGCTAATATGCTCGAATATACGTAAAAGTAAGAAATAATAGGTATCACGTAGAAACATTTTGTGTGTTTTTCATGACTAGGGTTTCGCTTACCCGGGTAGCTACCTGTCCTAAAACGTTTTAATTTTGGTTCTCGATTATCTTTTGCCATTTTAGTGGCCATTAGTTAGTTCCTTTAGGGTTCTGCTTCCGAGCTTGCTCGTAGTAATTTGCCATTACAAAACATTCTAAATAGACTCGTTTTGCTGAAAAATAGTCGTATGCCAAATTTTACGCTGTAAAATTTGACTAGCTTATATTGCATTTATGGTGATTGAAATCACGGCCTTTATGTTATGTAGGCCAACTTCACGGCCTTTATGTTCAGAGTTTTGCTCCAAATGCATCGATCTGAATAAATTCTGTTATTTGGATAGAGACAAGACATCTCAACACACCCCCCCCCCCGGACATTGATCTTAAAAAGGATCGAAAAACAAACTGACAAAAAATTAACTCACACTTTTTCTTGAAACCTTTCCATATCTCCCATGCATGTCATTTTGACAGGCGGTGGCTGTTCTCCATTCCAGTCGAGTTTCCGCTTACTACCACCTGGGATTGGAGGGTTTGGCAAAAACAACCCCCCTTCCATAAAATTCGGCGGAAACTGATGTGCCGGTAACATTGGAAACGTGTTCATATATACCGCTCCAGATATCAGAATAAGAAGGCTAAAAAATCAGCGTACTGTACATTGCTGATAACTATCGGTATTGCTGTTGCAAAAATATGTAAAAACATATTTACTGTCAAATTAACTCGTTCAAAATACGCGTACTTATGATATCAGGAGCAGCGATATCAGGGTAAATCCCGAACAGAAACACTATGATTAGGCATGTTTTGTTAAGCATGAGGCACTGATGGATTGCGCCACATTGGCGCGATCCATCAGTGGCTCATGTTTGACAAAATAAAAATCCAGATTGGATCATTTGAGGATGAAAAAATATCATTGGATGTATTATAAACCAAAAGGGTATATATGGTACGCGCTAGGAAAAAAACTGGAGGAAATTTCCTTTCGTAAAGGTATTAAGTATCTTCTCAAATTTCAATGCCACGTGCGGGTTAGCGATATCGTGCTGGGATGTCAATTTTCATTGTCAAAATACTATTACAACTACTTCAACTTCCTGTGATCAAGCATGATCTGTACAATACCTAAAAAAATTCGTTTATGAATCATACATGTGATGATTTTACCCGACAATTTATGCTACATGCTAGAGCTAAGCGATATAATATTACATAATTACGGTAGCACAGTGAGTTCAATTTTCAAAATCTTCAGAACGTTTTCGAGGTCATTAGATGCTTTGTATTCGAGATGCCGGTTACATTCATGTTACAAACAGACAAGTTCATGACAAATTATTTTCTTTCAAACATGTATCACTGATGGATAGTAACAAAAAAAGCGCTGCCTATCTGTGGTAAATAATTGGTTCAATCCAGCTTATTCCTGAAGCTCAATAATAAGCTTCAACCCAGCCCATTTTTGCTGAAATTTCAATCGATTTTCTTCACTTTGAAATATTTTTATTTGATTTCATTTTTATATTTATTTTATTTTGGGGATTAAAAAAATGATTCAATACAATAACAATAATTTGAGATATCCAGCACTATTTTCTACTAGAGGAGAGAGTTTCAAGTTTCTATACGGACCTCTTCATATTAATTTTTACAAAATCTCGCCCAGGTAAGGACCAAACTGTTTCTTTTACAAATATGCCTGCGTTCACTCAAGCACTTCACATAAATCATGAGCACTAAGATCTAACGAAGGTATTTGCATAGGGCGAGAGCGAGAAATTTCGATGCACCCTCTCTGCTCTGCAGTCTACACACAACGTTCATGATGCCTCACGAGATCTTAGGATACCATACTGTAACGTTGCTATTATACATTTTATCCATCTTAGTATATCTGACGAAAGTTCAACGCAGGCATTATTTGCTTTTCGTAAATATCGCGATGAACCAGCAGCGAAGGAACATGTGTGTTTCAATTTTAGTTTTAACAACCATATTCAAGTTTCAACATATCGTAACTATCTGTATCTGTAACTGTATTCAACTCAACTAACATTTATTTCTTTCCATATATCTATATTTATGCATTACACTTGTAACTCGTTCCTACCCATACTTCAAAATGGTTTGAATCTTTACTCAATCAAACCTTTTTAATTTGCTAAACAAGAAATACAGATCAGACCTAGCACTTTACAAAACAATTTTCAATTTTATTCTGGTTAAGAAACCAGACATCTTTTCTCCATAATCTTAAATCTAAAGTTCGCACCAAATTCTAAATTAAATACTGCTCCATATACTGGATACCATGAAACAAACGCATATTCAAGTACGCCCCTGCCAATTCTCTTTGTCCATCTGTGCAATATACTGTGTACTATTGTATCGAACCATCTCTATTTGTCTAATGCAATACTGTTAAATAAAACGTAATTTTCACTCTTGCTTTCTTTGAATTCAAATATCTTGCTCTGGTATTTGCACTTGGCATGAGCACAAACATAATCTTTCTACATATACATAACCATATGATTTAAATTAGGTTCCAATCTAGTCATTCTATATTCAGGATCAAAAAGATGATGGTCGCTGAATTTTCGTTAATTTTACTTTCACATTATGTGTAGGACACATTCGGTGCGAATCTGATATTTGCAATGAGTCACTCAACGGAACCTGCATAGCCTGCCTGACTGCGACACTCGAATGCATTGAATATACCGAAAGGAACTGAAACCAGCGTAACGTTAGTAATTATGAAACGTTATTTACGTGTCAATTAGGGCATATATAGTATATAGTACCGGTCAGCTGAATCATTGATATGGGGTATTACCAACATAGCGACCAACGAATCCCAATCATCGCTTAATCTCTAAACTGCGAATGTTTGGCATCTATTGTTATGATTTCTATCTGAAAAAGTGCAAAATAAGTTTTGCGACCAATAACCTTACAAAAACATAATAAAACATGGAAGAACTTTTTATCTACAAACCATAACCAACGTAATTTGCTCGGGGCATCGATTTGCTATGTGTGCCAAATAACTGATATTTTTGGTTTTGAAGAGCAAATTAATGTTAGATTATCACCTTGTAATTCACATTGTTTTGTCCGCAGACAAAAGGTCAGTAGTAAAACCTGTATACATACACGCAATGCACGTTACGATCAAGCTCAGGGTATAGCGAGTGACTTGCTGACCTAAGATTTACTACCATCCAGTTAGAATTAATTACCAAACGTGTTTATTTAAGTAATAGTTTTTTTAAACTCGGGAATAATTGTAATTAATTTTACAACCAAGCAAGATTCTATTCAAACAAAAAATATTCAAAATACCACAAACGGGCAAACTTTGTAAACATTGTCGTATTCAGTGGGACATGGTGGCATACTTCCTTCCCAAAAAAAAAACGAGAAAATGGTCGTTTAAGTGCTTTGAGAAGTGAGAAATCCCAAATTTTCCACTTGCCTTCGGCGCTCAGTAGTTTACATTACATTTGTTTATCAGTTTTTTGTGCCCCGAAATTCTCGTGTTTTATAAAACTTTTGCGTGATTTTTTAGTTGTTTGTCGTGATATGCAACAACAACTGTATTTTGGGGACATTACTTTGCCTATGATGCCCCTTATGCCGATTATTATGTCATAATTACACCAGAACAATTTTCAGTTTTTATAGCACAATTTTACTTGACTGTGTGTTCACAAGCTTATAGTTAAAATAATGATTTAAGCTTTCTAGGTATCCAGTCTATGTTTTTAGTATTCTAATTCTACATAAATCTTCCCGCTACTCGATATTTCTCGACATTCCATTTCAGTACGTCTCTAAGTTCATTAGCATACTAGAAAATTACATCAAATCCACTGTTAATTCCAACAAACCATATTGCACTCGATATTATACTATCATGATTTACTGAAAAATATCTTTTATCATCTGACTTCCCTTGATTGCCAGTCTTCCTAGTATAGAATTTCCCATCTAAGAGAACGCTCAGATATCACAACCTTACTCGATGACTAGAAGGATATCCGGACTTGCACATACGACTATTGTCTCCCTCGGTTACTCTATGTATTGCGTAAAATCTTCTGTATCTAAGATATGTGGATAGTATCGTGTTCTACTAGTCAAAATGTACTTTGTTATAGTTCGTTCAATCAGCAACAGATATTCTATAGACCGCACTTTTCCAGACCCATACTTGATCGAAGATATTTGACAACAGTTTCGGATATGAATTGATTCAAATGAATAGAAATAGTATCGTTTAGGAATCGTTTTATAGGCGATAAAATTTGGAAATATCGGAAAGATGTTTTGCATATGTTCTAGCAGTTTAGTTATATTTTCAAAAAAATCGAAAACCTAATTTCTGTGCGTTTAGTGCAAGGATTTAATAATTCTATGTTGTAAAATTTAACTAACTCATGATTTTGCTGCAAAATGGGCAAAATATTATCGCGCCCCGAATATCTCAAATACCGAAATTTTGAAACAAAATTCTATTAAATGAATAAAATCTTGAATATCGTTTTAACGAAAATGTCTCAATATCCTTAAAAACAATTCAATCGAATTAGGACGTGAAACATTTCAATCTGTCGAGAGCCGAGAATTGGCGTCACTTTTTTATATTGTTGCTCAGTTTTGAGTCGATCGCCCTGATCAAAGTCCTGAAACAGCTGACTGCTTTGTACCACCATTGTACCCATTCACATACATCTAAAATAATAAACTTGCGAGGAACGACTCTCCGCCTACAGTCTCATTTAATACTGGATTTTATTTAATTAATATAGAACATTTACTCATTTAACGCTGAATTCATTTCCTCCTCTCAAATAGAGAGTATATGGGTTGAAAATAAAATAAACTTTTTCCAATGAAATGCAATAGAGGAGTATAATGAAAAATATATCTATTTTCGGCTTGACAAAAGCAATTGAACGAATGTGTTTGTTTCGACTTGACGGAAAATTTTGGTGACTCGTTTATTTATAGAAAGCTGGTTCAGAATTGGTTCCAACATGTGCATTTGGTCAATAGTGTTGAGAAAGTACGATCAACTGCGAAACGATTGTTTTCTTGCCAATACTTTAGTGTCATGTCACGGGAAATATGTTACTTTCACGAATGGTTTTAGTAGTGTTCGAACAAGGAAATAAAGCAGATATAACATTCATATTATTACTCAATGACTATAATGCTTATGCTGATATTTTTCGTTATCATAGAGATGACCCGCAGTTTGGTGGATAAAAGCATACTCAGAACGAAAATTTATTTTGTGAGACATGTTTGATCAACCAACAATTTTCTGACTGGGATTAGGGCAATATAGTATAAAATTAAATATATACCGCAGCATCACATTTCGCAAAAAGTAGGTCTCATTGAATCTCATCTCATTGAACTCCACAAGAAATACATAAAAACGGAACTCACAGATGGTGGGAACGGATGATAGACTTTTTTGTGTGCATCATCTCCTCCATAAAAATTAGAACCTTCTAGCGTTACTGATAAAAAACGGAAGCACCAGTATGAGCGTTTTGACGAAGGAGAATTTTACAGCCAAAATTATATTACATTTCCACGATTCGTTGTGCGATTGTGGTTTGTTTATTTACATATTTTGAGTTCATGCGAGCGTGGGAATTTCTGGACAAAAAGATTGGACGTGTGCAAAAAGTGCAACTGCTATAAACCTTTTGTCAAAAACATAATAAGGTTCAATAAGAAATCATACTTTTTCAAGCATGAACCAGAGATGGACAGAGATGCTCATGCTTAACAAAACATAGTTGCAAAAAAGTTTTCTGACTCCGAGGGGCTGAACGAGGTTTGGCAGTATTTGTAAAAGTGATCTAATTTGAATGAGCTTGGCACAGCATATCATTTTTCAAAGGCCTTACTAACGCTGCCTGAAGTATAAAATATTGTTTCTTTATTGGTTTATTTTTACTGTTTATATTGAACAGCGTGGTAAAATCTGAATTTCTGATGCGCGTTAATTTAATACCTTTAATAATAAATAGCGTTACGCAATAACAACGCATATATCCTATCAAATGAGAAATTGTGAAATGTTCTTCCATAATATTGAACCTAAATAATACTGCACAGCGGGTATCATTTCATGGTCACGTTACAGAATGAGGAAGTTTAGGTTGCGGTTTTATTCGGGGGTGTGACTTATAGCGAATATCAGAGCAAAGTTCGTAATCAACAAAATACGTTTTGACGAAATAGTATGATTGTATTTATACGACAGAATAAATAAAGAAATATTGTTCTACCTGTTTTACATAAAAATGAATAAAAAGTGTTAAGAAAAAAAATATTAATACATAAAAATTGTTGGATTTTATAATTTCTTGTTCGAAGATTGGACTTCACAAATTTTACAGAATTTATTATTTGGAATTAAGATAACACACAAAGCATCAAAATCTCGAATTGACTTGTAAAATAAAACGCGAAAGCAAAAATATATTATAATCGTGATTTCAAGCATATCTTATAGGCTCGATTTAATTTACCGACTCTAAGTGCTTCATGAACCTCACTCCGAGTAAACTTCCAAACAATATACATAGAGTTTGAAAGCAGCAGTGGAAGGGATTAAAAAGGCGAGATTATTATTACTTAAATTCGTGCTAAAACAAATTTCAACCAAATGGTTAATATGGAGTGCGACGATTTCGACCAAACTTCCGTAGTTCTCAGAAAAATTACGTCATTTTGTACAAAATCCGAATTTTTGAACCGTGAAAAAGTTATTACTGATAAATGACAAGCCTAACCCTTGAAGTTCAAAATCGCTTGCTATGCTCCAATTCTTCTGAATAACGTTTCACTTCGCCCTTAGTAAATAAGTACTTTCACATATCACTTTCTTCCTAAATTCTTGAACACTGGCAGACAATTTATGATAACAAAAAATATTCCGTGCAATCATTGATAATAAATATGTGAATACCCAGTCGGAAAATTTATGTATGGGTCACTGATGGAACGCGACACCGAGGCGCGGTTCATTTATGTCATATGCTTGACAAAATACAATATCTGATTGGGTATTGTAGTTTAATGGGAACCAGGAGATTATTAAGATGTGTTCCAAACTTGCCTGTTCACGCCTCTCATATCGATCAGTCAAAAACCCAGTCAAACCATACTTGGCCAAGCGCTGTTCGGCACTTATTGACGACGGATCAATCAAATATTCTCCTCTTTCACTCTCGCCGCTGGACCACACTGAAATTATTTCATAGTTGTATGTATCTTACACTGCATAAACCTGAAAGCTTGCATACTAAATATTATCTGCTAAAAATAGCTTCCAGAACTTAGTACGTATCTAAAGTGGAAACTTTTACTTTAATAAGATTAAAAAGTGCATGCTTACTTGTTTTATTCACAAAACTTTAATTCCAAGCACTCTACCGTAACAAAATATTACGACCGGACACGAGTCCATAATATTGGATAATAAACTGAAGCTTACTGTGCACTATCGAAATTTGGTCCGTTCTTCAGGATTTCTGATCAGCGATACTACTTTTTGGTTTGAAATTTGAGTCGATTCCGATAAATACTCGATTTATATGTTCATTTCATTGATTCCATATGCTTAAGAAAAATATTTGAACAAGAATTTTTATTGTGAATAACTTTCGTTATTGAATCAGAATTTTTTCAGAAACATTTGGACTCGATACAAGATAAATATATCTCTATGTGCTGTAGAACTATGTTAATATTTTTCATAAGATCTTTTTTTTAACACTTTGCTCAAAGAATACGGTTCACTTTCATACCTTCCGGAACTGTAAGAAATTTTAAGATTAGTTTGCATGTTCCTGAGTAGAGAGTCTGGGAGTTACTTAAGAATTGCTAATGCAATTATTGTCCTATAATAGATATAAATCCATATATTTATAAAAAAAAATAAAATGCTCAATATAATTTCTGGGTGCGTGTAAAAAACAAAACTTACTCACGAAAACGATCTTTTAGCTCCTGTTCTGGTCTTAGGGATAAGAGGAACATAACATACCTACAAGTTTCGGGATATCTTCTCGATTCGTGGACTAACTAAATTATCTCAACCTTTTTCTGGACCTCTATATAATATTGCCCAATTTCAAAAGCCGTGTGGATAACTTAAGGTAACACGGTTGTTACATGACATGTCTAACCAGAAAAGCTTGGTGTACAGACGACCTAAGCTGAAATTATGACGAAATAAATCACTAGAAATGACTGGCAATTTTTAGGGCTTAACCTTGTCATAAACGGCGCAATTTTATTTCTGCAAAGCTTTTCGGACGACATAAATTCCCTCAAATCTTCCAGGCCGACTGTTCGTGACAAGCGAAGCGAGGACACTACTATTATTGTTGTTATACCTCTATGATTTGACGACGCATCACGACCGAAAGTTATTGTACGGCTGCGCCACAAAAAAACAAATTTTAGAATTTTCCAGACATGGCCTGAAATATGTAAAAAAAAGTCTTTATAATTTAGTACGACTAACTTGTACATAAACGTAAATATTATTTTGTCAAGCATAAATCACTGACGATACATCTGACCAGAAATTGACAAAAGATATTGACTCAAGACTTGTGCCAAGCATATCACAATAAATTCTTACCGGTAACCCGTCTTGCTTTTCCCGCGCCAACCAACAAATACCCGGGGAAAGCGACCACAAGCCCCGCTCCTCACGAACAAGGAGTTAATCAAAACACACTGGTCGATCAAGGCGCATTGTGCGAACGGCAGCCGTTTTTACGTCGCCATGACAATGGTATTTACGTTTTAACATACTCCTTTAGAAATTGTGTTTTCCTAAATCTGTGTCGATATAGATTCGATTCTGCGAAAGAAACGTACGTAAATAGTGAAATAATAAGAGGCTGTCTATGACATTCTTTTGTTACATTTAAATGCCCGTTATCTGGTTTTAATATTGCAACACATCAACATCACGAAGAAGATTTAAATTAAATTATATCCCAATCTGGAATTTAATTGTGTCAAACATTAGTCACAGATAGATCGCACCTTAACGGCGTCAACGGTGACAAAACATGTTGACAGACAATTTTTCCGACAACGATTCACCATGTAATTTTTCTGTTTTAATTATATAGAACATGCTTTTCCATATGCAATATACAACAGGGTACAGCTGTAATGCGTATGACATTGAAAATTCATATCTTGGCCCAAGAAAGAACTAAGTTGGTAAAGTGTCGCTCCATTTGGAGTTTTCGACTTGATCACGACGATAACAAAATTGGTCTCTCGTTTTATGAAAAATTATTCCTATCATAACAGTCAAAATCTCTTTTGTTTTGAAAAAACAGTCAAACATTTTAAAAATGACAGCATAATTACATGCTGCTAGACCTTCGAGACATATTTCATATTCAGATATATGTAGATGAATCCCTGATTTGGTATGATAGTTATAGTCATTCATTTAGAGCTTTAACACAAAAACAAAATTATTCATCAAACACTCAACACCTGAACGTTGTTAGTTTTGCGCTTTTCAACCGACAAATAAAATTCTGTTTACGTTTATGAAGTGACACATTTTATTGAATCCGGAGACTTTAAAGTTCGCTTGTATATTTTAAGTTCTGCTTAACTGACTTTTATTTTATATTTCACATGCAAAAGTAATGTTTTTGTTAACAATAAACCATTATTACTTATTAGCAGTGGCTATGGCCTTGGGGAATGGGGGAGGGGTTGAACTCGGCAAAAAGGACAAATTGACAATAGCATACTAATGAGAAAGCGGGAAGGTGCGCAATTATTTTTTAGTCACTTTGCAGCACTATAAAATTTAAGCTGAAAGTCAGTGGTATCCGCAATTTTATTTTCATTTTTGTTGATTTGGGGGCGTCGGATCCCCTCCTCGCCGGTTATTTGGCATGCATCTCCTCTAAAACTTTTTTCAACTTTAAGCACAACGGTCGGCGCTTGAAAAGATCGACCCCATATGCTAGCTCTCGCGCAAAGACAACGCGAATAGCGAATAATCAAATATCTTGTCTAATCTTGTTCTTAATTATAACTGTTCTCCCTATCAGCCCCAACGTCATTGGATGACAATTTCAATTTGCCACATTACTTACTTTTAGACCCTTCTGGACTCTAACAGAATTACCTGAATTTGGCAAATAAATTACAAATTCAAAGAAATGTCGCTCTATTGACGCTCACAATAGGAAATACATTCACCCGCAATTCTAATCTAAATTTATCCACACCGAGTTACCGGTCGATATTTTAAAAAGACAAATTGTATTCGTCCGCCGATCTAGTTTTGTCAAACAAAAGTAATTATTTTATCTCAATTTCATTTTTTAGTCAAGCACGGGTCAAAGATGGTCGCAACTTGTTGGCCCTCTTTTTTACTCACTTTTTCCTGAGAACACTTGCATTAGAGTGAATTTCGACGTGAAAAATTAAGCTGAAATGTTCAATTGGAATTCATATTTTGTCAAGCATGAGCTACAGATAAACTTTGCCTAAGTGGCACTATCCATCAGTGGCTCATACTCAACAAAGCATGTTTGATGGAAATATTTATTACTGGATGTAAACAAATAATAAATATTGCCATATAGTATCATTCTAATTATTTATAGACTTACATTAATTAAAAAAACATGTCCTCGTAAAATTCCCTACGGGGTTAAAATAAACATTTTTCTACACAGAAAAACCTATGTCACTCACTCACCCGACTCACCCCAAGTGAGGTTGGAGGCTGCACCTGATATGTGCAAGCTAAGTAGACCGAAATCCAGTCGGAAAAATAGCGCGCATACAAATTTCTGATAAGTATGAATCACTGGTGGATCAGGCCCTGGAGGTGTGGGCCGATCTGATGAGGTAATAGTAAAGAGCTACATAAACCAGTAACTAAGCTCTAGGCTCTAGGCATTTCGTACAGAGCTGAATCGACATAATCGAATGCGATGGCTCTAAAATCAAAGACTTGGAACACTACCTTTAAAGTTTATCCAAACGTAATCTAACATAAAATTTGGACAAACAAAGGAATAAATGGAGCCTTTCATATGTCATGACTCTACTACTATAATACAAAAGCGGTAGAAAATTTTTCAGTTTAGAAATTGGAGAATTTGTTCGAATGTTAAACTTTTAATCTTTTATAAACTGTGTAAAATCTAACAAAAATACAAGCGTAGCGTATTAGTCTCAAGTCGTCAAATCAATACTCATCACAGTTCATACTTCGCGCCCATGTCTTCCAAAATGTGATCGAAGGTTCCTAAAAATGCAATTGTTTGAAATGCATAGACCACCATTCACGTATTTCGTGCGCATTGGACCTGTCAATAATGAAGGATGTCTGTATAATTGTTAAGTAAACAATGATTACGACTAAAATATATATCTGCAGTCTGAATTTAAACCACAAATTCAATCAAAAGCAAGCGCAAAATTTACACAGCACGAAGCCGAGCATTGTTTATTTTATTACGATTTTGTGGGAGGATTTTTGTAGGTTATAGCTTGTCTGTGAAATCAGTATGCGGGCGAATACCCAACATCAATTTGGCTCGGACCTTTGTATTGAATGTATACGGATTATGATTTATTATATATTTCAGCTACTCACACTCACGAAGTACTTTGTTTGATGACATACGCGAGGAGAAACGGCCGAATATCGAAACATCGAGCCTTCAGATCGTACGATATAAATCAGATTGCAACTCGCCTTACTCCGATAAGGCCCTCTAGCGCACCCAGTGACTCAATGCAGGTCGATATGGTGACAGCCGTACTTTCTCGCGGCTAACACAGAAGTATTCGTTTTAGGCGAAGTGGATATCTCTACCCTAGAGCACGCTAAGTTTTTTTGTGATCTTCAAACGGAGATTCGAGTTCATATGCGTGATTTCAGGTTCTTGCTTTTCTATTCCATGTTTTTCAGAGATGCATGATTTTTGTTTTGTTAACAACGAGCTCGAGTCGAACGGGGCAAGTCGCCAAATGTGAACAGCTTAATGAGTTGCGTCTAGAATGCTTCAATATGTCACAAACGGAAAGTGTCGTTGAGAGACACAAGAGCGTCATATTGAAGTTCAAATTCTCGTTTTCAAATATTCAACAGACCCTGATCGACGTTTGATGATAAAATGACACGCTACGTTCAGCATGACTTTAAGGTTGCGTTTTTACGTACGTCTTCAATCCCTATTAAATGTGAATATAAAGCGTCATAACTGGCGGCTGAAGGAGAAATTTTTCTGGTGAGGGACCTAAACGTATAATAATTTCCTAACTGAAACATTCTGGCAAAAAGGCATTTTGTTGAAAAAATAACACAGATTTTGTACCAAATCGTATACATCTGCGACAAATAGGATCGTGCACGATGATTTTTCCATATAGAATTCCACATTATTATTATAGAGGGCTATCTTCCCTTCTCAAAACTTTGTTAAAATACATTCAGTGATTTGGTCACAATTCAATGCCCTATTTTTATTTTGTCAGGCATGAGCGATTGTGCGCATTGTGCAATTCATAAGAAATCCAAAAATAACAAAACAAGTTTGATCGCAATATTCGAACAGATTGGGACAGAATGGATTCACTAATTTTAATAGTTTTTACCTCAAAAAGTAACATATTATTTTCCCCAATCACTGTGTTGTTCAAATAAAACAGGCAGATCATGATAGTGCATCATTAAAGCGTTGTGTTTCAGAAAAAATATAACCTGTTTTATGTGATTAGACGCATTTATTTTCAAATCGAAAATAAATCTTGAATATCATTGCGAATCGTAACTTTCCTAATATGATTCCGTTGAAAAGATATACGTAAAATTTTTTTCGAAAACTTTTTCAATATAGTGGTGAAAACTTTTGTAGTATGCGTAAACTGCATCGTATCTGGCAGGAATTTTTACTCAATATTTTTGAACCGAATTACAGAAAAAAATATCATAAGTGACAAAACTGAGCTGTGTTACTTTACTACGTGGAACAAAACATTAGATACCGGCATTCACATTTTATTGAAGCGGGATTTAAAATTCAAGTACCGTAGCGCATTCACTTTTTCTCATTTGATCTTGACGGACATTTCTCTCGTCCATATTAGGACATAATAACGTCTTATTATGGACACGAAATAGCTTGCATTACTGGACGGAAATATTCTGACTAAGCATGATTTGTTAAGTATGAGCCACAGATGGATTCGGATTCGGAAGCCGGACAAATGGTCTGGCTGGTATTAAAACCGATAGGTCATCGAAGAACAGGCTATATATGAGATTTGTGCGATACAAAACACAGTTTTGGAACAAACAATTCTAAAAATATGTAGGAAAAACCTTGATTCCGTTTCAAAAAGATCGAATGAATTACAAATTCTAAATCTACTATTTGTTCGCCGACACGTGGAACATTCATATATTAGATCAAAATTGTTGTTTTTAGCTGTATAGGATTGCATTTAAAAGCGCATTTACGGATTGGGTTGCAATAAAATCATATCGATTACAACTTTGGGGAGACGAACGGGTACAAAGTATAGTTGTTACCGACCACCCACCCTTGAAAAGCATATTTTGTATTGGAAAACTCAGATTTTGAAGTTTTAATTATGTTAATTTATTGGGTTTGATGAAGTAACAATGGTTTTAACTTGCACTTTTTTCTGAGCTCGTTGAAAGAATGACCAGGCCAATAATAGAAGGTAAGGAGGAGAAGAAGGAGACATATTGTTTCCATGATATTTACGTGAACGGTGAAATGATATCAAGACAGTTTCGTTAGGAATAACTTTCAATGCACTCGAATCGAATTCTAAATTATTCGCGTAAACTCAGAAACATAATTTACAAATTCGCATATTATCATAGTTGCTTCAATCAGTCATTGTAATTTTCAGGCAATCAAAACTCTAAGATGCGCAAAAAGTGATATTCCAGTCAAAATTTTTTGGTGACAACATCTTTTGTTAAGCATGGGTCACAAATGGATCGCGCCATTGAGGCGCGGGCCATTTTTGACTCGTTTTTGACAAAATTAAATTTCTGATTGGAATGTAGCTTATCAAACAATCAACAAGAAGTGGCTGAGTTAAAGCGTTACCTCGCATTTAAAGCTACATAGAAAGCACCCTCCCTGCCTCCACCCACAGCATAGCAATACAATGTATCTTATATGTATTGTCGTTGTAAACTATATATCTTCGATTTATATAATTGCATAAATTACCATCTAGTCAAAAAAAAATTGAATGAAGTAAAATGAAGCAAAAATTACTGAAGTGAGAAAAAGCAAATGACTACTGACCTTTTTTATTTTCAGTTGCAACACGAATTCACGAATGTTTCTTTGTGATATAACTAATCCAATCGTTTACTAATTTATATCTAATCTGAAATGAATTAGATTTTAAGTTTTTATACAAAGAATATATGTTTGTTTATTTTTGCATTTGTTTGGGCAAATTCATAAATTTTTCAAGAACAAAGTCCTGTTCTAAGAAAGTTTTCTCACTAAAAAGTGTACAAGCGTAACATTTTAACAGTTTCACGCACGACATGCATAGAAAGGTAAACACGCGCAAGCAACAACAAGTCATTGCCATATAGTAAACACACTTCACGAAATGTAGATGACCATAATCTCAAACTGTCAATTATATATACTTGAAGTAGTAAGTTCTAGATGCATCTGTAACCAACGATCTGGAACAATCTATATGAAATTGTCAACGCGTAAATGGGTTCTCCTCCCGCCCCCTTTTCTTCCCCGAAATGTTCTTGAAACACTAAAATGCAATTTTTTTGTGGGTTCAATTTGACTGTTTGAGGTTTCAAACGACGACCAGATTGTTACCTATATGCTCTCCCTTCAGCAAATACTTCAATAAAAATGCAACAAAATGCTACCTTTTGACCGTAGTTTTATTTTGAAACAACGAAAAAAGTCAAAAAAAGAAACTTTTCGGGCTAATTATGGACTGTTGATGGAACGTTCCGCCGATTTGTTAACAGTCGATACTTGACATATTTATCATCAAAAACGCGGTTTCGATTTTTGGAATTATGCAATTACTGCAAATTAAAGTTAAATTTATTGTAGTTTTGTCACAGTGTACATTTTTGCTACTACGTACCCTCTATACGCATATTTACCTCCCACGATGAGTTTCTGGAACAACATAATCTCAACTCTTTAGGTTGAAGGATTTTATTTCTATCTTCAACATTCAAATTCATGTCTTACATCCACTTTCCCCTGCAAATGCGCCAAAGTGGAGGGAATCATTTTTTACTCTCCTCTCCACACACACATGGTACATATAAAACAAATATATCAACGTCAAATCTGGATCAGGCAATTAGCAAAAATATACCTCAATATGCTGCGTTTTATCAGCTGTGTGCGCAATTTTATAATATTTAGTAAACATAATTATTGTAAAATATCATTTCTAGAAACATCCATTTGCAAAACATGGAATAGCATCGTTTTTGTGGACATTTTTTTGTATATTGTATAACATTTTAAAATAAGCCCGCGACATTTTAAGTGCTTTTTGAGGGAATTCGATATATTTTTATAACCATTACAATCATTGGATCGAAATGGTTTTTGTTTGACACGGTTACCATCATCATGTTTTAACAGTTATGAATAAAAATACAGTCAGTGAAAAACATACTCGAATTGTTGGCTAAAGTAATACATCTTGTAGCAAATTGGAATAATTACTATAAATCTGGTGATAAACATTTAGGTCATAATAACCTGTGACGCAAGATACTTCGTGTTACGTTCACGAGCAATAGCCAAGAGATATAACAGCTGATACAACAGAGAAAGAATCTAAAATTGTGCGTATGATCTTTGAAGCAAGTTGCACAAGTTAAAGTTCCAAATACTTTTGAGAAAATTTCAGAAAAGCATTAAATTTGAAATGAATACCAGAAACTACATTGCAAACAAAAAACATTTTGTAAAAATGAAATTACTAGAATGAACGGCGTTCATGGAGGAATTATGGCAAATATTCAAACTGGGTTACTTACTGTGCCTAGTTTTCGGAGCAAATATCTTCTTGAAATCTTCCTGTCACGTTATCACTTTGAGCGTGAACAACTGGCATGCCATACCCCCTATGTTGTGTTATAAAAGAAAACGATTCTAACTATTTCGACTATCAATTTTTCAAATCATTCATCTATAACTATATCAGAAATCTCATTTTGTATCCAAGAGCCAGCTATCAACATCGTCGTAAGTACGCGATCGATTAACAAAAACTTTTTCTTATTCCCTGTCAGAATATTCTTTCCCAAACATCTTTTGTTAAGTATGGGCTACTGATGGACCGCACCGCCAAGGTGTGATCTAAGCTTCACAAAATTCAATTTCGGATTAGGTTAAAACTGAACATTCATAACTTGCTATCATCTGCGGCGCGTTACACTTTTACTCAAGCGCCGCTATAAGTTCAGACCAACCGTGACAAGGCGTGAAATATTCAAGCCACGTAACATTTTAGAGAAAGTGAATATTCTGAGTTAAAAAGATAACCTATCATTATTCGCAGACTGGCACCTCTAGTTCATGTTTTTATATCAACACCTGGTATATTAAAGTAAAGCGGTATGTTTATTTTTCCATGTCTCACGATGTCATGTTTATTAATATAGTATCTGTGTTATAATGCCGACCTAGGTGTAGGCATGCATACATTGATCGTCAGTCACAAACGTATTTAGGGGGGGGTGTGCTGTCCCCGTCGGCCACCGAAAAATATCCTAAATGACCTTTGAGTGCTTTGAAACATGAGAAACTCGAACTTTCCTAGCGCCTTCTGGGGCGGAAACGATATTACATTAATTTAGCCTATTTTTGGCCGTAAAATCACATTTTCCAAAAAATGTTCACACCTCAAGCGCAATCTTTGGTATTCTTATAGTGATATACAATAAAAACTCTATTTTTCCTGAATTAACGCGTCATAATTTGGCCACGAAACCATTTTTCCAAATTATACCCCCTCCCCATGTTTCACGGTTCTGAATGCGCCACTATAATTGTCAGTTTCTGCAAAATGCCACAACGAAACCTTCCTGAAGCAACGAGTAAAAAATAACTTTTGATGCCCTTTGTACTTAGCTTATGCACGAAAGCCCGTGATGTCTACACAAGAGGTCGTGGTTCGCCCCAAATGATAAAGTCGTATTTTCGGCTTTTCCCTCCCCCATAATAAAAATGAAATCTTGGCCTATCCTTTGTGTAAAATATGGCATCAATTATTTTGCTTCTACTCCTCTTTACAACACAATATTTTTTCATACTGAGCATGGGTGAACAAACATTGCTATATAGCATGATTGCTAATATTTCTGTACCAGGCATTCTTACTTTAAAATTAAATCAGCGGAACGTAAAATTCAACCATGTGGGAGCGAGGAATTATTTTGACGCACAAATGGTATCAGAAACAATACCGTTGACGTTGGTAAATTTCATGCGTAAAGAATGACGCCGATCTTATGCGTAGATTTCGCTTTTCTAGAAACTTACATTTTTGGTGGTTTTGTTTTCTCTCATATTTTTGTGTCATTGCATATTTCTCTGAACCAGGGATTTTTTTTTCGTCAAACACGCGCCAGGGTTCATCATCGGCTCATGGTATTCCATACTATTGTTTTTATGCCAAACACGCGAAATTGTGGAGTATTAGGACCCACCTACAAAATATACCCCTAATAATATTTGACCATTAAAATGATGTCATTATTCCTATTCCTGTTTACATGTAAAACCATTTGGTCGCATGAAAAATACTGCTATTTTATTAATTATAAATATTTCCTCTAGAAGCTATAAATGAAAATGTGGATTTTATTTCGAATGACGGATTTTTTGTAATTGACTCTAAACATGGCCGGAAACTTTTTGATCTCTCCTCCCTTCTAAATACCCAATGCCCTGTGAGCGCAATCTATCAGTGGCTCTTACTCACCGACACTTGTTTCGTTGCTTTTCTGACAGGTATAAAATATGAAACAAAATCACTGGACTTTGACAGTAATTTTACCTGGCGGTATTGAAAAAAATTCAAAATTGACTTTTTTTGGCCAAATACGCACCGTGAAGGTGCGGTCCATCAGCAGCACATAATTGGCATAAATCTCATAAATATGCCGTTGCTTTTAACTTTGGAAATATGCAATTACTGCAAATGACCAGTGAATTTACTGTACTTTTGTTACAGTGTAGCTAACGCCAACTCTTCTACCCTTTTCTACACAGTGTTCGTATACGAACACATATAGATGATCTTAAAGTAGTCCCAATCGGGTAAAAACGACCCAAGAATTTGTCTGGATTTCTGTTAATTAACCCCGCTCAGTTTGACGTTAAACTGAGATACGTCAAAAATTAACGTCTTACCGTATTCCAACTAATTGATGAATTGAAAATCACGGTTGTCATAGTTACAACGTATTTTACGTCGTTTATCATAGTTACACACCAATTGGATAATTTCGGAATGCAATTCATGTTGTTGGCAATAGGTGTTTTTTAAAATATAGTTTCTATCTTATTTTTACAAACAGATGATATTACCATGATGACCGTGGTAGTTCAAATAAGGCATTGTTGGTTTATGACTTTTCAAATTCCTATTTTCACTAATTTACTGATAGTGTTTGTACCATGCATCTTAACCATCCCTATATAACTGTTATCAAATTACAGCCAGAATGCGGTAGGTTATATCTAACTACATTGATTATGATAAGAGACACAAGTAGGGGATTAAACGTGTTTCATCTAGATGTTCACATGCTTGTGTCAATAGTAAAGAAAAGGTTACCGCTCGTTCGTAGTACTTTTACATTTTCAAATTGTTTTTATGAGATTTAGACGGCGGCGTCTTCCATTCCTTTCATTTATTTTGTTAAGTGTGAACCACAAATTGGGCGTGCTTCGAAGGCCAAACAAAATAACAGGTTTAAATTACTTTACTATAGAAAAGAAGGAAAGCTCGACGAGGTACTATATGTAATTTCATTCCTTCTTGTAATTTCTTCCTTCCAAATTGTACTGTCTTTTATATTGCACTTAACGTAAATGTAATTTAACAAGTTCACTAACGGCCACACGATGATAAAGAGCTATTACAAAATTAAGATTTAGTACCAGCAATTGCACTTTAAGCGGAAACATCCCAAACATACTGAGTCGCAATAGTGAAATGCCATAAGTGGTGTCTGCCCTGGACGATGGTAAAAGCATCTAACACACTTTTGCTTAAGCGAGAAATGTTTTTATACAGCGTCTCAAGTCAATCACGCATCCAGATATTAAATTGTTTTAAAATGTTAAAACTAAAATAGTTTTTTTACAAGCCATAAAATTTTTTTCTGAAACTCGATTAACTAATATATCCAAGCAACATGGAACATTGCATAAAAATGGAAGCAATATACCAAGCCGATATCTAGATTTTGTTAAGCATAAGCCACAGACGGACCGATCCGTCAGTAGCGCATACTTAAACAAAATATGTTTCGACAAAAATGTTCTGACTAAACAAAATGTTTACTTCCAAAGCCTTTTAATTTTGTATTGTTTTTATGCCATTTCGTTAAAAATTCTGACACTAGATGTCTTGTTGTGACACTTTCAGGACAATTTTATCTACGTCACTTTGCTAATATACACGCTGTCTATGTATCTGAAATTAAATTTGAGCTTTTTTATCGACTGCAGGAATAATGCTACCTTAATTTTAGTTTATTCAAAAAAATTGTAAAAGTTTTTAACTGCCTAACTGTGCATGTTGCATTGTAAAAATACAGTAGCTCAAAACCAATATTACCATTCAGTTTCTTGTATTTGCTTCATATAAATTCAAGTATGTTTCGTTGCTGGAACGACATTCAAAAAGTCCGGCTCATCAATGGAGTATGCTTGACTAAGGCCAAGTTAAAGCATCCAACCGAAAACGTTTTATAGCCGTAAATTGAGATGAATCATGATCGAATGAAAAATGACGCAAAATATTTGGAGGTAATTTTTAGCATATGATGCTTAAAAGCATAAACCATGAAAATATTTCAGTTGTTTGCGGACGAGTAATCATTTCCAAATTGGATTTTTGAACTCGCATAACAGCAAAATAACTTTATATATATATCAAGAAAATTATAAACTGATCAGAAAGTTATACATAGAAATATTTTAGATATTTTTGTTTCTTTTAGTGCAACAATATTCTATTCGATAAAATAGAGTTCTCCAGTAAAATGCTTTCCAATAACTATGACTAAAACCAGCATAAGTAACACAGTGCAATAGTCGTAGAGTAGTACGGCTGCTACATATTTGTGATGATATGTGCGTGGACGCGAATAATGACAAAATGCAGCACAATCGCCGTTCTTTGATACCAATTTCACTGTGTGATAATGAAATATAAAACTACAAAATCGACTTTTCGGCCAAATATGAACGCTAAGCAGCATGCAGTTTATGAACAATCCATACATGGCATGAATCTCATAAACAAGATACCTTCGAACTTTGGAAATAGATAATTACAACAATAAATTGAATTCTGTTGTAGCGCGTTTCTGAAACAAAATATGGGACAAATTCAATTATATAAAATAAATGCGCCGACTGTTAACTAGCGACTAAATGCGATACAACTAGGACTGGGCAAAACCGAATCATTTGATATTCGAATCTGATTCGGATAATTTTTCGAATCGGAAATCACTGATTTCATAAAAACATCAAATATTCCATTTTTTTGCCTCCGTTGTGATATATTAGTATAATCAGTAATAAGTACAAATATTAGTATAAACAGACTTAAAAGCGATGTATTTTCAATCCCTACTCCAAATCCAAGAGCAAAAATTCTCATTTCCACGATAAAATAAAATCGATTTTGGTATTCCGCTTCATTTAGCAAGTTTTTGTTCCTATAGGGCGTATAGGCGATTCACGATCGATTCGAATAGTCTGTACTTCGAATCGATTCGAATTGTCAGTCCTAGATACAACCCTACCCGGCGTACAACAAATTAAAGTGTTTTGTTGTACAATTAAGCAAAACGATAAATCTTTCGCAGTAAAGATAAAAGACATCTTAAAACTTGCAAGTAGCGGTTATATTACTTGAACGTGATATTGTAGGAAAAAATGCCTATTTTACTAATGTACATGTTTTATTGAGAAAAGCACATTTTGTGACATTCGTGTCGAAACAAGCTACAATTGTGATATCACATTACAAAATCACACGCTTAGACGAAAGAGTATACTATAATGACGAGATCTGTGACTAGAATTCTTGAAATGTTTCCGAAATTTTTTCTCCGCATTAATAAATGTTGTTGTTTAAGTAAATAGGCATGAACACATGTAAAACAGACACACACGGGATAGACAATGTGGTTCAATGAGTCCTTGCGACAGTGAAACAAAATGACTACGTCGGTAAAATGTCGACTAAACCCCTTATGTATAGTATGAAGCGATAGATTGCACTAACGATCCTGATTGTGAAAACTAATCTTTGTAAGTTTTAAAACGTGTCTAAAAATCCGACAATTCACAATTGTAATGGAAAGAAAGGCGTATAATAACATTTTTTTAATATAAAAAGGACAAATTACTCCAATGATTATAAACAGTTCTTTAGTTAGTGCTTTGAAAATAGTTTAATTAAAAAAAATGTTATACCTTCTATGACGTAGCTTTTTGAGGATTTTCATGCTCGCGCCGGTTTATTCATTCAATATTTTTGTTTTGCAACAAAAAAAAAAAAAAATTTATGCTTTTGTGGCAAACGAGTAGAAAAAGTTTTGTTCAAATATGTTTTGTTAAGTATAAAACTTGACGGATCCATCTGAGGCCCATACTTGGCGAAATATAATTTTTGATGGTAAAACTCTAAAACGTTGCTTTATTTGGTATCGTATTGTTCGCATGTACGGGGTAGTGTTGAAGATTTTACTTTACATACCTAACTAAGCGAAGGTGGAACAATCAAATATGCCATAGTCTTGTCCACCTGTCCCCCGAGGGGTCAACTTGTGACGTCATCGACCGCAGTCAGTTATCTCGTCACGAATTTACAAAATATATTTATTTTTATTCGATTTTATCAACATATTGTACATTGCAACATAAAATTAAGACATTTTAATACTATAATTTATCGCTTAATACCACGTAGTCCTTATCAAAACCGACATGGTACGAATGCTATTGAGACTCCCAATCAGAAATTTTATTTTGTCAAGCATAAGCCACAGATGGAGCGATCCATCAGTGACAGACGCTTAAAAATATGTTTACTCAATAATATTCCTATTTGGGTGAGATCAAAATATTCAATACAAATACTCAACGAACTTGCTTTAACATTTAAACCGTATCAGCAAATTGTTTCACTGTTATACAATTTGGTAAAATTAACCCCACATACCTATTATTCAAAACAAAAATCCTTACTATATAGAAAACAAACACATTATTGTCCAACAAAAACCAAATTATCAAATTTACAGTGACTTCATTCCAGCGTAACTTCCAGCTGCATGCTTGCTTTTTAGGTCTTTACGTTCTACCTTAGGAACCGTATTCCATCTAACTCTCATATATCCAAATGACCTTTTGGGAACATTCTTTGTCATTTCTTTTTTCATTTTTTTGTTAACACGGCCGCCTCTTATTTTCAAAAAATGCCAGCAGTCAAAACAAAAAACAAACAGCAATCGCGGCTATTTTACGGAATTTTAATTACCAGTTTATATTATAGAGCTGCAATTAGTCATTATAGTACTTGACTGAAAGATTCAATTACGACTCTACATGGTCTGGAGGCGATATTTGTACACAAGTATTTCCTAACCTACTTGAAGAATTGCATAGGAAAATTACAGAAATAAGTTTTAAAAGTTCTCATAAAAAAGTTAATAAAATAATAGTATGATCTTCCTTGCTTTCTGTGACCTTGTATCAAAATTAATTCGTTATAATTGAAAAAAATTGACTGGTGACTTTTCGTACTTTCTTATCTCTTTCAAATTGGATAAAAGGTTTTTATTTTTAAATATACAAGGCCAGCGTGGTGAAATCTTTTTTCTTTGGGTGTCCGAAATGATCATGTTATTTTCTTCGGATCGACATAGAAGCTTCAAAAACCATTAACACATTTCATAGTATTTCACAGTATTGATAATTTTTAACCTTTTTTCTACAGTTTCATTGTCATCAGGCACTCGGGAAGGGACGTTTTAATCTTCTGATAAAATGTTTATTTGCCAATTTGCAATATCGACAATTTTCCAAATTTTCTTCCGACGGTAAACATTTTGTTCGGGTGGCTGAGTAGCAAATGAGCTTATATTGTGCTAGTCTGTACAAGAAAACGGCCAAATTAGAAAATTACATTGTGCATTTCCGAAGTATTGACCTTTGACCTTTCGAAGTTTTAAACCTGATTTCTTAACGCGATTGCTCAAGAATCTTAACCAAACTCGTAAATGATATGTCACTTAAAATAAAAAAGAAAATGGTTAACTTTTCAGGTTTGTGTTAATTATGTATGTAGTAATTATACTTTTATATAACTTGCGGGCTCCGTGCACGCCTTTTTTGAGTCAATAATAACTTTCACAAAACAGTAGACGAACCCACATGAACCAAATAAGTTCATAAGTGGGCGCGAATCTTCATGTAACCGACATCAAATTTGATTTTTTGAACCACAGACACACAAATACGAGACACAATTCTTCAGAGGCTAACTCAATCAGAAATTATATTTTGTCAAGAATGATCCACAGAAAGACCGCCCCTGGCGATGCTATCTATCGGTGATTTAACAAAGGATGTTTGGCTATTTTTTTTCTCAGGGGTCACAGTAAAAGGAAATTTTCTTGGGTTTGGAATTGATGGCGTTATTATGTAATTAAGTCCTGATTTCATAAAAAATGTTTCAAATTTTATAATTGCTTTCCGATCCTGGAGAAAACTAAAATAGTTTTTGAGCTATTAAACAAAAGCAATATGAATGTACACCCCATGCACGGGAAAAATGAGAAATACAATAAATCAAAAACCTTCACCCCGATTCGGAACTGGTATCTGCACGAGAGGTCGTGGTTCGCCATATGGTTAAGCTGTATTCTCGGCTTTCCTCTCCCGCAGGATAAATATGATATCCTATCTTATTTATTCACCTTTTAACATTGAATAAACCATGGATTAGCACTTACTTTCCGACGAAGACAGATTGAGTATCATAATTGGTTGCGCTTGAAAGAATCGGCAATACATACTAACGACCACTTAAATTGCAGAGACATACTACAAAATGTTGTACCAGCTACTGCACTCTAGGCGGAAAACATTCGAAACTGGAACGAATCGCAATGGTAAAGTGCAGTGAATAACGGTGGCTGCCAGGCGATGATCTTCCATCGAAACTTGGTTTCCGTTTAGTCGCGTTTTACAATACGCAGGAATAACGCCAGAGTAATTTCAAAAACTCGTATCTACAGGGCAGGACTCTCCTAATTTAAACATGAGAGCTTCAGCCTGAAAGTCGTATAAGACAACCACTAAGCCACTGCGTCTATGGTATATAAAACATCTAAGTTCAAAAGTATTTAGAAATATAAATGAATCTTAATAAATAATACACAGCCGCTAGTAAAAATAAACCTTAACCAAACTCATTTTTGCAAAAATATGCAGTTATGGACATTAATGTTATGTCAAGCAAATACCTCATTCGGAGATTTGAGATAAAATCTGTTTAAGATTCTTTCGCATAAAAACGAGTATTTTAGCGGACGAAGTACTTTCAATGCGATGTCATCTTAGAAATCACATAGTTTTACTTTTAATATCCTTTTGCTTAAAAATAGTATCGGATTTACATCATCAATCATTGTACACACTTGGATTACGCTTGTAATTTTCATCCCAGACGTGAGCCACATTTGATGGGTATATAAGAAGATAATCTTCTGTCAATTTCATGTTAAGTAATAAACGGTTGTTTTTGAGTGTTTTTTAAGTGTTTTTTAGTTACGACCTGCCATACCGCTAATATTGTTAACTTTGTAGAATATTAGACATTGGATTATGGTACATAAAAAATATAATCCTACTCGACTTAAACTGACAAAAGTGACAGACATCATTAAATTGATTTAAAGTATATTTTCGCAAAAAAACGTTAAAAATACTCGTCATCAATGAATATGTATGTTGAACTGTCGTAATTTGGAACATAAAGGAAATGATGCATTGTAGTCTTTAAAGATATGTAAGTTTATCTAGTAGACATAGTTCATCTAGGTGGCACCCTAACCTAGTTCTCAAATCTAAGGTTAACGTTTACTTCAACTTTCACCGAGTTTCTTGTCCACGTTTTACTTGATAGGTATACTTTTAAATTGATTTGAAAATGTTAGTTCCATTTTTATAGAATCGTAAAATAAACTAATAAAACGACAATAGAATCAAAATGCCCTGGTCTAATTTCCAAAATAAGTGACATTTTTCTTCTACTATATATAATTCTATTGAAATATGCCTTTGCTCTTGCTACTTTCTTAGAATCAAAGCCTATACCTTATCCACCAGTAGTCCAACCTTATTTAATGAATAAAATCGAAAAGTGGTGACAGTTAGATTGGTTAGTGGCAATAAAATTTAGAGTTGATATTTTATTTTTATAGAGGTTTGCTCTGAGCAAGTCCGAAAGCATTGCCTAAAGGCAGCTAACTAAAGGCTAGGGCTGGGCAAAACCGAATCATTTGGAATTCGAATCTAATTCGGATAACTTTTTCGAATCGGATCGAATCATCAATTTCATGTTAATACCAAATATGCCATTTTCACCATCACTAATTGTCTCCATCATGAAAATCAAGAAATATATAGATAGGAAATAATAATATGAGCCTAAACAAACTTACAGTCAATATATTTTCAATTTATACTCCATGTCTGAGAGCAATAAGTGTTATATTTTATTTGGTCAAATTGGACAAAAATCGATTGTAGTATGTCGTTAAAGTGAAAATTCCACTTCAATTCGCAAATTTTTGTTCCTATTGCCGATTCACTACTGATTCGAAGCAATTGATCTTCGAATCGCCGAATCGAATTCCCTATCCCTACTAACGCCCACTCAAATGGCAAGAAGTTATGACATCTGATTGCATCCTAGTATTTTGTGTAGTGGCGCAACCTGGATTTTGCAATAGTTTTTTGTCCACCAGTTCGCCCAGTCCAATATTGTCAAATCATCGCTTGTTAAGTATAGTGTCATTAGCAGATCGCGCCGCCAAGGTGCGGTCCGTATGTGGCTCGTGCTTGACAAAATTGAAGAACAGCAGAATTGAATAGTATAGCTATTGCCCCACATTAAAAGAAATGTTTTCAGGGTTTATGAGAATAGAAAAATATATTAAAAGTATGTCGCAATACGTGACAATTTGAGCAAGGTGCTAGAGTTTCAGTTAAAGATCGGGTTTTAGATTAGCCTGTATTTTTTGTTCATCTTAGATTATTCTCAATGAACCAAGCCATAAAAACTTCCACTTTCAATTCTCTGTGTTGGGGGGAGGGGGGAAGCTGTATTACTCCAACCCATAAAATGAAGTACACATCATGTATTTTACGCTCACATTTACTGTTGATAATCATTTCATTTAATGACTCATCAGCTAATCCGCTTTACTTTTCAATTGTAACTCAATAGGTAAGCCCTGTAGGTAGAGACTTTATAATAGTCTTAACGTATATTCTTGCGTGATTATTTCACCATCGCCCCGGGCAGGTACTACTCACTGCACTTTACCATGTTGATTTAGTTTCGGTTGGGATGTTTTCCGTTGACAGCACGGTTGCTGGCACAACATCTTTTAGTAGCACTTTGCTGTTAGGTGGCGATTAGTTGGTTCCCTTTAGGCACTGCTTCCGGCCTTAGAGTGAATTTTAGTATTAAAAAATATTAAAAATAAACCTGATCTTTACAGATGATCTTTCAATATTTTGAACCTTTTTAGGATTATTTACTTTCTTATTACAAAAGCAGCAGGCCTTGACCCAATGGGGCAACGCAAATTTCTATATCGCAGAAGATCTTTCGGATGACGTATCCACAACTCGGCTGTTATAAATCAATTCTGGACAAGCATGATTAACTAATAAATTGTGCTGCAAGACTTGATAACTATTTATCATGCCTGAAAAGGATACAAACGGAAAAGCTTTAATGTAATTTTGATTATGTCATCCGTCAACATAATTGGAAAACGATGATATTGATGCATAATAATAAATTACCTAATATATCAAACCCCACGTCGTTTTACTCAACTTATACCGTGTGGTGACCCGCAGGATAAAGGTTTGCAGTTTGCACTGGCATCAAATAGTATAAAAAGCAGAAATATCAGCAATGAAAAGGTATTTCTCACTTTTTTTAGGAATAATCCACGAAAATATTGTGAAAAATTAATGGCAATAGATAGGAACGATTTTATATCAAACTTACATTACACTTACTGTGCTTGCAAGACGGGTTTAGCAAATCACCACATTCTGAGCTATTTGAAAAACAGGTATTTTAATGTAGTTTAAATCGAATTGTATTCTCGAGCAGCAATATTATATGATTTATTCAAAATGTAAATATAAAGAAAGGCAATACAGAGTGTAACAAAAAGGCGGAATTTCTCCATTGAAATATAGTCTTATAAATACTGTAAACGTGCATGAAAATTACCGCTATTTTAGAGTGATTGTATTCTCAAATAATGAAATAAAGCCTTAAAGTCGATTCTTTGGTCAATCATGGGCTGTTGAAACGCCAATGTATGTCTTCAGCAACCCATAAATGGCATTCATCTCATCAACAAGGCGGTTTCGAATTATGCAATTACTGGAAATGAACAGTAAATTTTCTGCACATTTGTCACAGTGTATAAATACATTTATAATATCCAATGTTTTTTTTATCGGTTGAAGATTTCGCCCTTAATTCACGGTAGGTCCGGCCGGTTTTCAAAGCATTATACGCCATTTAACCTGAGTGTAATAGCTTGGTATGCCTTATAAAACAGGAAAGTTCATGTGTCCTTAACGGAACAAATCTTGCGAGAAAAAGTCGACATTTGTATATAGGGTATCAGTCAAACAACCCACTAAATTGACAACTCAAATTAATAAAAAAGCTTACAATAGGCCGTGAGAGAAAGTGAGAAACACAACGCATTTGAATGTCCTTCCACGTAATAGGGCCTCAAGAAAGTGGCTTAGCTTATTACCATTACCAACGACAAATTTTGGCTTTCGAGCCTACATCCACATCATATCTGTGCTTGCAAATGTAGCTTCTGACATGGTCGTTTTTGGAAATGAAATTTAGATGAAGCTAGTGGTATAATACGCACGCTAGATTTCGCCATGGATTTGTTTCTTTCGAAATCCTAAGTTTCCACGACAACGATGAGTTTTACGATGTTTTACGGTACAGCTGTATATGAACTGTTTGGGAGGCTTCAGAAGCGACGAGTAAAGTAACCACATTCTAAGGGATAAACTAAAGAGAATAGGACACGTAATTCATCAAGTCAGAAGCTCTCGAACCATTTTAATGTTACTGGAAAAATCTTGGCTGGTAGGTTACTAACAGAGAATAATTTACCGGTACCGATATAAAACTTTCAATGTTGAAGCACAATATTAATACAGCAGACAAGTTACCAGTGAGTCAACATAATTTGATCCAGCTTATGCCGTTATGTCCAGGGTTGGTTTGCATCAATTTTGTAATATAGAAAATCACAAATTGAATAAGTGTTCCCAATGCAGTAATATATATTATTAACACCGTAAGTAAACTATCGGTAATATAAAATTAATACATTGATATCAAAAGACCAGGTCCACGCATAGGAAGAATGGAGAAAACGTTACCATCTGATTCTTCACCCCCGATTTGGAACTGGTGTCTGCACAAGAGGTCGGGGTTTGCCATAGGGTTAAATCGTGTTCTCGGCTTTCCCCTCTCGCAGGATAAAAATTGAATAATATCGTATAACTGAATCAGATGATGGAAGTCATGACTCGGATTTCCCAGAACATGGCTCATTTTGCCTCGGATCCTGGTGATGTGCTCTTCCTAATTATCCAATCACCACTTGCTATACTTCCGACCACCTTATCTTGCAGCTGAATTTAAAAAAATCCGGTTCCTATGAGTAAAGAGTTTCTTTTTCACACCACTTCTTGTAATTACAATTGTTCTGACTGCACGGGATTGGGTTGAACCCTTAGCCACACTTACTACAATTTTCAAATATTCATCATATCTCATCTGTTTAGTTGATGGCCATTTGAAACTTTCGTACTACAAAAGATCAATTAAACCTTATAACAAGATTTTCAAAGATTTGAAACTGGTTACTGAGAAATGTGGTATTGGACATTTTAAAGTAAATGACTCATATTCATTTTTAAAATTCCTGGATACATATTATATCGTTCGATTCCCTTCTCGCGTATGACCATGGCCACAAGGGGAATATGGGTACACAGATTGTTTTCTTAACGGAAATTTATTTTAAAAATGGCAAAACTGTGGAAGTCGTCTTTAAAATATAATAATTTTATCAATTTCAGATTGATTCGGCTTGTATTTGAACAAAATGAATTTCATATCAACATTTGTAAATGCGTATAAACTGAGATAAAACATCGCCAACGACGACGGCCATTAAATATAGAATTGAAAATGATATTTTTGCTGCAACCGATGTCATATTTCATAGAAAGAAAGGAAAGAAGATAATTTCGAGCCTGGGTTGGACATTAGCTTCGTGAGTCGATAGCAGGCAGCATTCTCCCGCTTTTTATGCTTTCAGTTCCACTGAATACAAATTTAAAATTCCTGAAACCGATCGTGAAATGATAAAATTACTAAAGTTTTGCTTTGAAGTGAGTACCTGAGGATGCAACACAATTAAAAACAAGAATGAGTATCACTCGCTAGAAAGCGTCTTGCAATATGTAGCAACTGCTTGGGTGAGTCACTTATTGTTGGATCGCAGCGTCATTCCGATTTCATTGTATATTTTCAACACTTTCGCTTGACTTTTGTGAAAGACGTAATACAATGCTCGATATTTAATTTTAACACGCCATCATATTATCTTCTTCTTTACACCTTTTTGATTTGAGCTAAGCCTGCTTAAAATTACAAGAGCAGGATATATCATATCATATGCTATATTTTGTATAGTATATCCCAATCAGATTTTTTGTTTTGTCAAAAATAAGACACAAGCGAAGTGCTCCTCGTCAGCACGATCTATCAGTGACTCAAGCTTAACGAAAACACGTGTGAACAAAATAATCCTGACCGAGATGGACTCAACGACGCGTCGGGCCTCTGAAGCGCGGTCCATTTGTAGCTCATGCTTTGCAAAGGAAGCATCTTAGTTGCCTTCTAGGGGGTTGAATTTCAGTGCCTTCATTTGACATTTCCTATCTAGTGGAATATTGATATGGGTAAATTTTCCATTATCATCATATGAACACCCCATGACTGATAGACTGGTCGACCTAACTGGATGTATAAGTGTTGTTTGCGGAGTTGAGTAAGGTAGCTTTGTGTATTTAACCGCATTCTAGGTGCATTTATCGTCATATAAACACGCCACGACAGATATACTAGTCGTCCTGATTGGATGTATTTTTTAGGTCTTGTTTGTGTGGCTTGAATAAGGTAGCTAGCTCAGTGTGTTAAACCGCATTCTAAGGGGGGTTTTCGTTTGACTAGTTGTATTAATATTTGTGTTTTCATTCTACTTGAGGAGACACAATTATTCTACGACTTGCATCGGCTTCGAACCTACAACTTTGAGTTCCTCGCTCTGCGATCAAGCATCACAAGTTTTCCGCGTGAACGACATCTCAGATATTTTTATAAATTTCGTGTGATTATATTTTGTGTGCGTGAAACTTGGCTTCCACTCGAGCGAAAGTCTTCGCTGATCGCATCTGCGATAATTCGCAGAGCCGTTCGTGGGGGGTCAGTTTACGTGTCCGCAATGAAGGATTTCTACCAAAAATAGAAGTTTGGTTGCTAAAATCTTCACTATTCCAGACTTCATGCTCTCAGTTATTTCGTGGGTTTCGCTTTCTGGCTGTGCCCTGGTGATGTTCTTCCTTCCATCATAATTTTTATCAAGATATTTAGTTGAAGCGCGTCGTGGAAGATCTGAGCGTTTTGTTTTCGATTGAACGGACTTCTTCCGAAATACCTCGGAGCTGCTCATAATGTATATCAGTGTTACAGTCAAAAATTTTAACTGGTTAAACTGATTAGAAATTTGGGTCTAAATAGTTATATTTTGTGTTTTGACAATTTTTCATTATTTAGGATAATCTAGATTGGGGTTAATAATGCCTGTTTAATCTTGAAGTAGTAAGTTTGATAATTGATGCAATGCTTTTGTGACTTCTCAGCTAACTTAAGTACTGTTTGTTGGGTATGAGACACAATTATATTGCAACCCTCACCTCACCTCACTTCTCACTGTGAAGGAACAAGTGTGAAGCCAAGTCCTCTATTTTATGACTGTGATTATTTATCTATTTGTGGAATTACCTGGACGTGGAATTTATATCGGACTGTGACCTGTATATAATATTTCCTTCTGCATCACAAGATTCCATATTTCAAAGTTGTGTGTGAATGTGTTGAGTTGCTACTGTGTCAGTTATCTACGCAAGTAGATTGACAGCTACCCTTCAATCAGAATAGAAGAGTAGAGCCTTGAAGTCGACAATCAGTCAGCGAGGTGTGGAAATCATTCCTCGTCCGTTGTCGATTTCACTACCAGATATTTATACGTGTACAGAGTGTGGTAGCCTATTACAATATAGGATTCAGAATTACAACTCTAGAATCATGACTAGGCTTTAATCAACTGTTCCATAGCTAAGCACAGAGTGAACTGAATAGTAAATATTAGATACAAGGCAACAAGTGAGTCAGGCGTAAACAAAATGTTAACCAATTTAGGACCACGTAATCATGGCAGTAGCTCAGCAATTATCAACTAAACAAATAAGATTCAAATTCACATAAACAATACTGAAAATTGGATACATAATAATAATGTACTGGAACAATATTTACCATATTCTCCCCCGCCAATGTTTTAATTTAATAAGAAATAAGAATGCACCAATTAAACCATGATAACTAATAGTGAATTTAATAATCCTGCGATCAGTTCCATTCGCCGTATCTTTCCGGAGGCCTTATGATACGCTCCAATCGTCTCAATTCTCGAATCTGTGGTTGTTAGTAAAACTCGTCTTGATTATTATCGGTTGAGGAAACTTCATCAGAGCAGGACACTTTTGAAGATGGATTATCTACGTTCTTGAAGCTTTGCTCTGGTAAATAAGCCAGATCTTTTGTGGAAATATTAGTTTCTTTGCCTTCATGAAGTTTAACGTTAGGGAAACTTGGGTCGTCTTTCAACAAGATCGCAAAGTGGTTCGTTTTTTGTGCGAACGAAACTACAGAGAAAGACATGACCAGTTTGGAAAAGCTAGCTGAGTAAAGATTTGTTCATCACCGATTTCCTATCAAAATTCAAGAATCTTTCATGCGGAGTGGAATTATCCGTGGTGCACAGCTGAGATCGAGTAGCATGTAAGGCATCTGGAAGAACAAGTTCCCATAATTCATTGAGAAGTTTTTGATCCTTCAGTATTAACTTGGTTGTCCTCCCAATAGTCTGATTTACACTCTCGCATTCGGAATTACCAGTCGGACGGCAGGGAGTAGTTCGACTAGTAGCTACCCCTCTTGACGTCAAGTAGTTTTTTAGCTCTCAGGACACGAAGGAAGATCCATTGTTGCTATTTATGAAATTTGGCAACCCAAACAAGCAGAATAATTTCACTAAGCAATCAATAACGGAAGAAATGGTTATGATTTTACAAGGGAAAGCAAACGGAAATCTGCTATATTCATCAACCACGATGAACAGATAAAGAGTATGGCCTTTGAACAATGTAACCTAACTCTTTCCCAAGAACGATAGCTTTAACCAAATATTGATCAGGCAATGGATAGGCTTCAGCTCAGTGCATATTTCACAGGATTTACAAACTCTTCTTACATCTTCAACAGAATAAGATAGTTTTTACAAAGTGAGTCAGTCTCGTAATTCCAGGAGACTGAGACATGAATGAATTTGACGTAGATCACGAAAAGAAATCATGTTACCACATACTTAGGAAAAGTGTATCGGGCACAACAGTTTCTTTGCTCGGTTTGTGTCTGATAGAAATAAAGAGCCTAGTTCTGCTCTCCACAATTGAGTCTTAGCGTTCTTTTCCTTAGTTTTGGGATTGAACATTATAGGAGACAGCTTTTTGATCGGTTATGAGTAAGAACTATCTTCCTTGTAGGAAATGACGACACTTCCGAAAACGCTTCGATTACAGCAGATGCTTATTTTTCCACTTTGAGATATTTGATTTCAGTGAGGGTTGAGTTCTAGAGAAGCAGACCACTGGGCGATTGGACTGATTGAGGGTAGCAGCGATTGCGTGGCCAGAAGCATTGCATTTGACATAAAAAGGCTCATCATTCCGTATACAGCCTAAACCAGCTGTAAGCAAACTTTGACAAAAAGACTTAAAAGCATCCACTGCAGGCGGGACAGTGGTAAGACTGCGCCAGTAAATAGCCAAGATTCCCCATTACTAATCAGACAACAGAACCGCAAACAACTTCTTCGAGGTCCATTCCAAACTGACGTTTATTAAACAATCAACAACAAGCACATGGTGCGATGGACACGTCACAATTAACCGTTTCATAAACAACACAACAAACGTTGCATTCTTCTTTCCCCCTTTAAAAGAAATCGTTGGCGTTGTTTCGTGATATTAGAACAAAAAACAACTAAGGAAGGGTTGCATAATAACATATGAATCTGACAAATCAATATACTGCCACGTCAAGACAAACAGCGAAATTGAGCTGGTTGGGTGACATTTAAGATGGGCTACTCAATGACGATATAAGCTATTCCTCAAGATAGGAGGTTGGAGAAATTTTATTTTCTCCTGGATTGAAACAGAAGAAAATTAATCAGATTTTGCGAAAAACTGGGACAAAAGATAATTTGATGCAAAAAATTTCCATTGTACATTGCTGACTATTATTGTGTGGAATATTAAAAAATGATTATCAACAACAGTAAGATTGAATGCTATCAGGGTGATCAAAATTAAACTACAACAATTTGTAAACAGTATAACAACTAGGATAGTTTTGCATGCGAATTATAGTGTCAAATTTGTGTGAACTGAACTATTCTGACTATTCTCAGTTAAAAGAAAGCGAGCGGCATCTATCACAGAAATAATGATTTGCTCAAGCATATAGCAAGAAATAGACAAAAGTTACAACAGCAAAAGTTAAACAGAAATAAAATGAGGGTGTAGACAGTCAACCAACGCACGAAGAAAGCACATATGGTGACATGAAATTGATGAAAACTGTCAGATCACTAATGATATATTGTTGAAACAACCTCTCTCAATATAAAAATTATGATTAAATGAATTAAAATCATGTCAATATGAAAAATCCTTATGAATAAACGCAGTGAAACAAGTTACGGCTATGTGCAAAGGTAGCATAGGAAGCTTCTGCATTGCAATGAAATTCACCAGAAAGTGAAAAAATATCTAATTAATCGGGCTGTTTATGAAAATACAAAAAGTTGAAGTGGTTAGCAAAAGTGAGGCAGATGCAAGGGAATACGACAGGCGGTATTATACTTATGTCTACTACAAGAGAAGCCATGGGATGAGTTAGTTCGCCAAATATTATGTATGACACGATAGAAACATGATACGATATATACACCTACTGTAAATGAGAAACATTCGGTACGAGTACATCCCGAAATCTATGAACAAAATAAAAGTAATACCACTTTGAAATCGATCTAATTAAAAGAAATACCGAAACTTACGTACAATTTGGAATGATAAAACAGTTTCGACAAATCTGATGCAATGTTAAAATGAGTGATAAATAAAATCCATTCTTAAAACACTAAGCGTTGTTATTCTTCAAGGCCTTAACCACCATTCAGCTAAATAAAATTATAAGTCTGGAAAAGGGTTCGATGCTAAAAAGGTATTGGGTGTTATAGCAATTTAGATTGGATATATTTGTATATGACAACAGGTAGCATTGAAATTCCCCCATGCAGCATGTAATATAAAAAATCTCTTCCCCACAAACACTGATTAGCTCAGAGTTATAGATACGATATTATTCGGCCATACCATCATAGAGGGCCAGAGAGGTCCACGATTTGCTCAGTGGGTTAAAATCTGACTATGTGGCTGACTTTAGGAAATCGAAATCCCGAGGAATAAGGTTCATTAAAAAACATCCAGTAGAAGTCTACGTCACTGTTGATCAGTGCTAAAAACGTGAATTTGGCTACAGGAAGTTGAAAAAGCCGTTGATTCCGTCGCTCAACGGGTTAACAATCCAACTTCATCTATGCCAACGGAATTACGAAACCATATAGAAATATTTAACTGGTACACAACACACTACTAATGAAGAACAGATGACAAACCTACACTTGGCAGAGTTAAGGTAATGCGATTCTTTCACATTCCAATAGAGTCCATTCCATAGGCTGTTTGGCCGTCTTGGCGCTGAAAAAACGCTGATTTAACATGATGTCACCCAGCGCATTATCAGTTTGGTCTTCCTTTTGAAACTGTTGTCTAGAGCTATGCAGTAAATTCTTTCGCCAGGTTTCGGAAGTGGTGATGTTTTACTCTTTTTGTGAGGCCATTGTTTGGGTGCTTTGTAGTCTGCCATCCTGGCCTTAAAGTACTTTGCCTAAACCCGAAATATTTACTTAAAGAGTTCCAGTTCACCACAGTATGACGTGAAGTTCGTCTTTCGCTGCCACCACGCCAGTAAATAGCCAAGACTCCCCATTACTAATCAGACAACAGAACCGCAAACAATCTCTTCGAGGTCCATTTCAGACTGAAGTTTATTAAACAATCAACAACAAGCACATGGTGCGATGGAGACGTCACAATTAACCGTGTCATAAACAATACAACAAAGGTTGCCAGAATTAACAACACAAAACCCTGGCGCTGGAGCATCCTATTATTGTTTTCAATTCGTTGTTTGTAATAGGTACTATTTGTTAATGCTATTAAAGGTTCGTGTGTTCATTGTCGGGTCGGATACTACCGTGAGAAATACGATACCCAGATAAATCAATCTCCTAGCAATAATAGATTCTTGGATTGGATGTCAAATTTTCAGTTTTTGTGGCATTGAAGAGAGCTCTGAGCTTATTTATCATGGTCGGTTCTATTATCTCCAACTAATGTTGTCAAGGTAAGCGTAAGTTCTACGCAATTCATGTTTTTTTTTGAAAAATAGAAACACCGTTGGTAACCCTGAGGGGTAGCCTGCAATAGCTTGTCATTTGCTATGGCCTGTATTTTTCCCCCATAGAGCTATCTGATAGCAGGCGGACTTACGAGCCGAAGTACTGTAAACTTTGCCTTTTGCGATTTGTTTAACTTGGTCGTCAGTCCGAGAAAGAGGGTACGCATCAAGCAGAGTGTATCTATTTATTGTCTGGGAATAATCAAAAACCATTTGTCGCTTATGGCGTTCATCTTGGTAACAAAAACTTGAGCCTTCCAAGAAAAGTGGGAAATTTTAATATTGCCCTCTTTCAAAAAATGTGCAATTTCTTTTTGAATGAAGTTATTCTCATCCTTGTACAGACGTGATTTTGTCGCAATTGGAGAAAAGTTCCATTTATTATCTAGTACAGTTTGTTTGAGACATTCTGGGGCCCTGCCAATACGGTGACAAGACACGGCTTTATCAAACCAGAAACACTTTCAGCACTTCACACTTTGAAAATGCCCCTTCTTTCCACAATCGTGACATCGAACATCTCGCGCTGGGCAGCAAAACCCAGATAAAATTTGCCTCCACAAAAAAGTCATTTTCTAAAATCTGTCTTCCTCGACAAGGCAATAGGAACTTGCTTGTGTGCCAGTTTTAGGATCAAGGATAGATTCTTCGAGAAGCCTTTATCTAATTGATGGACAAAGAAGGCCACTTATGGAAGAGTCGCGTATCATTTCGGACTTATAGATGTCAGCTGAAACTAGTTGAAAATTGCAATCTTTAGCTGAATCTTTGAACTCATGCAGAAATTCTGCAAGGCATTCCGCTGATTTCTGAGAGGTGCCGGGCATAGATAAAGTTTTCAGTTTTGAGGTACACCGATTCCAGAAGTTTTATCGGTTTATCGAAAAACTCCGCCTCTTCAAGTGTACAAAAGAGAAGATGAATATTTGATAAACAAGGCAAGTATGTCTACTTCTGGGGAAGTAGGGCTCTCTGGACTTGGGAAAGCTGCTGTGAAAAGTCCGGGAACGTATTGAACCAATGTTTATAAATCGTAGCTGCTTCAGGTTCGTTTGGATCTACCAAACGAAGTCTTTTTAGTTTTAGCAGCCGGGCCATATCATTAAAAAGTTTATTTAATTGTGGTAACCTGTTACAGTATAGGAATTCTAAATTACAACTGTAGGATCGTGGTTGGGCTTTATTCAACTCTTTCACAGCTAAGCACAAAGTGAACTGAACAGTAAATACTGGATGAAAAACAAGTGAGTCAGACATAAACAAAGTGATAAACCAATTTAGGATCGCGTAATCATGGCAGTAGCTCGGCAACTACTGACTAAACACATAAGTTTCAAATAAACAAGATTGGAATTCAGATACATCACAATACTGAATTAATTTTTACCACAAAGACATCAAGCATCTGCTTGCCAAACTTTTCGGTTTCATCTCTTCTTCGTATCTGAATCTACTCTCATTTACAAATCTCTTAGATGTTATGTAATCCACCAAGAAATCATTTTCGATCTCTGGTATTTTTTTTTTACTTCGGGTACTGCATACCATGAAATCATTGCATCTGCGACTGGTAATGTCAAAATGTTTGGATGAAAACCTAGTTTGTTTTTAATCTCAGAACACATAAGCAACTTATGACATTTCCCTTCGTCGGTAAAGTTGTTAGAGGAACTTGAACGCCCTAAAATTACACATTCCTCCAATAGAGAAAGCTTGAAACTAAACGCTAGTAAACATTCTAGTTTTCGATAAAATAACAAGAACTTCAGCAAAATTATTCAAGTGTTTGGAAGAACGCACATTTCGTAGTAACTAGAAACTTGCGACAATTCTACCACTTTCAAAAGTTCAGGCAATCGAACAGATCTTAGCGAGTCCCGCTCCATAACAAGTCAAGTCTTCAACATTGCAGAATAATGAGCGAAGCATGTTAATATATCAGCAATTTCATTCATACGACTCGTTGAAACGTTCTTTTCATACATTGAATTTCAAATACCATTTCATTTTTATAAAAGAAGCCATCAGAGTTGGGCAGAGCAAAATTTGGGTAAATAGAAAAAAGCTTGATTTTTATACTATTTCTTATAAACTTCATAATACCCCTCAACAATGCCTATTTGTATAAAAGCTCGAACAAAGGTTTGGAAATATTATATAGAAAATTTCATTTGACATAAAAAGCAGAATTTTTATTACAACAATCAAAATTTAGCATGATATTTCTATGAATCATACATAAACATGATACGTGATTCAGTTCCTCCACACGTTCATTCCACACTCTTAAGTGCAATTTTTGTGATCATCAACGCTAAGAACAACCGCAGCAATGCCGACAGAGTTATGCCTGTGACTAAATTACGCCAATGCGCTTATCTTTTCAGCCAGTTACCACTTCTTAGTTTATGCTATTTGAGGTATGATTTGTAAAGAAGTTTTGACCTGTGCGAGTTTTTTTCTTGTTCCAAAATGAAAATTAGGTCTTTAACGTTAACTCTCTTGATCCTGGGCCTTAAGGTCTGAAAAAAAAACATAATGTTTTTATTATTTTCATAAGTATATAAATCAACTTTAAGAAAATAAAATGTAGTAAAACACATCAGGAAAAATGTGTGACCAATTCTAGTTCTATAAATGAGACAAATAACTAAAAGGCACGGCCTATCCATTACAGAACAGCTAAGAAGTCAATGAATTAACAATTCCAAATTAATCAGTTGGTATTACTTGGTTACCACTCATTAGAGCTGGGCGGCATATCGGTAGGACTGTAAATACCGGTATTGAGTTTTCCAAAATATCATATAGAGTTAATTTAAGCAATGTCGGTTTGCCGTGATACAGGTATTTTATGACATACCACCAGAAATGGTTACAAGTTGATGCATTATTGCGCCAAGTAACGATGGAGTACTGGTCTTTAGCTCGCATGCACCTGCTGATAGGTCTAGATTGAATTTTTGCAATGTCGTGAAACAACAACTCGCCCGCATTTAGAGGTATGCACTTGATTTTTTTTTTTAACTAAGTTGCACATCATTTGGTTCTTCAAAACGGCACAATAGCATGTTATTGATAGCAGAAAATGGCTTGACATACCGGTAATATAGGCATTCTGGGGGCGGTATGTGGTACAAAATATGTCTTATTTTGCCCAGCTGTTATGTATACCTGTTATGTGCGATTTTAATCATATTTTAAAAAAAAAATTGACAATGTAATGAAATGAGGAATTGCGTACTAAAAATTGACGGGAAGAACTCACCGAAGACCGGAGTGGTGATGTGACATCTTTTACCTAAAAAAAAAAATCACACAATATGGAAGGAATCCCTAAGTGATCAATGACCCGCAGTCAGTTTAATAGTACAGATACCTCTGCATTGGCTGAAAATTAACATAAATTTGATGACTTTCTAATAAATTGACATATTCCAGTACATTGATCAATCAGGCGAAGAAATAACTGTTGTTGAATATTCATGGTAGCTACTAATAACAAAAAAATCGCCATTAAATAAAAATTTCCTTGTCGTCTGCTATCCATCCTTTTTTCTTCAATTTTGAATATGAATCCGTAAATTTGTAAATAGGAAGATCATGAAAGAAAAATACCTCAGATAAACCGCTGATTAACGAAGCTTCGATTTTGGGTTTCTTTTTTCTTGGACCAATCGCATTTAAAGCTGTTTCATCGGCATTTCTTATTTGCATTCGTTCCATTTCCAACTGTTGCATTTCTTTCGCTCTTTTCTTTAATCTTAATTGTTCAGGATCTTCGTTCTTTGATCGACTCTGAAAGCAACATTGGTAAAGTTATACTATTATAGGTATATCTATCATAGGTATAGCACCTGGATTTAAAACCCATCAAAACACAGACTGCAACACACATCGTGCTTATTTCACAACCCAATCAGATATCCAAAATTCTTATGACGCGATCCATCAATGATCCATATTTAACAAAAAGTGCTTTTACAAAAATTTTCTGATATAGTACAGTCCACACTGTTACACAATTAAGATCATATTTTATCCCATCAGTTGCTATTGCATATGCCACTTTCAAATACATTTTATATGCAAATGCATTCCCAAATCCTATCAATTCGAATCTGATTCTATTTTAGATCAGTATGGACAATTTCAACAAATGGCCACAATTTTCCACACCATAGCGAAATACATATTCAATTCAAAACAAACATTGAATCATAGGAATCACAGAACAGAAATGAGCATTTGAATCATACAAATCTGACATGCATTTCTAATTACCATAGCGACAAATGACTACAGCGAAATTTCAAGAAAATATTGTCAAATTTCTTACAAAATTGTAGAAATTATTCCCAGCGTCCAATCTGGTCCTAGTGACAGTATTTGAAGTAAAAAAACAATCTATCAGAAATCGAACAAAACCATTACCTTTGCAAATTTTGTGTTAATTCGCTTCTAAGTTTGGAGTAAAATATCAACATACAGAATGCACCATTTATAATGCTTTAAATCACTTATAGATTAATTTAAGAAGCTGTTTTATTCATTTCAATATCAGAAAATATTTGAAAAGATCCAGCCAAACTTGCGACCAAACAAGTCGATAGTCTATGTCAAATCACCTTTTATAAACATGAATCGACAACATTCATTTATATTATAAACCAAACATACCTTCATCGCTCTCATTAGCACTTCTCTTTCAGATTGTGCATGTCGTTTCTTCTCCAATTGATCAAGTTGGAGAACAAATTTAAGTTGCGATTTGACATCTTGTGCTGCTTCGTGATGATCACTTTCCTGAAAAATTAAAAAATCAGTGGTTTAAGACATCCGAAAATATAACGTTCTTTTGTGCAACAAAAACTGATTTGTGTTTAATTTGATTCGTCACCAAAATGATACAAAATTAATAGTAAATTAATATCTGTGTGTATCCAAGAATGACTAAATATATCAACTAATACCAATGATAATATACTTACAATAAAAAGAAAATAATACAATAAGTGATACCAATAACCTTGTTGCGAGTAAAAATGTGAAATCTGTTGCTCTCGCATTCAAACCTGTACTACAAATATTTTTTAAATAAATAAATAAATAAGATTTTGAAGTGCATTCCGTTGTGAATCTACGCAATTTAAACCGAACTCTATATTTTTCGATGTTCCAGTACCCTTCACTGTTAAATTAACTGGGCTTTATTTTTTGGTTACTGGTACTGATGTAACAACATGAGAAACAACAACATCTTTTCAAAAAGTGTAAACAGCATGCTTGCAAATTAATCACAATCTGCAAGATTACAATTTTTCTTTATTATCTCAACGAGAGTACCTTATGTTAGATAAGGTCGGATCTAAATCGGATTATATAGGGAATAAATAAAAAGAAGCTAAAGAAATCGATCTTCCATCAAACGAATATTCAAAAAATTTCTGTATGCCCTCAACAAGTTTTACAAGAGTCTGTGGGAGATTATAAATCCTGTGAATTTGTAGGTCTGAAACAGACAAAATGATACATTGTGTAGAAGAATAACAGCCAACCTTAAAATTTGATATTCGATGCGAAGCAGCAAGAGACACCTTTTCGATTAAATCTTTAATTCTGGTTTCCACTGCGCGAGATGTGAAGTTTACAACATCCGGATGTATTTGGTGGACATGGGGATGTTTCGACACTAAAAAACAGATATAGTTGCTGTATTGATAATAATAACCCTAACAAAAACTTACAGAAGATGTTTTAGTTTTATCATTCATATAAAGAGTGATTCGGCATCATTTTAAGTTTCTCTTTTGACATGCATGCAAAATAAAATCAGTCCTGGGGAAAATAAATACTCGCAAAACTCAGATTAAAATGGCATGGGGAGTTCTATTTTTCCTGATATAGACTTCAATTTTTCAATTATTACAATGTCATCCAGACTGAAAAAATGTTGGATATTCTCTTTCTCAGACACCTAAATAAAATGGTTTACATCGGAATAAAATTTAGCAAATGGATGCCATTTCACGATATATCTGTGGCCAGAAGATTCAAATGTCTCTTTTTGGGTGTCTGGTAGTAACCAATCAATATAATAAGGTGAAAATCATCAACCCTGTTATAAAATAGCGGAATTAACTATTTCGAAGCTTTTTTGCCCATCTGAAGAAAATCACCAGAACATTTCGGATATCCGAAGAAGAACAATATTCTGTCACCCTGGGATTCGTTATGAGAAAGTTGCATGATATCTTGTAGAAACCTCATAACTACCTATTGCTTTGAGTTTCCTTGTTAATGCCTGTGAATTAACGACAGTAGAATCTTGACATGATCGAATCTGTGATCCGACCAAAGCTGAATTCGTTGCAAGAATGCGAGCGCTTTCTTCAGAAAGATTTACTCCCGCCATAGAAGCAACATCATTTATGTCATCATCATCTCTAAAATATCAATGAAAGACAGATAGAAGCATTCACCAACATAATTCACAGCAGACAATATTCACAGCAAATCTTTCCATTATGTTTGCTCCAAGCAAGGCCAAAATGAGGCAGCTAATGACCACTCAAATGATGAGGAGTTACTGAAAGATAAAGTGCCAGCAACTGCACTCTCAGAGGAAAACATCAAATACAGAAATAAACAACCATGGGTAAGTAGAATAAGTGGTATCTGCCCTGGGCAATGGTGGGGCCATCTATCACTTCTTCGTTTCCTTACAGTCACCTCCTAACTCCTCCTAACAACCAACAAGGGCTTAAATGTCACTCTAATTCACTCCATGATAAAACCAAGCAAAAGAGAGGAATTTATCTGATTTTCCAAAATATGAGATCCTTTAAAATTATATCGAAGGACATAACCAAACTGGAAATGCACTTTGGCTCCATGAAAAAATATGCAGCATTTATACTTGTAGCAGCAACGTTTGATCTTAACAAGGATTGCAATGCCAATGGGCATTTCGTTTATGTAGTTGAAAGAAAACATTGTAAAATTGGAGGATACAAAAATAAACTACCAGATGAAGATATGCAATCTGGTATGAAATGAAATAAAAATGGTAAAATCATCATAATGGCCGTTCGACTAGTCGTGATTCATCAAATTATCATAAATTATCTATGCGATTGAGACATATTTCCAAGCATACTTACTTGAATGTACCTCCTCCTCCACCACCTCCACCCGATGCTGATGATGTCCATTTCTGTGATTGAGTTCGAGGTGAGGAAGTAACAGCTGATGGAGGTGGCATAGAAAGTGATGCTCGGCATACTACGGCATTATTTGGGTTGGGACTGGCAGTCAACCTCTGATACTGAAATAGAATCATCAGGTTTGATAATACTTGGGACTGTATAGAATCACATAGATTAAAATATAAAAACTTGAGTTCGACGATTTACACTCATCAAAAACACTATCTGAAGATTTAGATTAAACAAACACACTATCAATGCATCTTATGCTGAGCATCTGCTACCAAAGGTTGAAACTAGAGATTGGCCGATACCAAAATTTTCACCGATACCGATACAAGTACCGATACCACCTTCGTAATTTATATTCCGATACCGATACCGATACCACCTTCGTAATTTATATTCCGATACCGCCGATACCGAGTACTTTGTTAAATGTGTTAAAAGCCTTTTTTATTCACGTACTAATGCCCTTGTTATAGTTGCACACACGATTGTGTGCACCTGCGTACGTTTGCACCCTTGAACTCTTGCATCCATTTGAGTGCAAACTTTTAAGGATGAAAATATACTGTATTATTGCTGCGTTCAAGCGTACATGGGCCCAAAGATTGAGTGCAAATGTCTGTGGTTACACAACTAACGTGACACCTAAAGGCCACAATATACGTGAAGTTGTCTCACCGATATGTTATATTAGGTTTCAAGCAATAAAATAAAAACGACAATACACGCTTGCATTGCTTAGCGTTAATCGTGTTCACATGCGCACAAACTTAAAAAAAGAAACAGGCACTTTGCGGTAGGTTTCATAGCAAACCGTTCTGTTTGACTGGAAAACGTAAGGAGATGCATGCAGAGCATTGCACTTGCGTAAAACGCAATGGTAAAATAAAACAAACCATGAAAAAACGCAAACCTAAGCGAACGTGTAGTGCGACCTTAACACCTTTTAGTGCATCAAAAAGAGCTCTGTGGATTGATGGGTTTTATTCAATAAAAAGCCCCGTTTTAATTGTTGATCAGAGCAGTAGAATGCGAGGTCTTTCCATTTATTGTCAGTGAATAAAGCGTATTCGTACGCTCCGTTGTAAAGACGTATCCGGTATCGGTATTAGTATCGGCGGTATCGGTGATCAAAATTTTCCGATACCAGTACTGCGAAAATCACCGATACTTGCCGATACCGATACATCGGCCCAGCTCTAGTTGAAACTTAGTTTATGCTAGACAAAATAAGATTCCACGACATGTAGTGTTCAAGTTACGAATACTCAAATACCACAACATCCAATTTGATTTTAGAAATAACCAGGCCAAATTACACACATAATTGCTGCCGATGAGAAATTTATGCACATTGACAGCACAGCAATACAGAAAAATATTTAAAACACTCACAGAAATTTGATTGGGCGATGATGAAAGCCGTGGAAGTCTAATATCTGGCACAGAATTCTAAACAAATATAGAGGTAGATATAAAAGATAACATGACCAGTAAATATATTAAGCAATGAATTTAACACATTTGATTTTCCAGATGATTACTACAGTTAAATGTGTAAAGAAGTTTATATACACAGGGCTGCATAACTGAAAGTATATCAAACAAATTGAACAATCTATTTGAGATTTTCAGGATTCTCAAAGTAATAATGGTGGTGTAAAGGACTGGTTTTTAACCTTTTGACGCTGCCTGATCGGCAATGGCGCAGTAGATACCAAATTTTTACTGCAAAATAGAAGTAAAATATCCATCTAACATTGCTATGTCAAACAAAAACGTTTTTGCATTTCATTTCGTTAGATTCACTAGCAAATATGATTTGTGTGCCGAAAGCGTTCGAAGATGCTTACTGCAATAAATTTTGGTACGATTTTCCTGAATGAAAGGTCAGTCCAACCAATTGAGCAGTGAATCCATAGTGAATTATGATATTCTACTTTTAAAAATCTCATTAGTATACACACACATATATATACATATATATATATTATATAAATGCACTTTAATACAGTTTTGAACACGGAGACATAACAGTGAAATTTAGATACCCCTACCCCTTCGAAGATCCTAGCTGCAGCACTAATTAATTTCACAAAAATTACTATCACAGTATCAGAAATTGAAAGAAAGCAGCATCGGCGGCACTCTGAAATTTTTAAACAAGGGGTCTCAAATTTGTTTTCAAAATAGTACTCATTTTTCCAGAAATATCACTTTCCTGTAGTCCTTTTGATATCTAGCGGCAAAAAAGCTGGTCAATGACAACCAACACACAGCATGAATATAACAGTAATATCAATCTGTAAATATTAAGATCTCCGAATCAATCCCTAATAATAACATTAAGCCGGTAAAGTATTTTCTAGAGATCGGATATATTTTAAAAAACCTTTTTTTCAGCAATTTTTCCTTTGGTCGGCTGTCTTTTCGCTGATGTCGTTACAGGTTTGGAACAATTGATTGCAGATATATTGGTCGTTGAAGGTGAGGATGAACCTGTCGAGGCTCGTAATGCAGCTACAGCAATCGAGGGGGGAACTTGTGAACCCCCACTCTGTTGCATCATTGTGAGACGTAACAGTGGGAGGCTTCTCTAAAGATTAGAATAAATATTATAAAATATCTCCTTTGGAGCAAACATTAGAACCATTGGAAAACAGCTACTCTTGAGATTCGATTGAAAAAATAAGCAAAGTCATGCTCATTGCTCAGTCATCTGCATTGAATGAGCAGGCAAAAAAGCATTCTTTCTCTACTTGTGATAATGTAAATAATGAGTTTTATTGTGTACTAATTTTGTAACTAATCGCAATTTGAAATTTATTTACACTATATTCTTTTTTGATTTATCTGTAAACTTGAGGCGACCAGAATTTGTATAAAGTGACATGGTGCATCACTTGCAAAGATTTGTTTCTTCAATGGAAAAACTACCTAAAATAATCAAAAAACTTCTCAAGCTTATCAAGTCGGGGTATCAGTGTGCACAAGAATACTAGCACGAGTACGAGTGGTATTTTCTAACTGTTTAATTTTAATCTCTCCCAGTCATTTTGCAACAACTTGTCAATTTTTTACTCAAATAACTTCTAATCAAAGTTGTTAGTATACCAACAACAACATTTCTAAAATTTTGAATGCTTTTTCTTCAAAAAATGTGCAATTTTCAATACTTCCCTTTGAAATAAATTTTTGGACATACCGGTAATAATATCAGACTCAAATATTTTACTTACTTTCAAAAATGGAACAAGATAAGGTTGTGGAGCAGAGTTCAATTCAATTTGAAGTTGCTGAGTAAAATGTTCAGGTTCAATCTTGTCATCGATTAAATTTTGAACCAGTTTCTTAACATTACTGACCGTTTCCACTGACTGACCACCTGCTGATGCCAGCTTTATTAAAGTTGTCAAGAAATTGCGACATTTTGTCACATTCACCACATCTTCCTGAAATTGTTTAGGAACAATTGAGCAGAGCACTTAATTTTGATAATCTACTTTTGAAACTCATATTAGTATACACACATTATAGGTACTTTAATAATGCAATAAATGCATGTTAGTAATGCTTCGAACGAGATGATATAATTTTACAAAATTTTGATATTTGTTAATACATCTCTATAGAGTGTTAGCTTTTTTGTTTTTCTGGAAACTCCCCCTTTGAAGATCCTTGCTTCACCACTCCAACTAATTTCACAAAAATTACTATGACAGTATCAGAAATGGAAAGGAAGCAGGAGGGGCGGGGTCCCCAATTTTTTTTTAAGAAATGGATAGCACTCATTTTTCCAGAAATAAGACTTCTCTGTGGTGCATCCACCCCTTTGATGCATAGAGACAAAAAAGCTTGTCAATTACAACCAGCATATGAATAAAACTTAAATACCATCAGTAAATTATTGTTAAATCCTTAATAACATTAAGCGGGTAAGATAGTTTCGCTAGCTAAATAGATCTTTTCTTAAATTTTGTTTAAGCAATTTTCCATGATCCTATGAAGTTTGAATTCTTTGGATGGCAATATCTAATTCATTATCTCTTGAAAAACATTTTGACACATAAAATTTGTGAGGTCTCTGCTTTCATGACTTTAAAGTACCATTGCATTATTACATCCCGAAATTTGTGTTAAACCGCAAAATCTTATTTTCGCAATTCGCTATAAAATGTATATCAAGTTTAGATTCTTTGGAAAACTATTTCAAACCACATATCAAGGTTAAAAATATTATCTCTCTTATAAAGGTCATTTCTTTTTAGATATACCGTTGGGCAATTTTCGGACAATGCATAATTTGACAGTTGCCGACGAAGAATTTGTAATGCATGATTCATAGCTGAACACTACAAACCTTGATTATGCGAGACCCGACGGCCGAGAACTGGGTTGAACAAGCAGATAGAATGGTGCAAAGTCTGATGACCAAGAACGACACCATTTTAATTACGGAAAAGTTCAAATGGTTTAAGGCAAGTGGTCTGATTGTAGTCACAACCAAAAAGTCCCTATGGCATCTTCGATAACAATCGTGATGAAATTTGTAGCCAGTAGCCATGATAGCCGCATGATTTTCTCAAAACATTTCATGTTCGGTTTGGAACCCCGAACCCCTGAGTGTGTCACAGAGAAGGAGTGGCAAACAGTTTCACCATCATCCAGGGCAAATATATATAGTTGATATGCTTGGCAATATTATTATTAGTAATATTATTATACAATAATCAACATACTTGAGATAAAGTTACAGCTTGGGAGTTCTGCGAGGTAGGTGCAGGACTCGTGGTTGAAAGTTTACTGACAGCAACAGTCTAAAATACAATATTTCAAAAAATAATGGCCAAATACTAATATTTCTGTGAAATCAAGAATAATTTCTGCATAGAAAATATTACCAGAACGTAAATGGTAAACATTGACCAATTTGTCACTTCCCTGCCCTGTAGCAGAAATGGGTATTCAAATCATCCAAATTAAACATGCATTTGGATGATGGATTCGAATCTTTGAATTCCTGACTGTAGTACATTTTATTATCGTAATTTGATAAGGAAAATATCCTCGGGATAATTTCTGAAGTCGCTCCCAAGCGTACATTCCAACACACCAGTTATAATATTGCTATTCGATGTATTAATAGTCATATATGGTTTATATCATCATATATTATGTAGTTCTTTGAGGTGCTAGTTTACTTGCATCCTTGCCTGGAGCGAATTTTCACCAAAAAATACTCTTTCCACTCGAAGGCATAAACAATGGCATATTTAGAAAAGCAGGTCGGAATTTGTTCCGCAAAATTTGAATTTCGTATGTATATAAGGACAAAAAAAGCCTGAAATTCACTTTTGGCATATTACCATACACTTCATCACTAAATACACTAGTGGCAATAAGTTAGGATTTTCCCCAACAAAATAAAATGAAACATTACTCAATACTTCCGAATCCGATTTATTTTGCACTTACTTGCTTGGCAGCAACAGATTTAACATTCATTGAATTTGTTGCAACTGGAACCACGGTCCTTGCAACAACGTGACCAGCCGTAGTCACAGTTATCTAGAAAAAACAAACCAACAAAAAACTGGTATTATATTTACATTCTGAATCGCAAACCGCAGCTAGTCGTCACATACATCTCAGCAACCAAGACTGAATGTAAACTTATTAAAATACAGCTTCAAAAAGATAACTTTTAGCAACCATTTACAAGCGGCATCTGGTCTAATATTCTCTAAAAAAAATCAGTCTTTCGTTAGGACTAAAAGTATCACCTGCCCATTTCTTTTTGAAGAGAATTATTTTTCACAGAAGTTTGCTCCAAGAGAGGCTGAAAACAGCACCTAAAAGGAGCCAACTATGATCATGAACTGAACTTAACTGATAGAGCTATAACAAGATAAAGTGCCAGAAACTACAGACTAAGTAGAAAACGTCGCATACAGAACTGAACCATCTGGTATCTTCCCTATGGGATGATAAACCATATAAATCAGGAAAATAACAGGTGGGGCAGATATTCAGATACATGTATTCAACTCACTGCAGATTGCGATGATGATGTACCAATACCAGTCACTGAATTTTTCAATGTCGCTGAAGCTCCTGATGATGTTGTTTGTGTAACAAGAGCTGTAGATGTATTTGTGGCCGAGGATGACGATATTGAGTTACTATTTACTAACAGAAACTGTCCGTTTTGGTTTCTTGCTAGCACCATTCCTATTGACAATAAAAATCACAGCTTAGTGGTGGACAAGATCTACTATGTTTTGATTTCAACCAGAATATCATAACAATATTATTATAATATATGAATAAACAAAGATATATTTCACAGAAAATTATCACAGAAAATTATTAACTATATCAAATACATCATCATTTTCCTAATTCATATGTATATATAGAAAAAGAAAAAAAAAATTAGAAAAAGAAAATTGAATAATTCAAGATTTCCTGATTCACGAATCCAATATTTTGAACATTTAGAAAGTGAATTTACTCAACAAACACAAGAGCAACAGTATACAGACAGAAAGCGAGTTACATGAACACTGGAAAACTGAATCTGGCTCGCATGATTTTAGCTCGAAACGTTATATAAAGTGACTAACGATAAAATACCCAGGACAAGTATGTGCAGAAAAAAAAACGAAAAAAATGCCATTGCAACTGCTATAGAATCAGTGACTCGGTCACCAATGCTGTAAAACACATCGAGACGAATTATTGTGATTGGGAACAACAGCTTATGGACTCGTATCAAATAACATATAAAAAGAACCTGGTGGTATCGTTATTCCAGATGGAAATTGAACTGATCCTGGTTGCTGAGGACGAGTTGTTGTGACTGGTTGTGACATTGAAACTTGGGCTTTCGACGTAGGAGTTGATAAATCGTTTTGTAAGCCTGTACTGGGTTGCTGTGAAAGTTTATTTACTGTTGTCAATGTTGTTAGTTGTTTTGGAACAGGTGTGGATGGTTTAGATTGCTGCGAAGTCAAAACAAGAGTTGCTTGTTGTAACGTTTGACCACCAAACCTTTCGTTCAAGCCTGACCAATCATTAAGCATGCCTTGCTGTTGAGATGTGACTGGACTTGCCGTCCTAGTAAGTGGAACGCCATTTTTCGCTCCAGAAAATGCAGGAACGTTATTCATGCCAGGATTAAAGCTATTCAATGTGTTTGGAGTACTTGATGATGATGTAAGAACAGCTGTATCAGTGGAACCAGGTGGACTGACCCTCATTGCATTGAAAGCAAACAGTTGCACTATTAATACATTCAGAAGAAATGGCCCAATATATATTACCTTTGTAACTGTTAAAAATTAACAGAAATAATAATTTACATTTTAATTGTTATATTTGTAGGAATTCATCCATATATTAGGGATTATAGGTTGACTGTTTGATCAACTAATAGCAACGTTGAACCGATATTATATCAGCCACCTTCGACTGACTTAACTGACCAAAGCTTTGCAATTGGAAAAAACAAAAAAAATAGGGAAATGGGTTCGAGGGCATAAATCTGCCTTGAACTAAGGCCATTAATATTAATGTAGACCTGCAAATTCGTTGCAATTTGCGAGATTCCGGGTTTTTCACAGGGGGCGCAATATGGTGGAATAAAAAGAATTGAAACCGTAAAACTGACTTTGATAGATATCTCCCCATTTCTGGCCAACAAAAAATCTGCTTATGCTAAGCGATTAATTCTTTTTTAATACTAACACTGTGTCTTCTATGCTTGTAAATATAAAAAATCATGAAGTTGTGAGCGCTTTTTTACCTTTACATTTTTACCTTCACCAAAAATGCAAGAATGTCTTATTCGATGGACTCGTTGGAGGGTGACATTGATAAGATTTGATACTAAATAGTTTTACTACTTTTGATAGCATATGTTGCAGAAAGAGCATAAAATTATTTAAAATATACTTCCATATTTTTTAGTTACCGTTAAACATGAAAATTAATCCAGGAAACCATTTTAGGAAAAATATGAGACAAAGTGAATATAGCAGGGAAACCAGGCGCAAGCGAATCTGATAAGATCAGATACAAAATATTTAATCACTATTTTTGAAATCATTTGTTGCAGGAAAAGAATTCAATTATCGAAATTAATCAATTTAATTATCAAGGTAATTATCTCGTTGAACATGAAAATTAATCGGGAAACCCTTTCAAGGAAAATATGAAACAAGGTCAAAGTGCATGAGACGATGGAACTTGGGGCGAAGGGGATATGGCTTTAAAGGTTCAAGGTTCTCGAAGGGAATGAACAGTCCCCCAGAAAGATTTTGTAACTTTAACAAAAAATTTCAAATATAGACAAAATTTTTGCGCACTTTTAGCATGCAATCACACATCATACAGAGTCTTATAGTGTTTGCCCCTCGGAATGGCGTAATTTTCAATACAGAATAAGTGGGCTGTAAATATTTTCGCGCCTTCCATGCGTGAGTTTTGTTACAAAAAAATTTAATGTTATGTTTACGCCCCCTCTAAGATTTTTACACCACTGATATTTTTTCACACTGCTATGACTCCTAACGTCAAGCTAAATTGCAAATTCGTCTGCAATGTTGTGAATTGGAAAAGACGATGTAAAATGTGATAAGTCAAGGTGGGCAAATTTAACGTTTTTTCATTCCAGAATGATTCAAAGCACAAAAAGGATTGATATTAAGCTAAAATATCGTTTATCAATGTTGCCCGGTTTGATGGTGTGCCACTACCGATGTTAGTGTTTTTAATGCTTCGACTTCTCAGTCTCTCAGCCGCCCACCTTACTAGTATTGGCCATATTGTTAACTAACAAGATAAGGCAACTATATCGTTAACTTAGCCCTATCTGCTATAGCCTACCCTCTGCCCTGTACCGGGAATGTCTACGAAAATTTGGGTCTCATGAAGTTTAGTACCATATATCCGATTATCATAAAAATTTCCCATGTTGCAAGCGACTCATCCTAACCCGGGAGACAATGCCAGATGCTCGCAGCAGTGGCGCCCCTTAGTTAGGATGAGAATATTCTGCCAGTTTTTACTTCAATGACATTCGGGAATATGGTACTAAACTTCACTAGACTCGAAAATTTCTCCACTACCAGACGACGTACCGTATTCTCCTATCCGATACAAACAACGATATTAGTAGTGTGCGCCACTCAAAACCTATATTTATTACTTTTCCTACACCACCTAAACGATTGAAAAAGCGAGATAAATTTGCTACACAGTATTGTACACTGGGGAACGACCAGAGCAAAACGGCGGGCCAGGACCAACCCAAGTGACTACTCTGCTCGGCGGACTTCGCAGCAAGAATGAACTGCGCATGCGTCATAATTTTCCTCACATGGGTAATGAGAAACATTTTATTAAAAAGGGCATCATTCTTCAAAAGCTCAATCCAATATTAAGAAAAGCATGCATTGATTTAATAAAAGAATTCTGTATATATGATATTCTTATAATTAATACTTTACCTTAAGTAATGTTGAATATAAAAATATGTTGCATAAACTATCAAGTTTCATGAATTATCTCGATCAATATTATCAAACCTCGGCGAGAAACTGTGTATCCTACCTAGATCTTCAAATAGCGCCTTCTTCTTTTATTCTCGTTTTTAAAAAAAGAAAAAAGTTTTTATACAACTATCTAATGGGTGGCGATAAAGGGTCAGGTAAAGCGAAATGCGCAAGTTGATAAAGGTATGTTTGTGTGGATTGATGCATATTCCAACATTTATTGTATGTTCAAGTCTGAAAATCTCCAAAAAAATTACAGTGCATGCTTACTTTGAAAAGGGTGCTTGCTTGCTGCTATCTATTTTTTTAACTTGCCATATATTACCTGTGTTACGCAAGATAATGTAACTTAAAAATCTTTACCACAAGTTTTTTCCAGAATCACGTTTTTTGTGGGCTTTCGTGTATTCTACTGTGTTGTTCGACGCACGATTTTATATTTTGAATGCTTTTTAACTGCTCGAACTTTTTGTTTTGCGTTGTTTCCATTTTACAAGGTTTGATCCGGATAACTAGTCCGAATAGGGTCCGTGTATTTTGTTCCACAGTGTGTCTGTCGGTTCTTCGTGTGAATGCAGACGATTGGGAATCTACATTGCAAATGACAATATTTCCGTATTCTTGTCAGTTACCATCACCGCCCGATGTGATGTGATTCACTCTAAGCAAGGCTGGAAGCAGTCCCCGAAGAGAACCAACCCATAGGCACTCAGTATGGGCTACATTGTCGATCAAACACTTCTTTGCTAAGGGCGCAGATGCACGTCCGCACTCGACATAACTGATTGCGGGCCGGAGTATACAATACGGTCCTTAATCATGCACCTCGTTCCCCCAAAGACGTTTGGCTTAATATAGACGCTTATAAACACGGCACAAAATATAAAATAGAACACCACATCTAAACATGAGAACTTTGTGAGGGCAGGACTCATATGTGGTTTATATCACGGGATATTTTTGAGAGCTCATGCACCCACAATCAAATCAAACAAGACACATACCCACACAAAGACAAAAGTTACCATACGTCCTGTATGAAGTACAGCTTTAACAAAATACATGAACGGCCGACTCAATCACATTCGGGCTGTTAGCATAGGATAGGACTTCATTGTTATGTTAATATCATGTTGATGTGGATTCCCTCGCCATAGTGTGCAGTGTAAACTTTTCTTATAATAATATAGTACTAACCTACTCGCGTAATTTGTCTGTATTTGTATTTTCAAGTTGAATTTTCGCTTGGTACTGTTATATTGAAGTATTAAAAGTCCCTAGTACATAAATATATAAACAACTGATATTGAAATTATTGCTTCGAGTCTTTGTAGTCCAAATATAAAATTCCAACTCGAACTCTTTTTACGGAAAACGTTTTAAGCTACGCATAACCAATATATAGTAGGATTTCATTTTTATCCTGCGGGAGAGAAAAGCCGAGGATACAGCTTAATCATATGGCGAACCACGACCTCTCGCTCATATATCAGTTCATAATCGGGGTGAAGGTTTTCTGGCGAACATCATGTTTCTCATTTTTTCTGAGTATGGACCTGGTTGCTGGAGGAAGTCGTAAGCTATGCTGATTACGTGAACCACCGTGCGTCGGCGAGACTTCGGCAGACCTCTCGCTTACAGTCATCATCTCTAACGGGATTCGAACCTGCGACATGGCAATCAGAGATGCATATCTCGGATTCTATCCCCAATGCTTGATTGAGCTAACCGGACATATCCCGGGTTCAAATCCCGTGAGAGATGATTATATGCGAGAGGATGGCTGAACTCCTTGATTGTCGGCGCATAGGGATTCACGTAAACCGATAGAGACGGCAAAAAAACTGGACCCGACTTGAACCGGTATGAACACATGACAAAGTGCACATGGTTAGCCATATGATGCTTTGGCCGTATTCTTTGCTTCCCTTTCTACAGCAGACATGGGTGAGGGTTCCCAATTCGGTCCCGATCCATCTGTGACTGATGCTATACTTTACTATCACAGAAACTCCTCAGTGTGATACATAATAATTTTCCTTTCTTTACTTCTTTTCAACTACTCACTTGAATTGAATGCAGTCATTATGTACTATTTTATGCAATTTTATGTCTTAATGTCTTAATTAAATCGAACTTCATAAATATCTAATTTCATAAATATTTTTGAAACTTCCAGGGTTGGTGCTGACTTTGCTGATAACTTAGGTCGTATCGCAATGAATGAAGATATTTATATTGATCTTTCGTGCTATGTACTTTTTGGTTAATAAATAATAAAGCTCTTTCCCTCTTTTCCCGCAGGTTTAAAATGAAATCTTACCGCTGTCCCACCACTAGATGCGTTGACGTCATCGAATCCGCACCATGCAGGGCTCTCGGTGTTGTACATCGCTTTTGTTTCAGGCGGAGTAGGTTATTCGGCGGCATGCAGTGGCATCGGTACTTTAACTGTTATGGTTAGGCGCGCATTAGAAATCCGTTCTTGGAATAGTTTAGCTGTACCGGTAGCTGAACAGCGTTGTTTGCAGATATTCTGTATTGACGCAAGAAATCGTCTACACAACCAATTGGATAAACGAAAATGCGGTCTTATCAAGTTTAGTACCGGTACCGGCAAACCGGGCGACTTTGATCAGAATATTCAAGCTCAGTATTAAGCACTTTTTGTGCTTTGACTTTCCTGAAATAAGAGTATTTTTAATTAGCCCACCTTGGCTTACTATATTTTACAACTTCTTTTCAATTCGCAACATTTCAGACCAATTCCAGTCTCCTAACTTTACGCAATATATCCTAGCCTGATGATCTGATATTGTAATATTAGGAAAATATTAGGAAATATGTGAAAATAATGCTCCTATCAGTGGTGTAAAAATCTTAAGAGGGGACATGGAAAATAATATCGCACCGGCGGGTTGCACTTGGCCGTTAATAATTAATCTAAAAACAGAATTTCATAGTGGTCCCACCAATCTTTCTTCCCCAGGGTCATAATTTGCGATCAGGCAATATACACTGTACAGTACGGTACGAATTTTGAACAATACCGAATAGCGTCACAGTGATGATATATAATAATCTCTTGCTTGGTCAAACTTAACTCTTATAACATAATTCCTCTTATCCAGTAAACATGAGAGTGTCTTTCTTTTTTTGTGCCAAACAAAATCCACTGCCAAGTCGGATTTTTTTCAATATTCTGATGCCAAATGTTCATGTCAAAATTCAGATTGATTGACCCAATGATATCAAACAAACTCAATAATACAGAATAAACAGGATAAAATTAACAAAAAGGTTCCCTTTGATGATGCTACTAACAATGCGACAAAATTAATGCTCCACTAGGTGGCGTTATAAACTATATTAAACATTTTCATTTCACTGAATGATTGAAGCCGCCTTAAAACCCTGAACTATCAAAAAACAGCCGCATGCCTGCATTTTTGAAGGTGAAAAAGTGCTCACAACTTCTAAAATTTTTTGTTTACAAGCTTGGGAGACTCACAATGTCAGGTACCATATTTCCGATTATCATAAAAATTTCTTATGTTGGAAACGACTCATCCAAGCACGGGATGCAATTTATTCGAGAAACTACTTTAATGAAATACAAATAAGGTCAAGGTGCATATGGTGGCGGAACAATGAGGGTGATGGCGAGACATGTTTCTTTAGGATTTTCAGTTTTAGAAAGGAGGGACAGTCCTCCTGCAATATTTTGAGACTTAACAGAAATATTTCTAAAATGGGTAAAATTTTCCCGCGCCTTCGGAGTGCAATCGCATATTGTGCCGACTAAAACGTATCCATATTAGGCAAAATTTTCCTGTGCCTTCAGAGTGCAATCAAATATTATGCAGAGTCTTATACAGTAATATTTTCGGCAAAAATGGTGTAAAATATGATAAGCTAAGGTTAGGCTTGAATATTTTCTACCAAAGTCACCCGCATTATCAAGTCGTCTGGTTTGCCAGTATTTCCTGTCATTGCCACTGTTCTGTATTACAATATTCTAGTGGATTTTATATTAGTGTAGAAATATTGAATTGCTGTTAATTAACAATCTATTTTGAACTATTCAAACTGATATTTGTAGAAATGAAAATTAAAAAATATATAGGAAATTATGTAAACTGAAATCAGTAACTTAGGACACGATAAATACCTCAAATAACCAGAGCCATTACTTACAATAGAATAATCCTAATAAAATTTTGATTAACATGACTTAGAGTAAGATCGTATAAATATACAATTTTTTTTCAAATGCTTCAATAACGATAAAACTTTAATGAAATGGCATGGCATATAAAATGGTCATACGAATACCGAACAGTCCCTGGTTCAGTGATAATTCAATTTTGCTGTTGTTTATTTGGGCAGAAGAGGGGCAGAAGCGGGAACTATAAGAGAAGGCATTATGACATCATCACAACTGGAGTCTGGATATTTTTGCTTTCGGGGCATATCTGCCCATAGTAGTGAAGTGGAGCATGGGGTGTTGACAAAAATGTCATAGCATTATAGTAATGGGAATTTCAGAATAGCTTTTCTGGTGGATTCATAATAATAAACTATCCCGATCCAAAACTTTCCAATATAACAAATATTTCAGCATATCCGATTAAATTTTTATCCCAAATCGAGTAATTCAGAACAGAAATAAGTACGATATTCCTATCATCCAAAATGCCAAATCTAAAAGTGGCATCCCTATTTTGCACCAGAGTTCAATCTACAAGATGTACCGCAAACTTTGATTTTTAAGCTTGCATTCTTTATGCCTAATATTTTCTTTTTGATTAAATTGCATTTAGATTGGTTAGTGTTAGTTTGTCGATATGAGTTGTGGAACTCCATACATCGGCAGTAGGATTAGTTTAATATCCAAGGCGAAAATTCGTTATGAAGGAATTTTGTTTACCATCGATGCCGAAAATGCAACAGTTGCTTTAGCAAAAGGTAAATAAATTTTTTAATTATGAATTATTTAATAAATAATTTTTTTTTTATCAAGTCTATTAATATTTTTCTGTAAACTTTCATTTGCTGTGTATTTTCATTACAAGTATGATGAATGATTTTTTTTTGTAAAAATGACTGCCATTACACAAGTCGTGGAATCCCATCTCTCAGTTTTTTTCACTGAAATTCGCTCCGAGCAAGGTCAGAAGCAGTGTCTAAAAGAGACCAACTATCGGCTACTTCATAGCAAAAAGCTAATACAAGATGTAGTACCAGCAACTGCAGTCTTAGGTGGAAAGCACCCCAAATGGAACTGAACTGCTATGGTGAGGTGCTGTGAGTGGATCTGTCCCAGCCAATGGTAAAACCATCTTTCAGTTGTTTTTGTTCTTTTTAATCACCTTTTACAACATGCAGGAAATACATCTTGAAATATTATGTTCCAATCTCTGTGTAACTAATGTGATCACTGATTTTTTGTTTTTTCAATTAACGATCAGACTGTGACTGTTCTAGCATTGTAATTACATTGCAACTTACTCATTGTCATTTTCTGCAACATTTTAAAAGTCCAATTTCCCAATTTAAAACATCACATTATTGAGTTTCGATCAGTTCTATAAAATATGTTGGTATTTTAGTAGTTATACTATTTTGTTTTTAGTACTGTGTTCTAAGTGAGAATTGGCATTAGTTTCCCCAGTGTTCTTTTCGGGTAATAATTTTTGGCACAGTCCTATCAACGAAGTCATTAAATGAAACGTGAAACCGAGAAAATGACAGTTGCCTCGGAAAAATATACGCCCATTCTCATAACATTCTTTTTTTCTTGAAATACTTTGGCCAATACATGGACCGAAGACGACCGGTATATAATATCGATCAAATGCTGATATTGGCTGTATATATCCGCCAGCCTATATACAGGTTAATCTCTAATTTAGTAAATTGAAATTGATATTATATATTATATAATGCAAATCCGAAATCAAAAGTGAATAATATTTAGAATATGTCGTTTTTGAATGTATGCCGGTATATGTAAATCCATAGTGCTCCGAATAATGTTATTTTCTCAACACATTTTTTAATGCATTGTAATATTGCAGTAAGATCATTTGGAACAGAAGATCGCCAGACTGATTGCGTTGTTCCACCAAGGGATGACTTGTATGAATATATAATTTTTCGCGGCAGTGATATTGAAGATTTAACTGTGTGTGAACCTCCCAAGCCTCAGCAGCCTCCGCCAACTGCTTTGCCTCAAGATCCAGCTATTGTCCAGGTATATCTGTAAACTCATTGGTTTGTTAATTGACTTTACTGTTTACTGATTGGTGTAAAGATATGCATACATTTTGAAACAATTCTTGCCAGTATTTGGTTGGTGGTGAGATTCACTGAGCTAGCTTAAAACTGTGCTTCTGTTGTATTGTTTTCAGGGTCCTGTGATGTCGATTTAGTCTGATTTTTCTCTAGCTTTTTAATTAGCAATACTTGTTTTCAGAGTTTCCCTCTTGTCAAAGCAAATTTTTTTTTAAAATGTCTGTTTTTGGCCGCTAATCAGTGGCAGCTGAAGATCCTAAATCTTGAGAGAAGGCAAAAAAACCAATAAAATTCAGAATTGCATTTCCAGTCTCTTTTATGGTTTTCTAACATTTACCAGAAATCATATTCCTCTATTTCTATTATCTTTTTTTACTAAGGCTAGTGATGATAAACTTCCAATTCCAATTATTGCAGAACCAAGGAGTCTTACAACGCACATCATTGGTTTTATTTTCTAAGTTCTTTGTCTTCTATTAAAAGAAGTCTGAAACACAGTTACTGTCTTTTTCAGTCCGTTGTTACATCTCAACATTCTGGATTAGCTGCTTCAGCCCCTACTCATATTCCACCACCATACATGCCCCCATATGGATATGGAATGCCTCCATATGGAATGGTGCCACCCCCAGGACATCCACCGCACATGCCTCCAGGTCCGCACCCACCGGTGGGTCAGCCACCTAAATCAACACAACTAACTGCTGTTGCACAAAAACACCAGGCTCATGGTAACATTTTATTATATTGTAATTGAAAATAATTCAATAAATCTGATTGACCTTAAAGCCTAAGGGTTATTTTTGGTGTGTTTATCATTTAAATATTGGTTGTTAAAAAAAAACCAATAGAATGATTAATTTGATTGATGATGATGGTTGGTGTTAAAATGAAACAATTAAATGAGCAAACTTAATATTTAAAACTAACTGAAATTTAAATCTAAAGAATAGAAACCTTAAAAAAATTTTTTTGAATGTACCGGTATTTGCCTTCTGAAAATTCACTACACTAATGACATTACAAGTTAACAAAAAAACATCACAAATATATCATTGAATGCAATATTTTCCATGGACGTAATTAAAAATGATTGTTTTGAGAAATAATTGATTGACAAACACCATGTTTGAAGCAAGTTCAGTATTTGATGGGAGAATATTTATTTTTATACAAACTCGCTCTAAAACAAGTCTGGTGGCAGCACCTAGCAGAAACTAATCAACAGCCACATAAGTGACAGCAAGACCTAGTACAAAATGTAGCTCCTGCGCTCTAATTCTAAGACATCCCCAAGAGGACAGAACTACTATATTAAAATATAGTGAGTGAGTATCCTCTGTCCTGGGCGATTGCAAGACTATCTACCACTCCTTTCATTCACTTTTAGTCCCCTCTTACGACACAGTAAATATGTTAGGGTAACTCGGAAGCCAGCATCTACAGATCATATACATTTGTATGGATTCTATATTGTACAAATGTTGGTATTCACACGACTGTTTTTCTTGCCACATTTTCAATGATTGATTTTATTTTCAATAGATGCGAAATCAGCTTCTCCCGTGTCTCTTGGAAGAATTTCTCCAACATCTGATCAAGGAATACAAACAGGAAGTCCAATAGTTCAGAATGCAGATGGGTTTGTAATTTTTTTTCCTTGTTAGGTTGGTGTGTTTCAACTACAATAAGACTTCAATTCAGGTATTTAGCGTATGTATTACTTCATATCACAGCAGTGTTGTTACTATACATTCCTATTTCCATAGCCATATTGATGATTTTAAACCTTTTTATGCAGCTTTGCTACTACCAGACACAAAAAAAATGTTTAAATCCTCTTGTCACGGATATATCATGGAATATTGCCAATTTGCTAGATTTTATTCTGATTGAACCGGTTTTTGTTAGGTGTCCTGAGTAGAGGAGTAGCTGCCAATCTGGTCTGTACCTTTTAGGCCTCGCTAGCAGCTTTCTTTGCCCACACAGAAAGGCAATTAAAATAAATAAATAAAATTTGGTCTTTAATCACAAGGTATGTATTTTTATTATTTTCTCGAGATTTGTTCAATGCTATCAATCTCAAGTGCAATAACTACTCTTCTCTCTCTTGATACCTCCTAAAATTAAATGGCTGTCTTTATACTTTTACTCTATGATATTTTTTTTGAAAAAACAGTCGAAGATATGAAAAACGACGAGACTATCATGATCAAGATGGATCTCAGAATGGTGAAGGAATGAGAAACTCGTATGATTATCGGAATAAAAATCAGCAGAGAAATAGTAATTGGAGAGGAAAAAATGATTTCCATAGAGGTAATGATGTATAAGCAATGACATACTCATGGAAAAGTTTCAACATTCTTTATTGGATGCCACATAATACTTTTTTATTGCCCCCCCCCCTTTTTTTTTCCTGAAATTCACTCATTCGAGTCAGCCACTTATATCTATATCAATGATTACTCATACAGAGTTAGTGTGACTGTTGTTATAAGAATTATTTCAAGGTAGTAATGCAGTATGATTTTGCACGTCTTTTCGTTTATTTGATTGTAATTTTTTCAAACAAAATCGTGTAGTTTTGAATATTGTGTGGACTAAATCTCTTCTTTTTTTATGGATGGATTGTAGTGTTGTATAAGGGTTGGATAAGGCTCGAGTGCAATGATTAATGAGTTTCCTCATTGAAATGGCAATTTGTTTCAAAGCCACAGAAGCGCATAGAGTAGGCTATTTTTCCTCTGGTATGATACATTCATATTGGTAACATTGTTACCAAATATTCAGTGTTTTAACTAGTTCCGTTACTGTTACTACAGGTAATAACATCCATCATAGGCTAGTTTGAATGTACTTTGGTCAAATAACACAAAATAGGTGTGGGGTTTCATGCCTGTAATTGTAATGAATGATGACTTAATCTAAGATATTAACTTGAAATACCCTACCCACCACGCCCACCACTACAGTGTTACTAACAGTTGTTAAATAGAGTCATCACCTATTTTTATTGCGGTTCATTGCATGTTTGCATGTCTTGGCTATGTTTACAGGAAATCGAAGGGGTGGACGCTCACGGCCAAATAATAGAGGTAGATATAATGGTCCACGCAGAGATGTTTTGACTTTTCAAGGAGATTTTGATTTTGAAACTTCCAATGCCCAATTCAATAAAGAGGATATTGCAAAGGAACTTATGGATAAATTGAAAATATCAGGTATGAACCTTTTGTATTAGATCGAATCATTGGGTTGATTTATTACAAATTTACATTGTGGTTTTGATTCTTTTCGAACTTGCCAAATCAAAATTGCCAGGTGTTTATTTTATTCCAGAAACAAAATAAATTTGATAATTTTCAGGTATAGATATCCCCACCTCTTCAGATGAACCTTGTTGTTGCAGTTGACCACCTCTGTGACTTGGATGGGGCTGTTTGCTGGAGGCGATTTTTTAGCCTCAGCGTAATTTACTGTTCTTTCAATAGTTCTCGCATCATATTGGCAATTTGTCTCATAGTTGCATGGAAATATGGAGCACAAGTTCGTCACTGAATATTCAATGCATTAGTACTTTCTCAACACATTTCATGTATGTTATCAATATGCCAAACATGGTACTTGTTGGATGAAACCTCCGACAATTGTCCCTGACCAAACTTTGCACGATTCAGGATTCGATGGTTCAGATACATCATGCACAATTGTTCATGTGGGTGTTCGCGTGTAATCGGCTATGTAATGAAATTCCACAATAGTGATATCAAACACACGGCACATGTGTGAGTTGGATACTGATATATATTTTTCCCTTTGTAATCCAGGAAAGAAAGAAACTGAGAAGCCAAAGCCTGAAGATGGACTGGATAAAGTAGATAGTGGAATAGATTCGGCACATACTAATGAAACAGCTGAAGAATCGGATGATAGTGATAACCCGACATATTATGACAAGACCAAAAGTTTTTTTGACAACATTACTTGTGAGACCAACAATCCACGTGGGTAAGTAGATGTCATTGGCCATGGTCAGAATGTTCGCTGCTTTGCTACTCTATATTCTGAAGAAAATCGGTTCCATCAACAGAAAATTAAATAAATGGGGAATACTTCATGATCTGTTTCTTGCTAGAAGGTAAAATTGACCCTTTTTTGCTGTCTGGTAGGAACGAAACTGAAAAAAAATTGAAAATCATCAATACTGCTATGAAATAGCAGTGTTGATGGTTTTGAATATTTTTTGTTCTTCTTTTCTGTCATCCTGTCTCTGGTTATGAAATATAAATTTTATTAACTTTCGGGATTGATGATTTATTTGACGCTTACTCTATTCTTTTTATATTTCATGGCAATCTCTCATTGATTAATTTCATCTATGTGTTTTTCTTTTTGCGTATTGTGCTTGCATACGAAAGAAGAGGAAGAAATAATTTCAACATTCATGATGTTCCAGATACTCTTAACTCTTTACATTTAGGGAGCGTATTTCTTGGTCAGAAGAACGAAAGCTTAATACTGAGACATTTGGTACAACTTGGCGTGGAAGAGGTAGAGGATATAGAGGAGGCCGAGGTGGATACAGAGGTAGAAGTGGTGGGTATCGGGGAGGATACAGAAACTATAACAACTATGGTGGTTACAATCAAAATTATCGAAGCAATAACAGAGGATATTATGGTGGTGGAAGTTATAACAATCAAAGATACAACAATAACAGATGTAAGTTGTTTTGTTATTGTCTTTCTGTTGTTCAATATTGCTGTGGATTATGATATTCACTATGAAAATTTGATGCTGCAGGATTGGGACTTGTTTGCTATTCAAACATTTGCCAGTCAATGTATATTGAAGCGTATAAATACTGCCTGCATTCCTCATGCTTGATCCGTGCATGTGACTTCAATATGCCCTGATTTGATCCTGAGTAATTTTGGTCAAGTTACTGAAAGGACATCTGGTGTTGCTTGATTTCAAATCCTCTTTAATGTAGATTGTTTGAATTCTACTAAATCTGTGTACTCATCTCTCGCATGAACTCTGTGTCTACTGAACACATGAATTCCTATTTTTAATTCATCCCGATAACGCAATGGTAAGTAATAAGCTTTAAAATTTATTTTAGGGAAATGACTCTATACATTTCACAATGGTGTTGAAGTATACTTTAAAAATTACTCAAAACATCCTAAGGGATTTTCTTAACCTAATAATCAGTTATTTTAGATTTCTAATAAAATTAATTTTGTTTTTCAATTAATATTAATTGATTCATTTTGTAGTAAAAGCTCAAAACGGACATTTCAATCTTCCCTTAAAGATATATTGTGTAGTATTCCCTATTTGATAAATTTTTTTCTATTGTTACCCATTTTTTCGGTGTTTGAGTACCTAACATTTCACCAGTCTAAGCTGAACTATAAGGATAACCAACCCTGATTCTACATATTATGACTTTATTGATTTCTATGTTATAATATTCATGATCCTCCAGTACATGGCAGTGAAGGTATCATTACATTATATTTAGTGCAGGATATTTCTTGTTTTAGCTTGGAATAATGATGGATCCGGGGAAGGTCATGGTAATTGGCGACAGTATAACAACCGTGGTGGACGTCGTCAATGGGACAATCAAAAGCCACAGCATGATTCCGAAAACAAGCAGTCAAGCTCTTCTGTAAGATTTTAATATTTTTAAGAACAAGTCAGGTTCGAGCAGATGCATTTAATATTGTCAATCTGCTGATGAAAGTGCACAACATCAAAACAATTTTAACTTTAATATTTCAATTGTGTTATAGATCTAATATTCCTTGATCAGATATTTTCACTGACTAGTATTTGGGTAAATCTTTTTACTTGGAATTTAAAATAACTTTGTCATTTCAGAAATCTGGCAAGCCTGTTCAAGCTTCCTCGTAAAGGCCAAGGATATAAAGTACTTGGCATTTCATCAAGCTATCAGATCTGCTTGTTTGAATTCTTGCGACACATTTGTCTGTCATAAAAAAGATTTTCGTTATCTGAACATTGCACAAAATCTTGCTGGAATAAAGTACAAATTGTGTACAACACCAAGTCTACTAGATGATGTTGGATTATTGAAAATCCAGAAAGTAAATAACAATGGAGTTCCAGACATGCTATTATAGTTTCACAATTTCTTTTAATGCATTGCATTGACTTTGATAACTTTTTCCAGTAAATTAAAAGTTGGAAATGATATGTATGTCTCATGGCGATTTTGGTTGAATGAATTATTGAAAACACTGGTAGTTGTATCAATCCCACTATGAAATTTATATACATGTACCGGTATTAAGGCTGCTGGTAAGTAAGGATTAAAGTAGATATGGTGTCACTGTCAAGGGAGGTTTACATGCTACTATATGAAATTTATGACGTTGATTGTTACTTGTTAATGCTTCAGTGTCTTTCTGTATATCTGCTCAATGGCTGTGAAACCTTAGTTGAGCAAATTTTTATGAAGAAAAAAAATCGATGTGAGTGATAGCCTGAAAATTCCAGTGCCTCCGCTGCAAGTATTTTGGTTTTAGTTTCCTGCTTCGGCATTTATTAATTATGGAAATGGTTGGCATACATCTTTGGTTATTCATTTTTCTGTTGAGGATTTTCATTACTATAAAACAGTTTACGCTATGTTTTTTGTTGGTGGGTGAAGCAAGTTTAATAATTTTTTGGCGATTTATTTTTATAGCTGTTTTGTGAAACGATTTCCCAATGAATACACATTTTGGTTGTACAGACGTTGGAAACTTGACTGGGACTTTCCTAATTTTGAAAGTTTAGGTGTTCGTCTAACTTTTTTTATACGTTGCATGGGGAAGCGAAGTGGTGGTTGGTTTTAACCATTCTAGCCATGGGGCCCAGCTTATCTACTAGTAGCTGAGTATTAATTAATAAGTGTTAAATTCTGGATGTTTACTTAAAAAGTTGCTGTTACTACGTTTTGTTGTACTCTTTGCCCAAATAGATGTTAGTTAGTTCCTTTATAACGTTAACGTATACTTCGTAAGAATATTTTCAGCTTCAAAATCTTCGTGGCATGTAGATGATTTGAACTAGGATGGACTGATACCAGAACAGTAAGATATCAACCCATACTTCAACTGCATGAGACTCTAAAACTGTTAGGCTTGGAATTTGAAAATGCACTGGTGATAGTTCCCGATAACTCTTGATTTCACTGTGACATCCTTATCCACCACAATACCGCCCACATGCTTTGCTATTTGAATTACACGTGTGGACCCGGTTGCCGATGGGGCCCTCGCACAGAAGGGAAAGGAAGAGTGTTGACATTGCCAAGAAAGTTTGGATCAACGTCACACTTTGTTGTCAATTCTGCATTTCCTAAAATAATTTCTCAGAGTTTCGGTCATGTGCCTGCCACTTTACAGTTGAAGTATTTAAATAACAAAAGCCCTCAGCTGTGTTATTTTTGTTTCTGAAATAGGATTTTATTTCTATCCCGCGGAAGAAAGTCGATAACACGGCCCAACCTTATGGCGAACCACAATAATACATACGGTACATATAAAAGAGAAAATCCGAAAGACCAGCAAAACCTACAAGAAGTTCATTGCGTACTCTAATGCCTACACATAAACAGAGAGCCACATGAATTAAACAAAAAATAATGATTACACGGTCATTTGCAGCCGGGCGTTCCGATGGATGCGATCGCGGCTTCAAGCAGGGCATTTACATTGCATATACACAAAACATGGCTAGAACATCGGGAGGCTTCACCCTTAAAAAAAGTAGGCAATCTAAGGGTGGGAAAACAGTTTATGAATATAAAAGTGCTAATTAAGAAACCTAATGTGCAATAGATAATTCAACTGTGGCAACCTATAGCAGTATACAATACTAAGTACAACTCTAGAAACAAGAACAGGCTTTAATAAACTCTTTCACAGCTAAGCGTAAAGTGAACTGAATAGTAAGTACTAGATACAAGGCAAAAGTGAGTCAGACGTAAGCAAAGTAATCAACCAATTTAGAATCGCGTAATTATGGCGGTAACTCAGCAATTGCCAATTAACAGATAACTTTCAAATTCACATAAACAGTATTGAAAATTAGATACATCACAATAATTTTTACCATATTCTCCCTCGCCAATTTTTAATTTTATAAAAAGCACAAAAACAGTGATAACTGATAGTGAATATAACAGTCATGTGATCAGTTCCATTCGCCATATATTTCTGGAGGCCTTCCTATCCATTCCGATCGTCTCAATTCTTGAGTTGGTGGCTGTTGGTCAAACTCGTCTTTATCAGTATTGGTTGAGGGAACTTCATCAGAGCAGGGCCCTTTTAAAGATGAATTGTCTACGTTCATGAAGCTTTGCTCTGGTAAAGGACCTAGATCTTTTGTGGAAACAGGAGTTTTTTGCCATCCGAAAGTTTAACGTGTGTGAAACTCTGGTTAGCTTCTAATAATTCAACAGGATCACAAAGTGGTTCGTTTTTTGTGCGAACGAAACGACGGAGAAGGGCATGGCCAGGCTGCACAAGCTAGTCTGGTAGAGATCATCACTAATCACTGATTTCCTATTAAAGTTTAAGAATCTTTCGTCAGCTCAGCGCATAATTGACAGGATTTACGTCTTCGACAGAGTAAGGTGGTTCTTACTTCGTACAAAGTGAGTCAGTCTCGTAATACCAGGATGACCGAGACATGAATGAATTTCACGACGATCAGGAGAAGAAATGATGTAACCACATACTCGAGAGAATGTATCGGGCACAACATTTTCTTTGTCCAGACTTGATAGGAGGTCGTATGCGGGAGGCGTATTACTGGCGTAATACGCGTTATTATCATGATCCGTTTTATCTTCAACAACTGCAGTAATGTTGTCAAGGTAAGCGTAAGTTCCACGCAATTTATATTTTTTTATAAGAGAATCAATAGTTCTTCGAAAAATAGAAACACCGTTGGTAACCCCGAAGGGTAGCCTGCAGTATTGGTAAAGCTTGTCATCTGCTTCAAAAGTGGTTTATGGACCGTATTCCTTACATAGAGCTATCTGATAGTAGACGGATTTAAGATCCAAAGTACTGTAAACTTTGCCTTTTCGCGATTTGGTTAACTTGGTCATCAATCCGAGGAAGAGGGTAAGCATCAAGCAGTGTATCTATTATTGTCTGGGAATAATCAACAACCATTCGTCGCCTATGGCGTTCATCTTTGGTAAGCAAAACTTGAGCCCGCCAGGGAGAGTGGGATGTTTCAATAAAGCCCTCTTCTGAGGGATTTGCAATTTCTTTTCAAATGAGAGTTTTTGTTATCGTTGTTGAAGCGACGTGATTTTGTCGCAATTGGACGACAATCGTTTTGCAAATTGGAGAAAAGACTAGGAGTTGGGACATGAGAAGCTGCAACAGCGCATGATTTGGAAGAATTTTCTACAATCAAAGCATCACACGAACATCCTATTTTGGAAGTGACTGTATCGTGTAGTTGCTTGAAGTTTTGACCAAGAATAGCATCGGCACACAAGTTCTCAACCTAGCCAAACTCCATCCACAAACTTTGATTGATCACTGATCGTAATTGATAATTCTGTGGATGCCATTAACACACTAGAGTTCACAGGTAACAATTTGAGCTGTAATTTTTCAGCAACCTCTGCGTTAAGAAAACTTTCCGAAGCACCAGAATCTAATAGCGATTTTAGTTCCATTTATTTCGTTATCTAGTACAGATAGCTTGAAACATTCTGGGGGCCCTGCCAATACGGTGACTAGAAATGGCTTTATCAAACTAGAAACAATTTTAGGAGCGAACAGGTATACTTTTTGAAAATGACCTCTCAACAAGCATGGCATTGGACACCTATCGCTGGGCAGTGAAACCGCGGATGAAATTTGCCTCCACAGAAAAAGCATTTTCTAGAATTCGTCTTCTTCGACAAGGCGATAGAAGCTTGTGAAAAAACGGTTAGGGGCGGACAACTAGCCTCTGAAGATTTGGAACCGCGAGGTTCGACAGGACAAATACCTTCGTTGTGAACTGTTGCCATGGGAACAATTTGAGTAGAATACATGCAAGATTGTTTTGCGCACTGCCAAGCATATCAGCTTTATCAAAAGCAGTTTTAAGATCAAGAATAGTTTCTTCGAGAAGTCTTCGTCTAATCGACGGAGAAAGCAGGCCACTTATGAAAGAGTCTCGCATCATTTCGGATTTATAGACGTCAGCTGATACTGGTTGAAAATTACAATCTTTAGCTTACTCTTTCAACTCATGTAGAAATTCTGCAAGGCCCAGAGGAGATAAAAATTTGATCAACAAAGAAAGTTCATCTACTTCTGGGGGCTGTAGAGCTTTCTGTACTAGGTAAAGCGTAGCCTGGGCTGCTGTGACAAACACCGAGAAAGTTTTGAGCCAATGTTTATGAGTCTTAGCTGCTTCAGGTTCATTTGGATCTACCTCAAGTCCTGCTGGTTTAAACAGCCGGTCCCTGTTATTTAAGAGTTGCTTAAATTGTGGTAACCTGTGGCAGTATACAATACAAAGTACAACTCTAGAATCAAGACTAGGCTTCAATCGACTCTTCCACATCTAAGCGAAAGTGAACTGAATAGTAAATACTAGATACAGGGCAACAAGTGAGCCAGGCGTAAACAAAGTAACCAACCAATTTAGGATCACCTAATCATGGCGGTAGCTCAGCAATTACCAATTAAACAGATAAGATTTAAATTTACATAAACAGTATTGGAAATTAGATACATCATAAATATACACTGAATTGATTTTTACCTTATCAACCATAGTGCCATCAACCAATATCACAGCAGACACATCAGGATATTATGATATATTTAGACAACTTGGAGTTCAACGTCAGCTAATACTCATCTCAATTAGCAGTTATATTTTGTAAAAAAATGGGACGTCACGATATAGGCATGTCGGGAATACATCTGTATGGCTTGAACAAATAAATAGCATTATTCAGTAAGATTAAGAGAACTTGAATACCAAGTGCAAAAATGCATAACAACAACGTTCTCATATCCATGCCTTCGAATAAGACTGTACGAAACCAATACGGATGGTGTACAACTGACATGCTTTCGTCGCGAGAAAATAATCTGTGACGACACGATGCTGCTATTATGCATATTATTGCTTCAAGGTAGATTTTTCGCAAAGACAATACTCATCCCATCACTATTCATCACCACCGGCATACCAATCTCATATTATGCGCTATTTTATATATAAATAGGTTCAATAATATTGGGGAGGGAACATAAGCATATCCGTCCCCCATTGTTAAGTTATTGAAGGGTCATGTTCCTCCGCCAGTTACGCCTGCGTGTGACACGTATTCGAACATTTCCAACTGAATCTTTGCGCGCACAAAACGAATTGATCTCTGTAATTTGTAGTTCATTTCCATCATATGGCGCTTCTGACGTTATCAAAATAATCGCTCGCGTCCGTACCGTCCCGTATTCCTAACGCCTTCATCGACTGAGCTAAATAGCTAGCAAGTGAGAATCTATGACATTCCGAAAAACTCCAAAGCCTGTTTGCTTCGTTCTGAAATTAATAGGAATTGTTTTTATCCTGCGGTAGATGAACATCGAGAACATGGCTTAATCATATGGTTAACCACGACCACCCGTGCAGACACCAGTTCCGAATCGGGAAAAAAGTTTTTTTTTGACTTGTCATATTTCTTGTGCTTCCCCGAACCTGTAACATCAAAATAGCTAATATGTACGTCAGTACACCCCTATATCGAAAAGGTCGGAGGGATTTTCGAAAAGCTGAATTGTATGCTCATTTGGGGAAAAATTAGATACACTTAAAAATCGGGAATTCTTTGAGACAATGTAGCTAATTCATGACGATTTTTTATCTTTAGAATTAATACTACTGGCTCCTGGCACGACGAAGACTTGATTAACCGATGTAAGCGTTATTTACCACCACTCCATACTTTATTCCGGGAGCTTACGTCTCACATTTCCCAAATCTCGACTCTTTCACAAAACTTCAAATTGCTATTTTTGGACTACTTTATAAACGTTAGCGACTAACCATACCTATGTGCCAAGCAAAAAAATCTCAACCTTGAACGTACAGTTCAGATTTGAAGGTTAAACGTGCACAAAAAACGATGGTCCCCCGCTTCCATCACCCTATTAGAAATACAAAAGACGTGGCAACACTATGAATATTGGTACAAAAAAGGAGAGTACAACCTGGGTAGATACAAACATACTTAGTTTTCAACATGTGCTAATGAACATGTAATATCTAGTAGATGTGTGGCTAAAAGCCCATTTGGAGCCCATTCAACATAAAAAAATTACACTATTCGGTGTCACTTGGCACCCAGAATCCCCAAAGACAAATGGACGACTTAAAAAGGATGTAGAAATTACATTTATTAATAGGAGCATATATTATCAAAAACAAAAATCACTGCACAATCTCGCAACCGATAGATTTATTAAATAACCAACTAGCCAAGATCTTTGCACAGTTGCAAACATTTATCGCTTTTTGTTTCACTGACATCATGAACAAAATTTGCAACAATATCAGAAAAAATTTACAACAATATAATTAAGACAGCAAATCAAGTTTCAGTCAAAGTGAAACATAGGGATGCACCGATACATTTAACCACACATATCATAACTTAAATATCTGTACATCGAAGTGGTTAAATTTTGAAGCTACACTATAAATATATATTCAACATGTACCACTCAAATGGATTCCTCGTTTGGGTTGCATCCGAGGGTTTCTGATGGTTGTTCCCTCATGATGTCGACAAAGAAAAGTATTGGGAGATAAATTTTAAAGTAGAAAGAGCTTAATGGTTGAAAACAAGAGGTTGGTAAAAAGACCAGGGTCGATAAAACATACTTTCAATAATGGCACCTTTAAGACAGTGGCCAAGCTGACATTCAACTCAACAAATTTTGTTGCTGCTTTCAAAGGTGTGAGAAATGGATAAAAAAATTAAGATCACAAAATAGTTGCCAGATTGTTATAAATATAAATATATACTACAAACATTTTGCTACGTTACTTAAATAAAGTGTAAATATTAACTTGAACAGAATAAAGTCCTTCATATTAAATATACCCAAAATTTTTCAAATTTCGTTGACAACATTTCAAATAACTGGTATGGAGTCAAACTTTACCTAATAAAATGACAACGGAACAGAATATCTGGAACAGTGCAAAAATAAGAAAACAAACTAACTGAAGCCAAACACAGTATGAAAGTCTTTTGGTGAATGTGATTTCCTGTTAGACCGATTGTTTTATAACCAGGGTTTCATGATTAATGATTTTCTTAAAGAATATTATCAAATTTTTCAATGATTTTAATTAAATTGTTTTATCTTTAAGCTTAAAATTTGTGCATTTAAAATTGGAACTAGGATAAAGTTTTCAACCTGCAAGGCAAAAAAAAATTAATATGAGCAAATTTATATATATTGTAGAAACATTTCCTTAAAAAAAAATCAATATATGAACAGCTACTTCACATCTGTGACAATTCTTGCAATTATTTCTTGGAAACCAAATGAATTTTGTTAAGGAGATTTTGAGCATTTAGGTAACAAGAAGTATGAAATTTTGTGAATAACATTCATGAAGGATAAATATAAAAAAAGATCAGTCAGTTGATAACAGCAAGCAAAAAACACACCAATGTATCTGCAAGAGGTCGTGGTTCACCTTATGATTAGGCCGAATTCTCGGATTTCCTCTCTAGCAGAATAAAAATGAAATACTATCCTATAGGGTAAATGAAAACTAATCAGTGCTCGGAATATTTCCATCACGCTTGGTTGCAATATTTTTTGATCGTATAATACTGTCAGAGAAATTCAGGTCAACACCGTGCCGTCAGGTCCCCCTAAAAAGTATTTTATTTTGTCAAGCAGAAGGCACAGATGGACCACACCTTGGTGTCACAATCCATCAGTGACTTAAGCTTAACAAAACCATGTGTGCATAAAATATTTAGGACTTCTATTTGTGAGTTGTGGTAAACGGAGGGTTTTTATGAAACAAATTTTTGAAGTAGAGCAAGCAGATCACTCTTATGGATCTTGAATGTTTACCCTTGTTAAAGAGACAAATTCGCATAATATGAAGTCTCTTTTAACCACTACTAATGCAGAACTATAAATATTCTCACAATATCTATGTAGCAGCAAACATTAGGACACTCTGCAAAGAAAATTAAATAATCTAAAATGTTTGTCAATAATTCAATTTCACTGTACAGAAGATATTTTTTGAACAGTAAATCTGTGATATATATAAACATAGACTCTTAAATTTACTTTCCTGAAATATAATTTTTATTATAGCTCCTGAGCTCAATTTCTTCCAGTCTAAATATTTTGTAATTCTGTGTTGGAAGTAAAAATAAATTATTGTTGTTGTTGCGTGTGTTCAGTATATGGTACTGCACTTTATTCACACCATGTATCATGATTTTTAAAAACCAAAAAGCAGCTGGATGAAATGTTCTTAATAAGCACCAAAAAAGTCATGTCAAATCGAGTCATCAAAGACTGAACAAGATATTAAAAAGGAATATTCCATCACAACAAGCAAAATTAGTGCTCACAGTTTTATAATCCAAACTGAAATTTTGAAATTTTATGACAGCTAATGATTCTTAGATTTGTTAATCAAAATCAACTAACTGCCTTATACAAAACAATTGAGTGAATTAAAAATGTTAAATTACTACTCTGTTACACAGGCCAGAAAGCAAAAATTACTCAAGTAGGTATATTTAATGGCTTTGAAAACTTTTGAATCGTGCGAAAAAAATAATGTTAAGGGATCAAGAGAAAAAGTTTTTTTCCTATTTGAATTGTTCTAAATATTTTGTGAAATACTTTACAGCAATAGATACATATCACTACCACAATCCTCTGCACACATGATAAAAAAAGTTATAATTTAATTTTAAACAAACTGTCATCAGTTATTTCAGCAACCTTGTGTGGTTTCAACATTGTCATTAAATATTCATTGAACTTTGGCAATATAAATATTGGAGTACATCATGATTTGGTCATATATCATCACAAACATAATATTTTTATGGTGACAATCACAAATTCAGTACAGTTATTAATAATTTGGAGAAAAAGTCACAATTTTGGACATCATTACAAATTAGTCAAGTAGGAAGAGAAAAATACATTTATGGACTAAAAGAAGTTCGATATTGAAAAACTAAAAATTTGTAAAAATCATTGACCAAAATGTAATTTTTTCGATAAAAATTTCTTTCATTTGCTATTTTTCATCAGAATCAAGTTTTGCCAACTTGGAAGGAGGGGATATGAAAGAATTGAAACAACATTATCACTGAAAACAAATACAATGTGTAATCGGATATTTGGAATGAGGAGTAATAATAATATCCATTGTACTTGAAACAAACAAGTGATGTTGTAAAAATAAACTAATAAGGAACTAACAACAAAGGTAAAAAGCTATAACATTGTTACATTACTAACACCCATTACTGTGAAAATCATTACTGGTACTCAATACTTTTTGTGGAGAAATTGGAAATTATAATATTAGTAATGTAACTATTTGATGGATGTCTAATAATAGAAAATAAAAAGGATGTAAAACTTCATCATTCAACCGTCAACTGCAAAAAATAAGTAAAGTAAATACTATATTTATAATAGTTAACCACTTACAGACCGTGGCAACTAACCGGTTGATTTTAGTAACAGTTTGTAAATTTAAATTTGATTTTTGAAAGTAATTCAACATTTTGAAATAATGGTTAAAAGTACAGAGATTTACACTAAACTAAACTGAATATTTTTATGAATGGTCTGTAGGTGACGGCAAATCTTTTATAGGTCGTAAATCAACAGTAATGTTTGTGTAAAATCTTGTCTGGGTAATTATTGGAGTTCTGTATTGTAAACTGTTCAAACCATCAACGAAGTTTCGATCTGCAGAATGTTTCAACAAACTAAATCTAAAAAAAAATAAAAATGTATGATAGAAAAAGAATATTTGAAATATTGAACAAACAGTCTTAATATTTTTTCATTCATGGAATTTGCATTAAAAATAATCTGGCATGGGGACACCCAGTCAAATTGAAATGTTTAACAATTAAAACTCACAAACTGTCTAGACCAAGGTATAGTTTTTATTCGAAAAAGTAGGTATTTTATAATTCTGATTAAAAATAATTTCATTTCTGATTGTGAAAAGATTGATTTTGCTGTGAATTTGCTACGTAATGAGCAAAACATGGTCCTATATCAGCAATTTCGTTTATCTAAAATGTTCCAATTATATTTTACTTGTAAGTATAGTGAATTTTAAAATAAAAAACGGCCTTAGTTGACTTGATCCGAATATTTGGCTCTGCTAGAATTTTAAACAAATTTAATTTTGCTCTTCGATTAGTCTAAAGTTGGGGTTGTCAGATGATGAATAATCTTGTTATTGCGTGAAAGTGGTTTATTTAATCTGGTCAATGTTAAAACAAAATGTTTGAAGAAACTAGATTGTGAAGCTAATATGAGACGTGATCTGCCTTTCACAGAGCCGTGCAAGCTTTTGGTATCCAAAAACACCTGCACACTTCCCATTGTTTTACAATCAGGGTTGATATTTAACCTGTGTTAGGAACTCTCTCAATGATATAATCACAATCTTGCTGTAAAATGGGCAATCAATATATGCCAAAAAACAGTGCATTTTACTGAAATTTTTAAAATAAAATCTATAAAGTAGATTGAATTTTCAACATCCGAACACACATAGTTATGTTACGCACTACGCTTATCTTTCCTGTACAAACAGGATAACTATGATGCTGCTTCCTGTCCATGTTTTGACCGAATGATGATTGCAACTACAAAACAATAATCCAAATCGGAAAGATTTCGCTATCCTATATTTTGCTACACTAGACTGCCACAATATCTGCTACTCATACATCCGTAGAAGAAAATGGGTTTCAGCAGGAAGAAATTAGAAAATGGGAGGCATTTCATGATGCTTATCTTGCTATTAAGAAGAAAAGTTTAATTTTGAGTACCTAGTGGCCAACCAACTTAAAAAAAGGTTCAAAATTATCAATACTGCTAGGAAATAGCAGTGTTGATGGTTTTAAAGCTTTTTTGTACATCCAACGAAGATGATATGAACATTCTGGACACCCGAAAAAAAAAATGAATTTTTCCACTCTGCACAGGCGACTATATATATAACGAGGAGCATCCCCATGAAAAAAAAAAACGATCAAATGCAAAACAGAAAGACAAGGCCCTATAAAACTTGACCAGAAACGTTTAAAGTAAAAATTTTGACGTTTTAAAAATCCTAAACAATTCATAAAATATGACACATATTATTTATCTGTAGGTACTAAACTTACCGTCCAAGAAATTGTGCTTCTTGCCCATGATTCTTTTTTATTGATTGATATCTTCCATATTCATCGGGTGGTCTTGATACATTGAATCCACCTTGTTTAATTCTACAAGCAAGATTGTAGAGATAAAAGCACTGTTAGCTAAGAATAAAAGTACAGGTATATGTAACACAGACTGGCAGAATAAGAGTTACTTAGACGGGTGAATATTGACCACTTGTTTCTTTTTAACAGAATATCAACCGCGAATGAATAACTTCCAACAGTGAATTTGGCACAGATATTTGATAAGCAATATTTCCAATGAGCGGTATGTATGCTGGGTTACAAGTAAATATACTTTTCCTTCGTTTCCTTGCAGTCCCCTCTTACGACAGTAAATATGTTAGGACTATTTTGAAGCCTCTAGCTACAGGACTGAAATAAACAAATGAAAAGGAAATTGTCTCAAATCATATCTCACACAATCCGAACAAGATTATTTAACTCTCCAACTACAAAAACCCAATATACTCTACCTTGTATAGAAATCATCATCTTCTCCACCCCAGCCCCAGAATTGATTTGTGAAACCATTTACTTTTTTGAATTGTTGAGTTGTGCATCCACTCACACCACCAAAAAACTTTTCATATTCAAGACTGAAAAGAATATTATCAAAGCGATTGAGAACATTAGTTAATATATATTTATTCTAATATACTACATATTTTTAATCAATGTTCAACAGTAATGAAATATTTCATTATTTGAAGCAACTATCTAAAATTTTCAAGAATCAACCGCTTGTTTTATCATGCAGGATTTTCCTTGGACCTCTCTACACGATATATCTAGTGAACGGCAGAATTTTTTAGCAGTTTAAACACCTGGTAACAGTTTTAATTGAGAGTACTAGTCAGAAAAGTAATCGAAAACTGAATTAGCCTGCTATAGATACAAATTAGAATGATAACTTACTGGTATAAATGTATATCCAGTTGTGTCGCATAATGTTTTGGCATTCCAGAACATCCATAATAAGTTCTATCATTTTCAGGAATGTGATCAACATCATGGAATACAAAACAGTCAAATTTGTCCCGCTTCATCGCTTCTTTAAATCCAACGTTAAATAACATAGCACGGTTGAAGGGATAAGCACCAGACTATAGATATAAACAAAATATTTCAGAGCCATTGATAGAATAATGATTCTAATACCAAACTAATTAAACAGTCTAAATTTTTGAATTATTGTGGAAATTGATGTGGTGAAGAAGTTTTATTTAGAATGAACAACTAACGGATCACTGGAAGCTCCACCAAACATAACAAAACTTTGGGATAACAACAAAGTATTAGCAGTAGACCTGTCTGAAACATTCGGTTCGATAAGTAAATTCATGAATTATTGAATTCAAATTTCTGCGCTAACCCAAATCAACATACAGTAATGAAAAATGTATGACCTTTTCAAAGAATACATTCAAAAAAGAGGTTATTGTTTGTTTATTATGACTATGATACAGTCGTTCGACTCGATTCGCAACAATTTCTTTGATTCAATTTTGTATAAAGTTATTTGAATCATTTTATTTTTTCGATTATTCTTAAACTGATTCATTTTGCAGTGAAATCGTAATATATGCTAAACTTTACTTCATAAAATCTGGCATAAATCATGACTTTACTGCAAAATGAGCGAAATAAATTATGGTTAAATATCAGCAATTTCTATTTACCGGCATATAATAAATTTTTAATACTGTTTACGCTATGCTGTACAGACAACCCTACCTACAAGGCTGTACCCCAACATCAATAGTTAAACAAGATTCGCAGATGCCCAGGGATTTATTTTGGCATCTACTTTATAATAGTGAAAGTGTGCAAGATATTGAAACTCTCTTTTGGTTGTTATGATGTTAACAAAAAGTGAACGAAATAGTTCAGATTGTAAATCAAGTGATTAATCAAGTATTTATCTTCAAGATTAATATTCAAAATGACATGAACATTCTGAGAAATTGGAAATACAACATTCGATGGTTCTCCATATTAAAAAATCAATGAATGTACAACAAGCATTGGAAATTCACATTTAAGGGCTGATATTCTAACTAATTTGTTAAGACAAACTTCAAATCTTTAGGAATATATTTGAATTATATTTAAACCCAACAATATGATTCAAATCCTCGTGACAATATGTTTTTTTAAGGAAAGACTTGGTCAATCTATGGCTCACACAAAAACTTCTGGACATAAAATAATTTTATTGAACAAATATTAGTTTTTTCAAGCCAAAACATGTTCAATATACTCTGTCGATAACGGAGCCATTCTTCTTCCTAGTTAAAAATTGACTAAACCCATATTTGTTTTTATACAGAGGTAGACCGATACTACAGTAAACAATACTATGGGGGCGTAGCCTATTGGTTTTCAGCAAACCAAAAAAGTGTAGTTTTATACCCTTACAACATTTTCAAGTCACAAGGGCTTTATCAATAGAGTCAGTGACAAATCATAATAAACTTGACGATAAATTTAATGAACAATTTGATCACACAATACCAATGGACTTCCCCAAAAACTTTGTAGATTAAAAGGAAGGTAAAATTGCTTCTTTATTGCTTCAACAATTAAGATGTATTGCATGTGCTGTATGTATCAGAGCAGCAAATATGATGAGCTAACTGATGATACAAGCAGTGGATGAGCAGTTTAATACTTCACAATAGTATGTCACGACCTTTCATATTCATATATCCCTATTCAATAATAAATTTCTGCAGCGTATCTACCATTGATATGTATATTTAAGAACACTTTGTGGGTATATGCTAGATTCGTAGTAAAGCATAACAAATATTTATGGGGGGTGTGGTGAGTTCAAGTTTCAACTTGCTGTTTACCAGTTGAGTATTAACAATACAACTTGTCGTTTCCTGGCAACTTTGAGAATAGATAATTTTCTAAATCAGGGGTTCCCAAACTGGGGGTCACGTAGTAACGAACTTCAGAGGTCACGGAGTGTATCCCAATTTTACATGAAGTACTGCATATGTTATTGTATTTTTCTTTCATATTTTTTTTAAACTTAACCATAGCCTGATGCACAGCAGTTTTACTAACGGCAAGCCTGATGGATATTTGTCATTCTGTATACCCCCCTTCTTTTAATAGGCTTATCTGAGCTCGTTTTTCTGCAGAAATTGCATTATTTTTCCCCATTTTTTAAGGAAGCAGGTTGTGAGTTTACAAAGAGCAAAACTTACCTGAGAATGCTATATAAAGTTCGAAAATAGAATTTACTTTGAATTCGGCAGATTATTAGGTCAAGTGTTTTGTTCCCAAATAAAATGAATTATTTTCATTCGTACTGATGTGTTGATACTTGGTCTTAAACTTTTGCACAGCACTGTATTTATGACGCCATAAAATTCTGCCTCTACTTACAGACGAGAGCCAAGTTACCGAAAACACAGTTTAATTAAACTTTAGGAGCGCAGTGAGTAGAGCGTGCCAGTAGCTAATTATTAAAAAAGACTGATCAAATGGTCAGGTGGTTAAAACAATCGAACGATAAGGATAATAAGGCTATGGCAGATCATGCTGAAGCTGCAGTATGGGTTCACTTTTATATCGGAAAACAATGCACGTCGTCCACTTTGTTTGATCTGCAATGAAGTGCTGGCAAGCTGTTCCTGTATAGCCTAACAATGTTTTGAATAACGATAGCTTGAATTTAGTTTTTGCCTTTCAATAAATGTCACTAATGTAGGCTATATTTCGCACTGCTTATCATTTTAGTAGTAGGCTTTGAATACTGGTAGCTTGAATTTAGTTTTTTATTTCAATAAATGTCACAAATGTATATTTCACACTGCTCGGGGGTCGCTGGAAAATTTTCGGGAGATTAAAAGGGATCCCGAGTTTGGGAAGCCCTGTTCTAAATCATGGAGTGGAATCTGAGTAAATAATCATGGCACGTCACATATGCGCCACAGATAGAATAGTAGACTATGTTCAGGATAACATTACTGTGCGTCATCCTGCTAATGAGGCAACTATACAACAAATTTTCGATATTTTTATAATACCAAAATTTGATACTTTCATAACTTTAATGCGTTTTGGAGAATATTGTTCTTTGCACATATAATATTATTTCCAGAATACATCATTTCCTGATCATTATTAAGTTAATAAAGTCAGAAACATTATAATAAAAAAATCCTTTGTTAAGCATGGGCATAGATGGAGCGTGCATGATGGATGATGGAGCATAGATGGATCATGTTTGATACAACCAAAATCTCTGAATGGTATGATCTTGTACTATCTCAACAAGTGCTTGAAACCCAGTGCTTTGGATTTGACATAGTTTGAAAGTTCAACTTAATGTCAATTACTAAAAGTGAAATTTATGTCCTGTGGCATCATTTCCTGCATGTCACCTGGCACGTTTCCAAAATTTCACAAAGCTAAAGTTTTATGTGATTGGATTTGAATTTCTCCCGAAGAAAGCAAATTGATGCGAGGTTTACCGAAATCGAATGTCTGTTGAATTCAGAATTAAATTGAATAATTTTTTTATTAATCGAATCGACAGTATTTTAATAAAAAAAATTTAGAAAACTGTTGAAATACCAAAATATACATCTATTTTTGGAAAATATATACTTTTTCAGTATATTGATTTCAACTCACTAGGGAAATTAAATCAAATAATTTATGATTCGCGAATCAAGGTTCAAATATTTTGGACAGGTAAGTGCAAAAATTCTTCTCATAGATTCAAACTAATCAGTTTAATGACACACTGGAGCAGGAGTAACATTAATAAAAGTATTGGAGAAATATTTTATATCATTTTTTTCTCAGAAATTCGTTTGGTTGACGATCCACAAAAGGACATATCTGTTCTGTTATTATGAAACATTCTTATAGTCACAGACCAGTACTATGGACCTGAAACATTTAACCTATTAAGCGTTTTTGAAAAAAGTTTCATCATCGGAATGTATCATACTTTGATTGGTACTTGACACACCGCTTTGGTGAAATGCAGTGAGTGGTATCTGCCTTGGGTGAGGGTAAAACCACCTACCACTTCTTATATTCTTTACCATTGTCTGTAAAATTTTACCAGCATTTGGCACTTTAGCAAAATTTTCTATCCAAGTAAATTGTTTTAAGGGATTATCAGGTCCAACAGATGTATTTTTGTTAATACAAGAATGAGAGGAAAGAACTTCAGGTTATAGGTTGAAAAGCACTAATTAGTTATAATCGCAGAACAATAGTTATGAATAGAACAGTGTTCTCCACATAATCAAATGGTGAGCAGTCTAGCACACAAATCAAAACTTTTTCTGAAACAAAAAGGCAGAAGGGAACAAGGAAATATATCTTTACACACTCCCTACTCCACAAATCCTGATCTATACCTAATAACGTAATAAAGATAAAAGATAGAAACTATATTAACGATTAAAACAAGGCAATGTTTTCATAGACGCTGAATAACGATCTACGGTATAAAAAATGCCTTACTTCTTGGAGTTTCAAAAAAAGGGGTGGGGGGGCAAAACACTCTGAGCAAGGCCGAAGGAGTGTCTATAAGAAACAACCAACGGCCACTCGATAGCAAAGAGCTACTAAACGATGTCGTAGCAACGATATACTTTAAACTGAAAAGATTTAAAACAGAACTGAACACCACCATTGTAGTGAATTTTATATCATAAATGTTATTTCGAGTGTTGAAGGCAAAATTTTTTTATGTGTCTCATTGAATATGAAACTCCATCAATCGATAATTTTCCTAATGAGCATTTGGAAAAAAATCTTGGGATTTCCTATGTTTTAAAGAACTCAATGGTCTTCAGATAAGCTATATTTTACTGCAATTTAGACGCGATTTACTGATATTTTGCTGCAGAATATGCCTTGCTAAAAAAATATTTTTTATTATTCACGATCTAAAAAACTTAGTTCTAACATGTTGAATATTGTTTCAACTTAACTTCCTTGATAACATTCAGACTTACCACGTTGACTTGTGTTAAATACAGATTTTACCATGTAATATAAGAATAACTAACCTGTTCGACTAAAAATATAGTGAAGTCTAAATGTTGTTTTAACAACATAGGTAATAAATGTCGCAGTAAGATCGGGAGGTGTTGATGACGATTCCGGAATGGAATTAAAAAAGCAACCTGGAACAGAGAAATATATTTCGTAATGAAAAACAAGAAGTTGATGATGTATTCCAGCCAGAAAAATTATAACTTGACCTCTTTTGTTAAGTACTTGTGGGCGCGATGGCCTAGTGGTTAAACATGTTGGCATCGCAGGTTGAAGACCTCGGGTTCGAGTCCCGGCGAGTCCGGCTCGCTTATCCACGCCCACCACTCAACCCAGGGTGTAATAACTTGGGTAGGCTAAGCCGAACAGGAAAAGATCATATCTAATTGTAACCCTGTCCGTCTACAAGTGGTCGCTGTTACAGGGCCTTGGACAGGATGATCCACTCAAAGAAGTGGCTATAAAAAAAAAATAAAAAAAAAAAAAAAAAAAGTAAGGGTGGCTGACCGAGCACGCCAATAATTAGGCTCGGTCCATTTGTGGTGCATGCTTGACAAAATAAAATTCTATATGTGATTATCACATAAATGTATGATGCGTGACGTACAAATAGCAGCATCAGATTTTGCTAAAATATGAAGCTCAATGTGATGACAGTTTTCCATGATACAGAAATAAAGAGTCTCCGTGTAAAAGACATGTTCATAGTTAAAATTGAACATATTAAAATTATGAAGTTATCAACCAATTGTGCACCGAAGGGGCAGGTTGTAATCCACCAAGCGACCCAGTTAGGGAATCAATATAAATAGGCCGATAGTCTGTGGCGAATGCTGGACATAAAAACAATTTTGAATATGTCATAATGAACAATTAAATTTGAATATTGAATACGTTCTATCATTATGCATACTTGCGAAAACAGCCTAAGGCTTTTTTACAAAAAGAAAATTATTATTACCTGTTTAACAAGTAAAATGATAAATTTTTATAGTACAGTATTATAAAATATATCATTTGAATCCAAATTCATATTAACTGTAATAAATTTAAAATTTATTTTAAAAGTATCAAAGTACCATTATAGACAAAAAACTAACAACTGGTTTCATCAAAGTATTGGCGACTCTATGTTCTCATAGCACATAGCTGTTAACTTCGAATGCCTGACAAGCAGACTAGTCATTATTCTGACATCTCAGACAAGATTTTACAATCCCAGCATGACATATTTATTTCGATTAACAGTATTTGGTATATAATCAAAAATTTGAGACCAGAAAATAATCAAGTGTATTATCCTGATCATAGAAAAATATTTCAGTAATTGAAGAAGTGATTGGTTGAAATATAAAACAGAAGTCCAAGAACTTATAAACAATACTCACTTTATACTTTGGAGTACAGTCATTGGGTTTCCATTTCCCACCCATTTTAACAACATTAGAATAATTTTTGTATATATCCGACAATGGTATTTCCGTCATATTGACATAAAATGGGCCCGCTGTAAAAGGTAGTAAATTGACTTTACAATTTGTGCTGTCCCTAAATATTTAGGTACTTTCAAATCCTGAATAAAATGTGTTAGTTTCTTCAAATACTCCAAACATAACGAAAAAAGAAAACGTCTATTAAATTACAGCATTGTATCACAATACCCTCAAAGAACATGTCTCCAACGCTTGGTAAGTTTGTTTGATACGAATTCAACCACATCAGTTAATCCAAGGTGTGCTAACTCATTCTTGGAAACAGGTACTCAGCCAGGAATTTTTAAAGGCTCCAAAAAAATGATCAATAATTTTCCAAAACCCTATGGGTCCTAGCAACAGGTTATTCATTGCAAGTCGCACTTACAAGAGGCGACTTGAAGGAAGCAATGAAATGGTATATTGTGTTCATTCACCCAGGGCAGACACTACTTTCTGCTCACAGATTTTAGATGCCTTTGCTCTCCCACAAACGTCCTTGTCTTTAAGAACAATGCAGCAAGCCACGCGAAATTTATTGTAATTGCCATCATCGTCGAACCAAACGAGATAATCGGGACATATGCCTCGCGTCGATTGCGAATTATTAAAATTGACATATTGACAACATTCAGAATCGTTCTATTATGTTTCAAATTCGCCAATGAAAAAACCTTTTAATCACAAGTCATTTCTCTCCAGAAAAAACAGCGCCAGTAAAAGAATGTTTTTGTTTCATTTTTCCACATTGTGGAATATATTTATTTGAGCAAGGTTTGGTTAGATTCTGCCCAACTCACATATTATAGTTAATCGAATCAACTATTTTAAATAAAAACTTGTTAATAAATGAAATTAAACAACTGATTAATAATGCTATAACCGTGCTCAAAAGGAACGATAACAGGGGATTTACAACACATTCAATCAACCAGCAAGTTGATAAAAAAGGACAATAATTGTTAATTGTTTAACTACATACATAGAAAAAGACTGATACTTTATGGCCCTTACGAGACGAAAACGCTATCGGGGATGCCACATGAGTTACTTGACTCTATTATAATTTTTTTTAGAAATTTCAAACGGGAGGGCGATTTGAACTCCAAAACCTTCTTGCTGGCTGCGCCCATGATTGGAAATTCACAAGTTTTCCACTATATGCATGCCAAGGTGCACATAAATGACAACAAGTTAAAACTTATATCCTTATTCCTTCTCTATCGCAACAAGTAAATAATAAATGAATGCTAGTGAGAATGGGGTGGTTACTGCTTGGAACCAACAAATTTACTTACTCATTTCTGGAAATTTTTCAGGGCATGTTTGATTTGGAAGGTATGTGAATCCCGGTGGTAAATATGTTGTTGTGGTTGTGACTGGAGGTGTTTTTGTAGAAACTGAAAAATATTTTAGACAGTGGATATAAATTAGTGCTCAGTCATTCAGATACATTTATTTTTCAAATTAAATATTGAATCATAAGATTTCAAATCAAATTCTTTCGAATCGTTTGGTCAAAGATTATTTCGAATCTAAAATTTCCTTTTATCAAGCAAAAGGCATGATTTCTTAAGCAACTCAATATTTTGCGGAATTTATTAATATTTCCTTTTTAGAGTTTTGGCTGCTTATGTTAAGCATACAACACAATTTCCGGAAGTATTTGTGTGGGTAGACATTTGCGCATCTCTTAAGAAATGTGGCCACGATTTCATGATTTATAATTATTTGACTAAAATATAATTCCAATGCTATTTCGTAGCAGTATTGATGACTTAGAACCTTTCTGTCAGTCTGTTCAAGACCATGGGGTCATTTCAGCCCATGCACTTCAAAAACCTTTTTAGGGTTCTCTCGTGTATTTGAATGTATTTATTGTTGAAGCCTTAATTTGAACGAATAGATTAAAAAAGGAAAAAGGGTTTGCTCCATGAATTATATGCGGCAAGAATTTTATTTTAAATAAAACTCCAAACATTCATAAAAATGTCACTAATACCATACCTGGTTTTTCATAGTATTCATTCATTGCAGAATTTCTAACCATACGTTGGAATGCATCCACACTTGCATGTTTCATTGAATCATAGAAAGAATGGCGCATGAGATGGAACCGGTACAAATATGTGTTAGCTGAAATAAAAAAGTCCAAAAATTAATTTGCTTATGTATGTCTTTTAAATAACACAATAACACACTAGGAGAACCTATTCATTTTAGAACGCTCCCCTTTTTATGCCTAGCAGCTTCACATCTGTGGTCTACAATGAGATTGCAGACTGGTCAACTTTCACCATTTTTCAAATACTCAATTTAACCCTAATGACACTAAACACTAGAATAAATTTTCTTGAACTTTCAACAAATCCAGTAACACTGAAAAAAACGTCCTTCTATCATGATCTTCATCAAAAATCAAATTTTACACCAAAAAAAAAGTTGGTTGATCAGAATGTGACATCAAAGTTTAATGAGGTCACTAGAATTATAGTCTTTTACAGATTATACAGGATAGGAAAACCGGAACATTTTAATAGCTCCACAGCCCAGATTTGAACTTTTTTGTATAGATTCCCATTGAAGCCTGGCAAGGACAATTTCTATGATGTACCAAAGATATGATTTAAAGTGACTTAACCTTTTCGAATATATTATGCAAATAAAAGGCCATTCAAAGTAGATACAAGCATCATTTATTTAAATGCACTAAGTAGATAGATACACCATGAGTCATCGGTGATCAACTGGTGAAATAACAAATGCATAATATCCTCAAATATTAAAATGCAAATGATGCTGTTTTGCCTATATTATGTTTAACATAATCTTATTTTAAATGCACTGTAGAAAGGATTAAATTATCGCCGTTTATCAGGTTCGCAGAAAAAAACTACTCAGATATTCATTTCGATTTAGAATTCACAGATCGTTTAATCTCAGGGAAATCCTTCACATATTTTCAGAAATCAGCAAATATTCAATGCGAAAAATTTCTGTAAACCTGTATGCTAAATCATTAGAGAAATATTATATGGATTGAATATTTGATACAGGAAAATAATCCACCAAAGTCCTTGATAACGAGAAATAAAAATCATTTATAATGGAGAGTATACATTTTTTTATAACACATAAAATGTTTTCATTGCTCTACACAAAATGTTTACATTACTACAATAGCTTTATACTGATCTTGAGGCGCAATATTTATGACCACGAGTCATGGGCTATCGTGGTATTTGTTTAATACAATTTTTATAATGTTCTTTGTTTGTCTATGTTTCATTTATCCTAGCACCCATTCATGGGCTTACTGTTTGATGCTCAATATTTTTTTACTTCATTCATTGTATTGTTTTTCTTGGCATACAGCTTCATCCATTATCGACTTTGAGATATTACTCCATTTCCACTGAGTTGGCCGAGTGGTTATCATGTTGGCATCGCAGGATTTAATATCTTGGGCTCAGGTTGAAGAGGTCCGGGGAGTCCGGCTCATTAATCCATGCCCACCTCTCAACCCAGGTTGTAATAACTTGGGTAGGCTATGCCTAACTGGAAAGATAATAATTATCCTTCAAACCTTTCCAGTCTATTAGTGGCCGCTCAGACAGTGCCTTAGTCAGGGTGATATACTCCAAAGAGTGGCTATAAAAATTCTGATTTGTGTGAACTCCATAAATTACACAGACACATTTAAAATTCCATTGCATAAAGTATTTCAGAATTTTTGAGTATAGTATTCGACCAATTCTTTTTCCACAGGGTTTCAATAAATATAAAACAGTACTTAATTTGACAATAGTTTTGAGCAAGATTTTGTTGATCGGTTTCAGGAAAGTAAATTAGGAACATTTGAATCCAAAAATAAAAATATCTGAAATTGAAATACATCCAAGGCATAATGAATTATGATAAAAAAGTAGTTCATACATCATCGATGTCTGAACAAATCTCCGTGTCACCTTGACAATATTTTGTACGAATCCTACCACCGTATCCTTGTGTATTTTTCAATCGAACCAGAAAAAATACTATTTTTTTTTAAATAACATGACATTAACATCACAATGGATCCAACAGATGTTAATAATATCAGTACAGAGAAAAAGAAAAATCGGAATAGGCAAGGTTAACAAGTTTTGGCTCAGGCAACAACAAAATATTTATGAAAACTTAATATACAAGCTTCCTACCTGTTCCAGGTACAGTATATATGAAATAAGTTATTGAACAGGAAATCCAACCTATCAATGCAATAACTATGAAGAGCCATATTGATTTGAAAGGCGCTCTCTGATGTTTATTAAACAATCGCTGTAATCTCATTCTTCAACTTGTTTGATTGATCTTTTAAAACGATGCCAATTGGAATAAACTACTCAACAGAAACAATATTATTACAAATCTCTAATTAATTCCATCTTATACATATTAATAATATTATCTAAAAGGAATTTAATATGCTACATGAAAAGAAAAATGATCACAGTTTTACATATCTGAGCTGTAAAATGAAACTAAAAACTAATATGTCGCAAGTAGCCGAAGATAATAGGTTAGTATACTTTCCTACGAGTTCAATTTCGTAAATGCAAGTACGAAAAAAATGTATCTGCTTAAACATCCCATTAATTATTGACCAAAATTCACCAATGAAACTATATAAAATTGAAACTGTCAAGATAAATATTAACCAAGTTCAGGAGCATCTAATATCTCGAAAATGACATGGTAGATTTCAATCACAAGCAATATCTATCGTTCTATGAATGCCTATGTAGGGAACGGTAAGTAAAAGGTTAAATATTCATCGAAAAAGTAAGATGAATAGGAAACAAAATAATACAGTTGGCGCATATCTCAATATACTTCTAATCTTTTCTGGAAAATTAGTGTACTAGAAACCTTGCATAAAAAAAAATTTAATTTTTGAATGGTTATTTGGTTGAAACACAAAGAATAGCAAAATTTCCGATCAACGATTAAGATTTATTTTGTTACTTCATGGTATTTAGTTGTTGAAAATGAAAATTTTTACTCTATCTTCAAATAATTATGTTGTTGGATTATGGCCAGGAAGATGTAGTTTGAATATTAATCAAAAATAGTGGTTCCAAAAAAAATATTTTGACCACTGTGTCCTAATTTAATACGGTTTATGCTAGAGAAATATTGATTTCACAAATTGAGATAGCCGCAAGTATATTGGAAGTTTCATTTTTACCCCATTTGCGTATAATTCGACACAATAGTCCGAGGATAAAAGCGCCAGCAATAGCATCAAGATTCCAGCGATATATCGTTCTTGATTTCTTTTCCAATTATCAGTGGATCAATAATAGGTAGTCCCATCTGTGAAAACTATAGATCAAGGAATATGTCTGTGTTTCAAAATTGATATTGTGATGGAAGGATGGAGGAAAAACTTGGTGACTTTGAACTTGATTAGTATTAATTAATGTGGCCACCACTATATCATATAGTATATGGTATAAAAGAAAACTTATGTCCAATTAGCTCAATTGAAATTGAAAAAAGTATTGGCACATTGAGGAGTGACCTCAACGTAAATAAAGTTACCAAGCTACCATAATTCTTAATCTAGGCCTTATCAAAAAGTTTAAGCAAGACTGCATCATAGAAACTAATTTGCCTGTATCATAATGCGCTTTAAAACATTTCCTTATTGCAATAAATCGATCTTGCCAAGTCCTAAGTATGTTGGAATTGATAATCATAAGAATCATAATCAAAACTTTTTTTTAAATAATTTTCCATATTTCATTCAACCTCAATTCAAAATAAATACTGTAGTTGGACTAAATTATCTCACTACTAAAATGGAAAATTTATTGAAAAAATCACTTTGAATTCTTAAATTCATCTAGCAAGTGCTCGCTACTTTTAACCCTTGATTGTTTTCCCACAATTTAATTTAGTTTTTTCACCCCAATACGACTTTCACAACTAAAAGTTTTTCATTTTTATGGAATCAATTTGGACTAGACTAGATTATGGACTAAATTATCTTAAAAAAAAAATCAGAAAAAAGTAGAATATCATGAATCCCTCTAAACCATAGTTTAGAATGAAACCGTAAGTTTACCTACAGTCTTAAAGAAAAACTTCTCATTGTGTTTTAGTCACATGACTTGATATGCATGAAAATTTTAGAAAAGCTCAAGTAACTGCAAAAAAGTAATAAAACATTGGAACTACATTATATATCCAATGTGTAAATCAAGAAATAATTCGGTTTTCAGTGAATTGGAAAAATAGCTTTTGGGCTAATCAATTTCGAAACACAACCATATTTGAATGTGTGATGGAAATTTTAATACAATGTGATCATTTTTCCCATACTGCATACAATTCTACTACATAAAAACATTCAAAATTGAATGAGAGCGTGGCAATTTTTGAGTAAAACAATATTGCAAGGGGTCAAAATATTTCTTTTCAATCCATTATATATGGAAGTGTGGTGACAAGGCGTAGTTTAAATGAAAATTTATATGCGTTGAAAACATATTTTAATTGTTTTCAGTACTCAAATGATAGAAATCTATCTATTTTAGCCGGTTAGGAAAGCATGCCGTATTTCAACGAAATCTCGGACCCTGCTTTCGATACTGGGTTTTTAGAGTCTCCTGAAGTTTAGTACCATATTTCCGAATTCCAAAAACCTCACTAGACCTGGGTTTTCGGTACAGATCAGCGGGATGTGAGGGGATAGGAAACGATTTAATTTTTATCCTGCGGATAGGAAAGCTAAGCATACAGGTTAATAATCATATGGCAAACCATGGCCTCTCGCACAGGTATCAGTTTCCAATCGAAGTAAAATATTTTGGCTAATCATATTTCTCATTAATCCTGTGCATGGACTTGGTTGGTGGAGAAATCCGCAATCAGTGCTTTCGTAAACCACAGTGCACCACCAAGCAGACCTCCCGCATATAATCATTATCCCTCACAGGATTCGAACTAGCGTCTTGACGCTAAGCGATGTGTAGCTCTAAGCATATTCCCAAAGTTCGAGCGCCCGGTTGAGCGAACCGGCACCCTGTCTGCCTTTACAGTGTAGAGAGGTTGTGGTTAGCTGTATTTTTAGCTTTTCTCTCCCACAGGATGTGGATAAAGCCCTAAATTTCAAAAATATACGAGCGAGAGGCTCGCTGGACGCTTCCCTATGTAGGGGTGCTGGTCGATTCGTACCAATATAAAACTCTATTGAAAGCGATTGGTCAATTCGTACCCTGAAAAAATTGCCATTTGTCAATCCATTGTATGATTATTTTCATAAATTTTTATTTGATCTCCTTGCTGCTACACCGAAATTTGTACTTACACTTAAGCTGTAAGTCTGTAAGAAAGTGAGTTTCTGCAAACTTCCAGGAGGGGTACCGGTACTGTAGGAATTGATTAACAACGATTTCTGTAATGATCAAATTGACCAATCGGTCTTAATAGAGTTGTACGGTAAGTTACTGATACAAATTGACTGCCACTTCCGAAAACATACTGGTACCGGTACTGCACCGTATACCGTTCGAATCACGTCAGTGCACAGAAAAATGAGTAAAATGACCTACCAGTAACATAAAATGTTAAGTAAGTTACCTAACAAGTTAAACATATATTCCCAGCTTTCAACTCCAATAGGATGAAAACACCTACGGGTACCGGTATCCTATCCGACACAGCACAATCTTTTTTTTTATCAAATAAAACCCAATGCCAAACGGATTTTTTTTTCGTTTATTTTGAACGAGCCAACTGCACGGTGGGACAGGTCATTCCAACCCATAGGCCTCCCACTGGTACCGCTCAGACTCCGGACTGCAGATGTCGGGTAACCATAAGCTCAGAGGTCTGAGGTAACAACAGCAGTAACTTGAGACCAGGCAGAAGCATCCGTCCGTGTCCGTAACATACCCCACTAAATTTTGAAAGATAAAAATGTAACAAACCGTTACGATATATTATTAGTCTATACTCAGTTTTCTCACCATTTTATTCACTGTTCGTAATTCCCATGTGTAGACAGACACATACGGAATATCCAAGCATATTTCCATGTTTATTCATCCATTCAAGTTGAATGACCATTTTCAATTAATATGTAGTTTTATGTCAAACTGATTACATAATGAGCATAGAGTGAAGATAATGATCGTACATACCTAGCGGTACAACTTAATCATGTGGCGAACGACGACCTAGATAGATTTATTTCGACTTTATCGTCGTGAGCATTAATTAATTATAACACAGAAATTAAATACGTCAATAAATACAATGATACCAAAGAAAGGTAAGGCAGTTGGACAAAACATTTTTAAACTTCGAAAGTTTAAAAAGGTGCGGTATGAACACGCGCCCTTTTGTCCTCGAAAGAAAAATGAACCTATATAAAAATAGCGGAGGAAAGGAGAAAAATATATACATATATATGTGTGTATTAAACAATAGCAATTACATAGACCGTCATGTTGGTTACAATGCAAGGACAACAGCGAACACTTATTTACATTGAACAGTATCGTCTAGTGTGATCCACAATGGTACGCGCAAAGATGGGACACATCTAGAAATAAATAAAAAGGAGGGTAGTCATTCAATTTGTTGACAAATGCCAAAAACGGATCATACAATTTCTCACGTGCCTGTGTAGGAAAAAAGGCGGGTGTAAAGGCGATTATTGGATGACAGCTAAAGAATGTGCAGATACCAGTTCCAAATCGAAGTGAAGGATTTTTTGGATTATCACATTTCTCATTTTTCCTGTGCATGGACCTACTGGTCATCATCCCTCACGGGATTCGAACCTGCGTGATGACGATCATAGATGCGGTGCTTAGAGCGTATTCCCAACGCTTTACCGAGTGTACGGTTAGTTTAATCGGTGAAGCGTTGGTAATACGCTTCGAGCTTCACATCACCAACGTCCTGGGTTCTAATCCCACTGAGAAATGATTATATGCGAGAGGTACGCTGGACGCCTCGTCGGTGCACGGTGGTTCACGTAAGCGCGGTTTACGGTTTCCTCTTCAACCATGTCCATGCACAGGAAAAAATGCGTAAAATGTTATGCCAAAACACCTTCATCCCCGATTCGGAGATGGTGTCTGAAAGAGAGGTCGTGGTTCACCAAAGATTAAAAAATAATGAGCGTCACAAATAACGACGTTTATTTGAAATGCTTGGAAATGACACTTATATACCCGACATATAGATCATGTATGTGCATACTAAGAATATATTTGGGACTGGAGAGGTAGTGTTAATAATCCAAACTTGAATGTCTCATGACACCGGGACTAATTTACTCCGTTGTGACATGAATGTAGACGATATCTTGTAATCAATAGCGAGACAAAACAGTGGAATGGCATTTGTTACATTTTCATTGAGTGTGTACAAAATTGCCAAAAGCATTCGCCGATCTATCCCAATATGCTATTTCCACAGTTTCTTCTGCACCATTTGGATTTTGTTTGTGACATTAATAAGAATAGTCCTTAGGCTCAGGGTGAATTTCAAAAAAAAAAAATTGAAACTGTGTACATAGTACCACGTAGGCTTTCACCTGACGATCATCACTGGACATTGGTCATGTCTCTATGTCTATGGGTCATGCGTGGGATAGACCAAGTATGGTCTCTTGAAATTATTTTTAGGTTATTCATCTCACAACCGTGCCAAATGAGAAACAAATCCCATTTCTACACTTTTTTTCTTCTATCCAATGATATATGTGAGGACCGTGCATGGGACAGACAAGGTATCAAGTCTAGAAATTATATTTGGATCATTCATCTTAGAACTGTGTCAAATCAGCTGTAAAGACCATCTTTACACTCTTTTTTTATCTCTCCAATTATATATACATGGGCCATACATGGAACAGACAAGGTAGGGTGTCCTGAAATAATATTTAGATTATTCATCTCAGGAATGCTTCGAATCAATATCAAAGCCCATCTTTGCTCTCTTTTTGATCTATCCAGTGCCATATGTATTGACCATGCATGCAACAGACAAGGTATGGTGTTTATATATTATATTTGGGTTTGTTCATCACAGGACCAAGTCAAATCAGTATCAAAGCCTATCTTTACACTCTATACACAATGCTAACGTAAAAGTGGGGTCCTAGAATTAAAAGGAATTTAACCTCATATATATATACATATTATCACACACACAGAACGCATTCAGAGCTTCCTTACCAAAAGCTATTTCGAATTCCAGAAAAAAATATTGTGGTTGAATTTTGATGGAAAATCTAGAATCGTTGAACAGGGAGACTTGGAAACTTAGGTAAAAAAGAATATGGAATAAAAAGTTTTCTGCCATGTAGAACTTTTCACTAAGATTTTATATCTCTAGGCCGTGCAGCTTTGACGCTAGAGCCAAAAAAGTATATGGCAACTAGCACTCGAACAGACCACGTGACTATGACGTCAATCAATGTGATTTTGACAGTCTATTAGGCCATTTTCAAATCCTTATATCTGAAAAATTTCGAAAGCTTGTCCTGCAAAGCCTTTTGCATATCATCATCACTTTTAGTCACTTTGAAAGCTTTGATAAAAATATGAAATATTGAAACAAAAAGTTTCCATCCACTATCATTAAAAGTTTCCATCCTTTTAACTACGATTTGCGATATCTAGATCTTGTGGCTTTAATGCTAGAGCCATCTAGCATAATAATAAAATAATAATAAAAAACGCAAAATTTCAATAGGACTTTCGCCTCAGAGCGAAAGTTTTAATAATAATAATAAAAAAAAAACGTGGAATATCAATAAGACCTTCGTTTCAGAACGAAAGCCTCGAAATGATTTGTCGCAAAACGCTGTAAAAACGAAAATCGCGCAGAAGGTGATCCAGTTTTGAATACCTTGAAAGGAAAAAATCTGTCGTCTTGCAAGTATTCCTGTTTTAAAATCATATAGGACTGTTTGTGTTGTGTATGTCCTCCTTTGTTTGTGTCTATGTATGTTCTTCTTTGTTGCATAGCTATTTTAATTCCGTATTTAAAATACGGAAAAACGCATACATATAAACCCGTAAAAACTATAAATCTGATTTTGCATTTAAAACTGTTAGAAGAATGAGGTTCGCCTTTGATGATAGGCAATGGTGTTTGTGCCAAATTTCCTGAGCCGAATTAAATACAACGTAAGAGTGGCAAATTCTTACATGCATTATATACTTATTCAACCTATTATTATTACTGATATGAAATATATATATTGATTTCATTTTGGTATGTGAGATATAGCCATCGTAACCTAGATTTATTAAAAACATTTTCAATGCGAAAACAATGGTTTGACAATAATTATTCCAGATGCTACTTTTTACTATATTGGTGGACATAACGTATCTACTACTGTTGGAGTTTAATAATCATAACAATTTAATAATGCTGACAAAAACTGAGGTGTATTAATGCCTTCGTGAGCCAATTTCGGCATGTTTTGTAGTTGGGCAGCACTGCGAAATAGGCGAGGCCAAAGAGATACTTTGGTGTTAAATGCTATTAGGGGCCAAAATTTGGCATATTTTAGGGAGTTGGATAATTTTGGACGCTGGAGATTAATGTTAAAAACCATTTTGGACAGATTAGGAATTTTTTAAAGGGTGGATAGTATTTATTCCAAGATAGTCTGATTTATAAATGCCATTATAAACCGAATTTGCCATGTTTTATTATTATGGATTTTACTGATTGAAAGCTATGGCCAAATCCCCTTTTTACATATGGGCTGGCAATATTTGTTCAGCGTTAGTGAATTGGTGTTATTGCAATAAAACTAAGATTCAGGATATCGTTTTGATTGGGGAATAAAGTTCATGGATGTTGTAAGTGCGACTTTCATTTTACTTTGGAGATAGCAGCATCTGGCGATGAAGACTGAGAATTTCTCTACTGCACCTGCGAAAACAAAAAGCCAAGGTAGTCAACTGTTTACCGAAAAAGCTTGCTGGGGAAATTTAGGAAACTTAGAATAGTTTCCACCTACCAATACTCTGAATCACATGAGGATTTGGATTCAGAGACTACATTGGTGGGAGATTATAGCATAGAGACTATAAATTCATGAAACTTAGAATACTTTCATTCTACCAAGTAGACTATAAACCACATGAGGATTTGGATTATAATTTAGAGACTATAATGGTGGGGTCACTGCTTTGATTGCTTACGTAATTATCTTGCTTTGCTCAACCAACAATCATAAATAAAAAGGGTCAATCATGAAGCAATCATTATTGTCAATCTATGTTAAAAACATGCCTATTTACAAACAATCACATCAAGACAAAATAGAAAACAAAACCAAAAACACATGACCATGCACAAATTAGTAGTCATGCTCAACTGACACGCCAACAATGCATTGTTGGATCAGGAGCATAAACTCTCGGTATACATACACATTTAGAAATAACACACATACATAACACATTCTCGTTAAAAGTTACTATACCATTGACTTTAAAATACAGTAAACGTTAAAATGTAAGAACAGGCAAGGCTCGATTGAGAGCCTAATAATGGATATCATGCATCAAGGAGCCATGATTTCGGTCAATCCAACCAAGTCACACCTGGAATTGAAATCAAAACAATTTATATTGTGCAAGGTATACATCACAATTCACACACAAGAATGATCAGAGCAACTTTCAAACATATCTCAACCGTGGCTCTCATTCAGAAGATAGCTTTTAATTCATGCTCATTCAGACATGGGTCGACGAAAGATCGTGACACCAACAAAGACTGACAATGAATACCCCATATCTCCCTTCTTCAACGTATTGTCGTCTAATAGTCGGACAAATAATAATTAAGTAGCAATTTCTGATATTAAGATTTACTTCTGGCCTCCCTAAGGTTACCAGGTAAGTCGTTCCAGATGCTTGAAACCATGTAACGCAATGACTGTTGGCTTACGTTTTTTTATGAAAGGTTGGACCAAGTTTAAGAAATTTCTTCTACTACCTGAAATTATATTCAAACATATCATGGAAACATTTTGTCAGGGAATTGGTGTGAAAATCATACATCAGGAAAGCTATTTCAAACAAGCAGATATCTTGTACTTTCAAAATTTTAAGCGATTTATAAATATGATCAACATTTTCATGTCTTTCCTTATTGAATACCATTCTCATGAACCGATTACATGTACTCTGCAAACGAGATAATAGGGTTTTATTTCCATGAAGCCAAACTGGCAAACAATAGCGTATGTGACTCAATATCAATGCTTGGAACATACTTATTAAAGTTGTTCTGTTGGTGCAGTGTTTGATACGGGAAGATAAAGCTACATTTATTTTCACTTTTGTCAACACCTGAGAAATCTGAGATTTCCAGCTTATGTTTTCATCCTCATAAACCTTCAGCACCTCCTGATCTCTTATAAACAACTTTTCACCACTTTCAATTCTACCCCCTTTATGGGCATGAAAGATCATAAAATGCGTCTTATTTATATTCAGGGAAAGTTTGTTTAATAAAAGCCACTCGTCAACACTTGCCGAATTTTCATTAGACAATGTCATTAATTCAGTCTTTGCCAGCTGACAAAAGATTACTGTCATCAGCAAACATAATGGATTTACAATCTTCGGGCAGTTGGGTAAATCGTTTATATAAATTAAAAAAAAATAACGGCCCAAGTACAGATCCCTGTGGAGCCCCATGCTTTAGGAAACATGTGGTGTTAGACGTTGCTTCCTTGACTTGGAGAATTTGTTTCCTACCGATCAGATAGCTTTGAATCCAAGTATTTGGGAGATCCCTTATTCCATACTGTGCAAGTTTCTCAAAAAGAATATCGTGATTTATGGTATCAAATGCTTTTAAAATGTCCAAGAAAATTCCAATGGCATGTTGATTGCTTTCAAAGCATTTTAGTATTTTATGAACAAGATAATTAGCTGCTAGGGCAGTTGAATATTTTTTACAGAAGCCAAATTGCTGAGGATGCATGATTTCTTTTTTGTCAAGATAATTTATCATCCTGCTGTACATAATTTTCTCGTTAATTTTAGAAATGGATGGGAGGGGACTGATTGGCTTGAAATTACCAAGGTCTGATCTGCTTCCTCTTTTATAAATAGGAAGAACGTTTGCAATTTTAAACTTGTTGATATATACACCATCGATATCATTTATTGTTGAAAATGGTAAGGTATCAATTAAACAGGTATCACAGCATTAAGGTTTGTCATCTGGTTCTGATGCCTAATTTCTGGGCATGGGCTGTAACAGGGAAAATGGACTAAAGAAAAAAAAATAGGAAAAGATTATGAAAAATAAATTGGCACACTAAAAAGCTGTAAAGGTTAGGTCTTGTTTGACTTGCAGATTTATCTAATCAACAGTTAGTTAGTAATAAATCAAACTGGCATATACACAACTTATATATCTCTATCCAGATCGAATGGGTCCAGAAAAAAGCCCACGATCTAATTCTATCAATATCATTAAGCATGAATGACTTGCCTTTTTCCATCATTGTAATAGCAAATATTCCCATTCATGGTATTGACATTTCTAAATCCAAAAGCAGATTCCGCAGATTTGAGACGTTTTGTCAGAAACTCTGTTATCGAGAGTCCACTTTCTATCAAGATCTTTTTACTGCCATACACCAAGTTCTCCACAGATCTTCGATATTGGAAGGGCGCAAGGTTATGTAACCTGCTTATTGGTGGTTATTAACTGTAGGGTGCCTTTCAGCTGAATACATCCTGCTTAGCGTGAATTTCCAACGAAAGGTCATATAGCAGTACATATATCTAAAGCGAAACGCCATATTACCCACTTTCCTTTCTAGTGACGTGAAAATGATATGTCAATCTGTATATCTATGCTAACAGTCCCAACAGATTTCTGAACAACCTGTTTAGGTTTTGTGTATAATTCAAATGGAGCAATCACATAGTAGGCTACTTTTATTTCAAGCTTTGTCACTAGCTCTGAATTTCATACAAAGCACAGTTCTCTGCAAATTTTCTTTAGTATTATGATCAAGTTTAATATCAAAAATACCTTGGGAGTCGACATACTCCATCCATGTGAGTACCCCACCACCAACTCCAAAATAGTGAGACTTTGAGGCAATGACAACCTCACCGTCAGATTTTAAAAATTTCTCCAAAAATACATGTAGTTTGCTGTATGACAAGGGATTGTATATGGTTTCAGAAGATAGAATGACATCATACTTTTCAATAGGGTCAAACGAGTTGGTAAGTTTACACCAATCTCCAGTTATAAAATCCACTTTCCTCTCTTGTCGTGACAAAAAGCTTTTATCCTCCCACAACTCTTCCAAATTCTCATTTTCGTAGGGTAATGTTGTGGAAGAATCTACCACATCCAGCTGATTCTGTTGAAGTTTTTGCAACGATTTTATTTCTTTATCTACAGTCCACATCGCCATATTCAGTAACAGGGTTGGTCCAGTTGCATTCAAGATTACATTTCTATTAAAATCTTGAAATGTCACAAATCCAGCATGATATTTGCAAAGAGCATATGTTCCCAATATCCCCACACCACAGCCAAGATCGAGAACTCTCTTGTCTTTCAAACAGATGCTACTGGAACAAGAGAGGTAACTCAACAAGTCAATGGTACATTCCCACACTTTGAATCCTCCTTCATAAACATTTGGTATCAAGTCTGTCCCTTCACACAAGTTCTGCTGTGAAGTTGCTTTACCACAAGGAGTTACAACCCTGAGAATCATGTCATCACAATCTAGTTTAAGACTTTTCGATCTCAAATAGATTTGATTGAGATTTGGTCGTCCAGAAATTTGCAATGTCTGAAACTTTAAAAATGTTTTCGACTATACTTTCCTCAGAGGTTATTTCAGAAACTTTTCCATTTGCATTTTCTCCAGATTCCACTATATTTTGATCTTCGTTTTGAATATAATCTTCACCAACACTGAAGTTAAATTTAAAATCCATCACTATAAAAGCACTAAGCTAGAAATAATGGCTGTGGTGTATAGAACAAATTGTTCAACAAAATTTTAAAGTCCATATCATTCACATCAGGAATGGGTCGATAGCAATTTATTCCAATACTGATACAAGTATCACTCTTCAACGAAAAGAAAACATGCACTCTAACAAAACTTAATTTTTGGGATGTACGATTGTTTGAAATATGGTATACCATGTTTGAAGGGAGTCTCTGCAATATTAGCTACCTATTTTGCAAGAACATACTATTTCCTATTGCTTAAAATCAGATTCTTTTGATATCATATCATTAGATATCATAAGCTGATAACCAGTCACTGTTAAACATACAAGCAAATGCTATCAAATGTAACAACAGAGGGCCATGCTATCGCAAAAATTTTCAGCTAACAAATTAGTTTGAGAGCCTGAAAAGTGCAGTTACAAACAAAATCAGTCTTCTTGGCATTAAATAACATTTTTTCTATTTCAGGGTTGTGCTGTCGAATATATTGTACTGCATTCCATAACAAAACTAACCTTTTCATTTTTTCATTGAAATTCATTCTAAGCAAGGCAGGAAGCATCTCCCAAAGGGAACCAACCAACAGCCACTCAATAGCAAAAATGTAATATACCAGCAACTGCACTCTCGACGAAAACATCCCAAATGAAATTGAATTGTCATGGTTAAAGTTCAGTGAGTGATATCTGCCTTGGGAAATGGTAAAAGAATCTACCACCCCTTTGCTTCCTTTTAGTCACCTCTTACAACACAAAGCCTGGTCTTATTCTGCAAAATTTTTGAAAACCAAATAAATGGGCAGCAAACAAAACAAGCATGCATCATAAAAATGTTTGCACTGATCTTCCAACAGAAGACAACATGATATGGAAAGATTCTTGGAGAGATGAATGCTTTGACATAAACTGTTTATCTGACAATATGAAGTATTGCAGAAAAAGATGAAGTCCTTGTCTAACAAGTTTGTTTTTTGTAGATGTCCTTAATTTTTCAAAAACAACATGTAGATGCTTTTTACTCAATACGATTCTGCGCAAGCAAGCATAGAAATAACCGTAGAAATTGAATCATCAGTTTATCAATCTCTGTGAAGTCTATTGCCTAAGAAAAAATAAGTATGCAATTAATTGAAGCATGAGCAGTGCTGGCACAATATTTTGAAAATCATTTTCTATTGTTAATAAAACTTCAGTAATGATGAATACAAAATTCCAGTGCTTTTTTGAGTCATGAGATGAGATCATTTTCACTTAGATAAAATGAAAAGCCAAATCAGCAGGGCTACACACGGCAACAAAATAACACTACATTAACTTAAAACAAAATTGATTACTATACCTTCAGACATGACAAAGTAAGAGTTTCCATGATCACAAGTTGGGATAAAAGCTCAGCAATGTTAGTCATCTGATTTAGTTTAAGAGAGTTGAGTGCTTTGAATCTGTCCCAGAATGTGCATTGTAAACTGATTGCAAATTGTCTGAAATATAGCATGTTGAAGCAATACCCTGGCAACTGGTTTAAGTTTCAATAATCTCTTGGGAGGATAGTGAAGAATTGCCAATTAGGAGAAGATAACGATGAATGATCAAGACAGTAAAGTAAAATACTCTGTACTGTTAGTGTGTAAATATAGATTCAACAATAGCATGTAATTCTTTGATATGCCCACACCACATGGTCAAATATTAGTTGAAATGACCATAATTAAACATTTGAAAAAAATCACATATCATCCTCAAATTAAAAAGGTATTCATTACTATTAGCTGATAAATGTACCATGAATCATGCATGACATTAGATGAGATATTTCAATCTAAGGTGCGAAATTATGGATTATGTTATGAAATGTTAATGTTCTTCTTTGTGACCTGGCTCTATTAGTATTGGATCTGCATTTAAATGGTTCTCAAACATTCTCTCTCGAAATTTTCAATTATTCTAACTTACCTATCATTTTGACAAAATCTATTGAGTATATGTAGATAATACGGATTGAATGATTTTTCTTGCTGGCAACAATCAACTACTACATTGGGTATTTCTCTCAATTGCTTTCCCTGTTGCAAAAAAAAATGCTAGATTAGATTGAGTCAGGAAGCGGAAGTTCTGCTGTCAATAGTTACCCATATACCTAAATATCATTTATATTTATTGAACACAGGGTGACAATGTTCAATGGTTTATTTGTCGTTCAGTAAAGTAGGATCTTGTTTTTCATCGGGTATCATATCTAATCATGACATTTTCTTCAGTTGAACTTCAAAACCATCAACACTGCAATTTCATAGCAGTATTTTATATGATTTGGTTGCCAGCAGACACTCAGATTAAAGCATTTCAATCTTCTAACAAGAGACCTATGATGAAATATATTGCACATTTTGAGTAAAAAATGAACAAAAAAGACAGCAACAACTTTATAAATTATAAACGTAATATTTCACTGTTTCAGATAAATGAAATTGCTGGTAATTGACCATATTTGGCACATTTTCCGAATTTCGTCAGATAAATACCCATAATCACAACACAAAGAGTTATCAACCAACAAACTACCAACAATTTGTTTCAGTCATAAAACTTATTGTACCAAGCATGATCTACTGATGGACTGCACACAGCCAATGCCCAGTGCTATCATCAGAGAGTCATATGTGACAAAATGAATAGAATAGGACATGTCACTAGTAGATGGCCAAAATCTAATTATTTTTCAAATGCTGATTGAATCAAATAATTTTACGAAATCAAATAATTATTATAAACCAAGACATATTTTTTCAAAAACCTGACAAATTCATAATAGGCTAAATTTTAGTTTTTGAATGTTTAAAATTTTGTTTACTGTATATTGATTTTGAATCACTAGAAATATACCTAATAGTTTATTATTTGTAAATCACAAATGGACACCCCAGTTGTTACAACAATAAAAACTGATGACAGTGAACAGATGGTCGATTAATGTACAATTCAACCACCCCGATCAAAAACCACAAAAATAGTTTTAGAATTGTATATGAAGTCAGATTATTTGAAGTGAAAATATCAGAAAAACTTCACTCTGTGACTTCATAATAAGTAACAATAAGTAGATATCGGGAGAATGATGGATAATAATGAATATGAAACTTCTAGTTTTGTTCAGGGAACTCCCACATCCTTTGAAACACTGTCTAGTGTACATAAACGAAATACTCACCTTCAATCCACATTTCAGAATTTTCTCAAAAGCGTCAACAAAATCATCTGCAGTCATAACTGCATAAAATATATTTCTGCGAACATCTGTATTCATTCTTTGTTTTCTTGCAGCATCCACAATGTTTTTTGACACTGAAAACTGTATTTTTTGTTGGGATTCGAGAGACTTATTTCGTGTTTGTTCAAGCATAGGCCGTCCCGCAAAGGAACTGCCAACAATCCACCACCTTCCATTTGTCTCAGCGTCTAAGAAATCCTGAAAGTAAATGATATGGTATGCAATCAGTCATTGAAGCAGTGGAGCTTGGTTACCAAATCAAACTTGACTTGTCGGTATTTATGAAATTATGTGAGTCATCTGCGGTTACGATGCCAATTTCAGACATAAGTAAATTCATAATATCGAGCATTCAGTGATGCAGCCACTAATACAAAGCAAATTCTAGGTATGATTCGACCGATACTCATCAAGAGAGACAAGATTAAACTAATTATGTGGATATTAGTAAGGAGAAAGGACCACCGTCCGATTCAACGCCATAGTGATACATAGACATAAACATATTTATTTCGATTTGCCAAATTTTTTTGAAGCTTATAAAATCAGATTATAGATTTAGAAAGGCTCTTTTTCCAAAATTAATTGGCATTTACCCCACAATTTACATAACATTTTGCATCGCGAATCTGATTTCTTGCACAAAGAACAAGATCACATTTGATTCAACGATTCAAGATTACAGCTCATGATCCTCATCTAATATTCTAAATATTGAAATACCAGTAAAAATCTTTACCTGTAACTTGACCGGAGGAACAGTTTCAGAGTTTGAACTATCATTGGCAGTTTTTGTTAACACTGCTAACTTTTTTCTCAAAGCAGTAATGGCGTCCGCATCGAAGCCTATTTTAAAAAAAATGTTATTTAAAAGTTTGACCTTTTGCAGATAAATGAAAAGAGTGCAAGAATTGGTGTAAGGTACAATGATCTAATCAAACCAAAACGTAATTTGATAAATGTGTAATGCGCCACATAATTCTTGAGCGACATCATTTTAAAAAAAATTGGCATGAACTTAATGCCATAAAACAAAGTTGATCAGAAAACAATCAATAATCATAATTACACCATCATAATTACTGCATTAGAGTATATTTGTAAGGGAATATCAGAATCTTGAGTTGTTTCCCAGTGGCCAGTCTCTTATTAAAACCACAGATATTATTCTTGCAGTGGGGTTAGAATCTTCTTTCAGATACCCGAAACAAAAGCGTTTTTGATCAATCTTACTGTACTCATGCCAGGAAAGTAAGGAGAGATTTTTCACCTGTGACTCTCCTTATATTGTTGTTCTTGACAGCCATCAAGACATTCAACATGTATGACATTCTTGAACCATCATCAAGCGATACATTCAAGTCTGATTAAATAAATTAATTTAAATTGAAAAAAAGAATCACCTTAAGTGAATAAGTGCAAATCATTCTGCGAAAAATTGTACCATAATAGAGGAGTACAATGAGTAGTATGATATTACCTTGACGTAGAAACTACGCCGCATATGACTTGGCAAAGATTAATTGAACAAATGTATTTTATTTACTGAAAATCTCAAAAACTCTCATCCCCACATAGCAACACAACAGTTCAATTTAATATTAAGTTTTAGAATTGTGGCTTACATTTCCTGTGATATGTTGTTTAACAATGTTTTAGAAAAATTCACTTCAGAGGAAGTCAAAAATTAATAATTCAGATAACTGCCGACTAGGATGCTGGAGAGCACTGCTTCACCAAAACTGTGACTGTGATTACTGATCAGAAATTACTGAACATTTAAAATAGTGCAATTGCAAAACTCACCATCACATTTTGTGTTAATAGTCTTGATTATGTCCTTTAAAGATTCAGGATCATCTTTTCTCAACTGAAATCCAACTTTGTTTAATATTTCAAGGATAAGTTCAATATCTTTCTCAGTAAAAGACGAAATCAAAATTCGAAAAATATCGAGAATGACTTTACAATCAATTCTTCTCAATTGATATAAACATCCCAGTAATTTTATCAGGTTATTCGCTGCTTTCCCATCAACATCATCTAGAAACAAAAGATGTAAACACTTTAGAATGAAAATGAAAGTTAGACAATGCAAAATATTTTGGTGAAATATTCTTTCGGTGCCATTCCTCAGACTGGCAGAATGTCAGCTACTCAGACACGCAAAGAAAATAGGTTTCATATGAAAAAAAATTAGCAAATGGGCAGCATTTCATGATATATTTCGTGCCAGAAGATTAGCAGTATTGATGATTTGGAACCTTATTTTTGTCTATCAGAAGAAAACGACATGAACACAATTTAAAAACAAAATTCTACCACTCTGAAGCACATTTCAACAATCTTTATAATAAACTACCACTCTTGTAGAATAATAAATACTTTAAAAATCACAAAGTAATTCATTAAGCAGTAATAAGTGGTCACAATTTTGAACTCACTCGGCTAGTCGATAACAGTTCAAATGTTCATTTTCCAGTTCACATAGAACGCTGTGGGAATGGAAAAAAGAAAATCAAGCTCACCTTTCCGAAGTATGATACAACTAAGTTTTGTTGACGTTATTTCATAGAGATGCATGAGAGACTCTATACCAATTCTTGAGCTAATGACAGATATAAGCATCGCAGTTTCAGTGATCAAGCTTTCGGGTGCGGGGTCGGGTGATCCGAATTGGTCGATTATTATTTCCGTCAAAACTTTATGCATGAATGCCCTACTTTCTTCACGAAACAAAATCTCAATATCATTGCAAATGCTGCTAAGATTTGAATCACTGAGTCTGTTAAACAAGCCTTTCACTTTTCTTTTTAGCTTTTTCATTTTTTCTTCTTGTGTTTCTGAAAGCTTCACTCGTAGAGCAGGGGGAATGTATTTTCCTGAAGTCTGATTATTAAGTTCATCATCTTCAACAGCATCCATTAAGTGGCGCTCATTTTCCTGATTTGAAACATTATGATTTTCACTATAATCCTTCTCAGAAGAATTTTCCTGCTTCATAACGTCTTCATCATCGATTGGATTCGTGTCTTGTAAGTCACTCATATTTTCGGGAACGAAAAAATCATCCTTTTCTTCATTTGATAATTCTTCCTCTGACACTTCTACACCTATCCCATTTAGAATATAATCCAAACCAGCATCCGTGAAAGATTTTGGAAGCTTCTTTTTATCCTTACGCTTATTCAAATATAATTTCTTCTCAAGTGCACTAATGACCTTGTCATCTGCTGCATTATCTCTGTCAATAAGTCTTTTTTGACGTATTTCACTTTTCAATTTCTTCTTTCTAGGTTCCTCTGTTGTACTTGTTTTTTGCTTAGATTTCTCCATAAGTTCAACAGATTTCGGTTCAGAAACTGTCTTTTTAGAGATAAACTTGAAATGTTCCTGCTTAAGCTTTTTTTTCTGTAATTTTTTATCCCTTCGTTTCTGTTTTCTTCCAACGATTATTTGATCTCGTTCCATTGCAGTGTCACCAATTTCGTCTCCCTTTCCATATTTTTGAAACACTTTTTCGATTGTTGAATTTAATTTAACTGATCCATCTATTTTTCTTTTTCGAAACATTTTTTATCTACTGAGATTAAAATACAAATATTATATAATTCGATTTATGTTATGTTCTGCTTTCACAGGGGCAAGTAGAATTTGATACCATGATTTAATGGCCACTCATGAACTTGGGCTTTTCCAAGAGACCCCTTTTTGGTGAGTTAAATCAAGAAAACAAGCAAAACGAATGTATATTGCTGACTCAAACATTAGTATAACTCATTGCATAAGTATTCCTATATGGAAATGAACAAAAACGATTGTTAAAGATCGATTTAATATATTTATTTTGTCCCGCTAAAGAGTATTTCAATAGTCTAGAAACAAATATTCCTCAAATTTGTAAGCCTGGAATCAGATACCAAATTATCAGATAAATGATAAAAAAACCTCTTATCAAATTTGGGTCACTCATCAGATCAATAAAGTATTGTGCAGAAAATCGCCTAGTATCAAATTGCCATTTCACATATCTAGTTCTGTGAATTCAAGCAAGTAAAATGGACGTTATAAACTAAGCTTTGCAGAGATATTTTTTGTTAACTTATACTTTCAAATTTTTCTTAATTATATACCTAATCTCTCCCAAATATTTTTTTAATTATTGTTCCTAAAAAATTTGATGGTTTCCGTGCAAATCAGCGCTCAAAATCCCCCAAAAAATGAACACATAAAACGGATGTGGAAATACACATTCTTTCAAAATTTCACACAAGAATTATTTTTGTGTTTTATTTGGACCTTTTACACATCTGTCAATCCAATAGCCATTACTGAATTATCGAGATCCTCAATGTCTATAATAAAATGAATTTACGTTTAAGTCATCGTTTTTATCTGAAATGATCACATCAGTGATATTTGACATTTTTTCAAGATAACATTGTCTCGAAAGATATGTTTCATATCAAAACTATATCGATATTATCTCAATATTTTTAGAATGTTTTTATATAAGAAAAAATATGAAAACATTTTAAGTTTATTACACTGTCTATAAATTTTCTAAATAGGCAAGTGAACAATTTTGCATATCTTAGCACTGTGAATTCCATTTACCAGTAGAATGTTTATAAACTACACTGTGAATTGGATAATAAAAATTTTGAATTATAACAAAATAACATTGTACTTGGTTAGAATTCGATTACACTATATTGATATGCTGATCAAATAAATCACGTTTTGAACATGAATCATGGTGAACGTGTTGAGTCTCATAACCCCCATAAATTATAACTTTGATTTGCTGTTGGAAAGACCAACAATCGCATCCCACATCTGTCCTGGGTTGACAATATCAACCAATGGTTTAGTTGGATCAACTGCATACTGATCCAGATCTCTGATACCTTCTCCCAAGACAACTTCTTCATCGATGAAAAAGTTACCTGTACACTTTTGACAATCGCGTAGCAAAATTGCATAACTTGCATCTGCCATGATATCAGGTTTTCTGAAAAATCAGGCAAAAAGAATATCTCAATATATTAGGGAAAAAAAATTTTCTTCAAAGATTCTAACACGAATAAATATTATATGAATAAAAACATGAAATCACAATTATTTGACTAAAAGGGTTACGATAATCTTGCTAATGTAATTTTTTTAAATACCATATCATAACTTGAATAAATGTATGAAGACGAACATGAAATATTAAATCGATAGTCTTCTGAGGGATTCCATAATCTTGCAAATATATTGACCAATAACAATCAATATATCAACAATACTCATTTTGAAATCTTGCTCAAATGAACAAGCTTCTAGAGATTACAAAATTTGGTGAAAAAAATATAAAAAATCCATATATCAATGACAAATTGCAAAAAATTTTAAATAAAAAAAATGACAGGTACAATCGACATGTTATTAACTGCTTTAACTTGTACTTTTTATGTCATCATTAACCGGTTTGAATCTCTTGATAGACTCCAATTTGGAATGCTTGCTATATCGAAACGAAAGCATTTGCGTAAAATTTTGCGGAATTTGTTCAACTCGAATATATTTTGTATGAGTCTGTTGACAAGTAGGCAGTAGTGTACTTAATATCATTTGCACACGAGTAACATAACCTCACCTGGACATTGATGATGCTTCTTTATTTCCACCAGTAATCATTTCAACTGCAGCTGTGATAATTGCAGTTCTTGGCCAAAGAGAATTGACCGCTATACCTTCTTCTGCAAATTCTTCCGCCATTCCAAGAGTGCACATTGACATTCCATATTTCGCCATTGAGTATGCACAATGACTGCTAAACCATTTCGGTATCATGTTGAGTGGAGGACTCATATTAAGTATATGGGCATTCCTTCCCCTTTCTCGAGATTTCTTCAAATGAGGCAGACATAATTTTGAGCACAGATACGTGCCACGTGAGTTGATTTGATGCATTAGATCATAAGTTTTCATTGAAGTGTTTGTGGTGTTTGTAAGACTTATTGCACTTGCATTGTTTACGAGGATATCTATCCCGCCGAATGTTTCAACTGCTTTATCAATTGCAGCCTGAACATCTTCTTCATTTCTTACATCCACAACACATGCAAGTCCCTTACCACCTGCTTTGGTTATATCTTCTACGGCCGTATGTATTGTGCCCGGTAGTTTTGGATGAGGATCAGACGTCTTCGAGGCCACAATAACATTTGCACCATCACGAGCAACTTTTAGAGCAACAGCTTTTCCGATGCCTCTACTAGCTCCAGTTATAAAAACAGTGTATCCTGCTAATTTTCCACAATTTTGCATTATATATTTTTTACTTTACTGTATAAGTGACCTGTTGACTGCCAAAATATTTGACATTATATTAAGTTCGGAGTTGCATGTTTTCTATATGAATATGCTTGAGTCAACCACCTGTGTATTTTATCAAATTCAATTTACAATTCTAGATGAAAAGCACTGAGTTTACCTAGAAACCTATTACCTAGTTTGAAGAATATGACTTGACCTAGTTCAGCTTTTAGAGAGTTCATCAATCAATTGATTTTGAAATTTCCGCTACCTAACACAAAATACATACAGTACACAAACATAAAAAGACAAATCATTCACCTATCATATGAGCACAAGTTAAATTAAGCAATAATGGCGATGTATACGGTATATATAATAAACTAGTTGACCTATCATCGTTTGGGTGATATTTACACCGCACATGTTGAAGATAGGTCAATTCTATATGGAATGTTGTAAAAATGTAAAATTGTATTGTGTATCTGATGTAAAATTCAATTGAAAAATGCCAACATTTGACAAAAATTATGTGAAATTGGGATAAGAGTAAGACAACATGGGAAAATAAGTTTGGTCAACGTCAATATTTTCATCAAATTGCTTGGAATGCAGAATACTTGCTCTATCTGTTTATACAGATGCATTGGTAACTGAGAAACACTGAAATTTTTAGTGTTCTATTTCAGAATCTTTCTAAGTTAGAATAGTGCCTAAAAATTATCGTCTCATTTTACCAACTTTTCAAATATAGACCTCTACATGTCTATGCCTACAAATGCAGAATGCGATATTTCACCAGAAAAACAAATGAAAGAAAGCAGACTTGATGACAGTGCAAAAACTTTTTTTACAATAACAGCTGAATTGAAACCACAATTTGAGGTTTCACATCAATATGTTGTGATATTTTTTAATTTGACAGTTTGATTTTTATAAAAAACGAATAGCGGAAAATCAGCAAAACAAAAGCCATGATAAATACATTTTCAGCCCAAATTTTAACAACATTCTGAGATATTAATTGGTTTTCAAATCAAGATGGATTTTTCCAAACCCGCAGAGATGCCAATATAATACATACATAATATACCGTACAGTACACAATAATACAGTGATGAAAATTTAAAGTATATATGCAGATCACCATAAGCATAGTAAGAGTGTGAGTTGTACATCCAATCCCAGATCAAGTTTATTATAGCACTTGAAATTCATTTTATAAAATATTATATTTAATAATGAATATAATACCTTACCGGTAGCTGTGCGTGAAAAAATTTTGTAAGTAAATTAGACAGATCCGACAATAACCAATCGGCCCTGTGCTCCCTATTATCTATGTACCTAATCGGTAATAAAGAAAACATAGATCGCAAAACCGAAACATGCAGCATGGAATAATTTTAATAAGGAGCATGGTTACAGGGCATGATGACTCACTTTTTCGGTTCAGTGCGTAAACTTTTAACACCATTTAATAATTGTGAAAGGCTGCAAACTCAGCAAAATAATACAGAATAGAATATGTTGTCATCGATTGCAAACAAAGTTTTAGCAAAAGTTTTTCTTTGCAAGAACAGGGACATATTACGACAACCATGAACCTAACTTATGAAGCAAATTAAAATCGTCCGTCTATAATCGATAGGAAAATAAGGCTTTACCATATGGCGAAGCACAACTTTTCTTGCAGACAACCTGCACCAGTTCCGAATCGCGGAGCGTAAGGTTTTGGCTGAACATTTTACTCCATTTTCCTGTGCACGGACATCATGGTGGAGAAAGCCTTAAGCAACTCTCACTGCTTATGTGAACCACCATGCACGTGCGAGGGCTTCGGATTCGAACCGAGGACGTGAAAGAAGCGCAGGTCGAAGCGTTTTCCCAACGATTCTGGATTTGCACTTGTTGAGCTTGCCGCACACTCCGATAATTTAAAAGATGCAATGTTACTGATAATGTAAAATATATATTTTTAGGCGCTGGTGTCTGATACCATACCAACGAAATAAAATTAGAGTATTTAACATTCTCTACCAATACCCAATAAACGTTTCCACCGTGAGATGGTTTGTAGACGGATTTACTTTTACGCAGTGTTTTTGGCAGGCATGAAGCTTTTTTTGGACACCAGTCTTTGAATGAAAAATCTTCAACACTAGCATTTTAGTTTTTTTGATATGTTAATAAGCTTTTCATATGGTCTATAATATGCAGCTCGAGATGCAATTAAAGCGCTAAAATAACATGTACAAAACTTTAACAAAATACATTGAGATTCCGAATGTTTCATATCGATGTTTTAGTGCACGTAAGGCCCGAGATTAAAATGATATGTATGACGCAATAATTACATTCAAAAGGAGGTTATTTCAAAATTTTTGCGACCCTGCGACGTAAAAATGGTTCCCCAGTTGCATTCTGTGTAATTAACCTGAATCTGAAATTTTACTCCAAAAGATGGTAAATTTTCGAAAACGATGTGTGCGCTCTTCACGCAAACATATTATATAACATTAAACCGTTTAATCTTATATTACAACAGCTATAAATTCGATGAGCAGCAAAAAATATTTTTGTGTCCTTCTGCCTCGACTTGGTAAAAAAGTCCAGTGGAATAATAATAATAAAGCCAACCTATTTCGATCTATCGCCCTCCCACAGAAAAATCCTGGTTGCGCTACTAAATCTATTGTACAATGATTTGTTTTTATTGATTAAAAAAATCAGCTTGTTTCAAAGCATAAACTGTGTTAAATATATATTTATCTAATTTCTGCATTTGTGTGATAAAGTGGAGTTATTTTTCTGGTATTTGGGTGACCATTTTTTTTGGTAGACATTTTCGCGTGCCCCAAATATTTTGAAGGTCATTTTCTCTAGGAGCGAATAAAGCTGAGTTGTTATGATTGTAGTTACAGATGGATAGTTCACGATTCTACGTCCCTACACAGTGTCAACGACCAGCCGACAGAAAAAGTCTTCCATTTAGGCTGCCAAAAAATTGTGGCCTATAAGTGGTGTGCTAGTTTTTTGATGATTTCGAAGACTTTTGTTTAAACCACATTTGTATGATCGTGCACCGTTTATATCTTGACCAAACTTGGCCAGATACGATAGAGAATTTTTATTTATGTATTGACACACCAAAAATTCGGCGGAAATTAATCTGGCATAGCCTTTTGGCTAACAACGTAAAATCAGAAAGATATAACTTTTTTGACTGGTGGCGTGATCTCTAATTCCCATTGTAAACTATCCAAGTTGCTTCCTGTGCTTTGTTTGGTTGGCGTCTGAGGAGGGGTTCAGGGTTGGTGGAGTGATCGTTGTTGTGGTTAGTGGCGAATCTAGCATATATTTAAAAGAAGGGGGGGGGGGGGGGGGTGTGAAAGCTGATTATAGGAAGCAGCTATTACAGGAGAAGATGCTTCCAGGGTTCCTGTGTTGGTTGGTTGGGACGTTGATTGACGTCAAGCTATGAGGTGTTTTGATCCAGGATATGCTGATCGTTGTAGGACATACCGAATGCAGGCACAAGTACGCTCAAAACCTTCATCCGATTTTATCTCCGAGATCTTCCACTTGCGATGTCAACACGATAACCACTAAGCTATCGGTCTGGGAATGATAGCGCAAGTTGGACAATGTTTTATAAAGCTAAAACTAGAACACGAACGGTTTTTTGGTCCAAGGATAATTGTGTTTGTTCAAATAAAAGAGAAAAAAGAGAATTATGTTGGATGTTCAGATTTTGTTTATGAACTTGTAAATTTGTAAAATAAAGTTTTGCACAACAATGTGTATGTTATAACATTTGATGCCCATCATGAATAAAAATAAATATTTGAAAATCGCATCGTCGAAATTTCTATAAAAATCCGTAAGTTGAATAATTGCAACTTACTGAATCGCATTATCGGGTTCGACCGTGATCTAATTTGGCTTTTAACAAAACTGCTGGGGATTAACTTCTGACAGTGTATTCTTTATGTGGTATAGATAACCGCGACGTGGCTTGCTGAGAGGCACGCTTGGTGGAAAAAATCAAGCATAGAACCATTGATCTTCGTGTCTATACGATCGCGCATAACCGACTGAGCCAGCGAAACGTGCCGATCTTAATAGTTGAACAAAAAAACACTTTGAATAGCGAGATGACGCAACTAGGACAACTTACCGCGTGTTTCATACCAGTCCATACAATGATATATTTAATAGTTTTCTTCAATATCTCCAAGCGAATCTACTGTATGTTCAATTACCATCGCCCATGGGAAGATACCACCCACTGCACTTTATCATAGTAGTTCAGCTTCTTTTGAAAGTTTTTTTTTCGTTTAGGGTGCAGTTACTGGTATTACATATTGCAATAGGTCTTTGCTATTAAATGATCGTTAGTTGTTACCCTCTTGACACTGCTTCCGCCCTTGCTAATAAAAAATATTGCACCATTTACACACGCCTTCTGCGTGGAATAATAATGTCACACACCATTATCTTGCAAATTTTTTTCTTGTTACTACATATTTTGCAACAAAAGCTATTTGGGAGTAGAGCCACACACTTTTCGGAATGTTCGTGGCGTCTCACAGCGCGACGCAGACGTAAGTATTTTGCAATAATGCAAATAAACCGCAACTTGATATTGATGAGAAACTTCGCTTTCTCAGGCGTGAGTCACAGATGAACGGTGCATGGGCGACACGATCAATCAGGGGCTCAAACTTAACAAATCAATTTTGGAAAAGGTTTATCTGGGAAGGATTTGATGTTCTGTCGAACAAATAGTCAGAATTAGGGAAGATGAATCCTCTCCATGGTTTGGTTTCATTCCGTAAAATTGGACAATATTTAAACATTTATCGATTAAATAATTTTATTTCAACAGAACAATCAACTGAAGCTGAGATCTGGTGAAGTACCCTTCCTGCCATCACTGATTTGATCTCCCGGCGAACCCACAAAAGGTGATGCTGGTCGGAAAAATAAAATAGTCTATCTAAATATGAATTCGAATTAGAGTGGATTTATGATGCTCTGCCATCCCGGTGGTGCCATGGCGTCATTTGTGACAATTGAACCAGATTTAATGAAACTTAACAATGCATATTGGTCAGGGATTTGAACAATTTCCCTTCATCAACATTAGAATCTTTTGTTTTGATTGTTTTGATTGAATTTTTTTGAAAAACACTTGGCTAATATTTGGTTGTTACTGGTAGCCCGAATGGAGTGGAGCGACAGGTGGAATGTTTTGTATAAAATTATTTAATTTGATTCAGTTGCTGTTGCTTAGGTGCAAACTCGATTGCATTGTGTCATTGAAAATAAAAATTCCACTTCATTTAGCATGTTTTTGTTGTTCTTACGAACGATACACGACTCATTCGAATAATTTGTGCTTCGGATCTATTCAAATCATCAAGTTAAATGCCCATTCCTATTGTCACAAGTGTTACTTTAGTGTTCTAGTCAGTGGTAGCAAACCTTCATTTCACGTTTATAGGAATAAGTCACGCAGGTAAAAAAGGTAACACGAGACAAATTTGTGGTTCAGGTCATTTCATTCCTTGGATTTTATCAAAAAAAATTACTTGTTTCCGGTTCTGTACAAGGCCTGAAACAGTGCCGGATAGGAATAGATTTTTAAAGTCCAACGAAGGCAAGTGAAACTCATGGGATTCATTTTTAGCATTTTTAAAGACCACTTCCTCGCTGGCCTGTTGCGGAAAGTACGGTCATAGCTCATGACAACCCTGAAACCAATACATTGAGGACTATATTAGATTGTTGGCCACCTAAAACCTCTTAGGAACAAAATTGCCGAGTCAGGGTAAATTTTTTTATGGAAGTCCGCTTTAGGCTTAGCCAAAATGCCGTTTAAAGGGATCAAATGCCCACCACTCCAATGGTAAAGAGCTACCACCAGTTTAAGAAATGGTTCATAAAAGATTCACCTCATGAATATCTTTGTTCCAGTGTTATTATTTATGATATAGCAGCGGTACTAACACTAAATCGCTGGTTTTTCAATATTTAGGTTCATTGAACTTTTGACTGTAAATGGGATAGAATAATATGAAGTGAAGAGAGCGCACAAATTGTGGAAAATGCCATAAACATGCTGTAACACAAACCTAAAACAGTCATCTGAAAACCGACAAGTTAATATGTCGATCCCACGAGCTGGAACAGTAACCTGGCAAAAAGAAAATTTCGTTTTGTGAAAAATGAGGCAAAAATGATCCCCGCCTTAGCGCGTTTCATCAGTGGCTTGTGCTTTGCAAAATATACTTCAGTCAATATATTTTAACTTGGAATGAAAACATTGATCCAGTGGAACTACATACGATTATTCCAAAGATGTTATTATGGTTACGTCAACATGAAATGACCTAAACATTACTTGATATTTGAAAAACAAAACAGTGAATACATGCTATTAAATATCAATGTAAACAGAACAGGTCACCCATCCAGGTTATGTTTTGTTCATTATGAGCCATTGATGGGTCGCGCCAACCGGGAGCGGTCTATCTGTGGTTTATACTTGATAAAATCAGATTTGTGACTGGAATTCTCATCTCAGTGCCCTTCTTTGTGATTTAACGTTTTTATCTGTCAAGCTTGCACCATAGTAGTTGTGGCCGGACATATCACTGGCCCATGCTTAACAAAGCATGCTTGAACAAAATTTATTAAATTTCAATCGTCGCACTGTTTTGATTTAATTGGAATCAAATGCGGCCACACATGGTCAAAATATAAACAAACGTAATACATTCGCGATCTAGTGTAATCGTTATTAGCAATTAAACCATTAATTATTCACCTAATCAAGATACTCGAATCTTTTTTCGCGCGTTACGCAAATTAGTCGCTTCTTCGTTCCTGAGCACATCATTTTGAAGACTGACACCTTGGAAGAACGACGCAATTCTGAAGATCAGAGATGGTAAATATTTTATAATACAAAGAACTCAAGTAAGTGTGTATTTTATATCTATTGCATGCTTGTGCCTGGCGCCGGGCCTTTTTATTTTTTGTGTGTGTGTGTTTTTTTTTTTTTTTTCAAAAACCCCAAATTGCCGATGATCGCGATGATGGTTGCATCTGTCTTTTATTTGATTTAGTAATGCATGCGACCTTTTAATGTCCGAGAACTAACCATGTCTTGGATGCCCAATAGTTTAAAATGTGATGCGGCCTGATTTGCGATCAGCGAATTATTTAAACAGTTTAATGCTGCTCGAGATTTTCCAGATCACTTGGTCAGCAACGATGGATCAACAAAGATGGATCAACAACGATGGATCAACAACGATGGCTCAACAACGATGGCTCAACAACGATGGATCAACAACGATGGATCGACAACGATGGATCGACAACGATGGATCGACAACCGTGGAACAACAACCGTCGATCAACAAGCTTGGAATACTAAACAACAACAACAAAGAATCGACCTGCAATCAACAACAATCACTGGACAGCGCAACAACGGCGGTCGGCGACAATTCAACATCATCTTGGAAGGAAATGGTAAAAATAATACCATAATTTGAAGTAAGTTTCTTATATTCATTCTGCATGTTCAAGCCTGGCGCCGGGCTTTTCACGTGTGTGTATGTGTGCAATTTCAAATTGCTGATGGTTGCGATGAACGGTTGCATCTTTCTGAATTTGGCTTAGAAAAATGCATGCACCCTTTTGATGTCCACGAACTAACCTTGTCTTGGACGGCCAGTAGTTTGTGAAATTTGATGCAACCAGATTCGCAATCATCAAAATTTTTAAACAGTTTAATGCTGCTGGAGATTTTCCAGATCACTGGGTCAACAACCGTGGATCGACAACCGTGGATCGACAACCGTGGATCGACAACCGTGGACCGACAACCGTGGACCGACAACCGTGGACCGACAACCGTGGACCGACAACCGTGGACCGACAACCGTGGACCGACAACCGTGGACCGACAACGATGGAGCTAAACAAAAACCCGGTGATTTCTTTCTATATTATGCATTTGTTTTATTTCATTTTTGAACATATTAATCACATATTATCAGTTATTTTCCAGACTTCTCAGCTGCGATGATGGGCCCGAAGACAACTGCAAACATAACAACACAACACACACTTCCACACACACACACACAAATATACACTGCGCAATAGGGTGCCGCGCGGCTTTACTTAATTCTAGAAAGGTGTAGGGCGTTATAGTGTGACTTTTGTTACCTATAATGCGATGCAGAACCTACGTAAATCTGTAACGGCAGGAAGTCGGTTCCCAGTCAGCAGAAAAAAATTATCATTAGTTGAACAACTGAAATTTTGATTCGATTATTGTTCAACTGAGATAATTTCTGACTGGGAAGTATTACCTCCGTTGGTCTGCTGGAAACTCCGGCTCAATTCGATTTTATCATATTCTTAAAGAATATGTTCTATTAAAAAAATTCAAATTCTGTTCAAATTTCAATTTAAGATTGGGCTTCTTAATTTTCACTTGATTTCCTCTTTTCCCAAAGGCTTGTTTGCGCCACCTATCACGCGGGCCATTTTACGTCGAACAAGTGTTTGCGTCTTCCCGTCGAATTTGCGTCTGCCATACGGCGTGCGTTTAGCTTTTCTGCTACGTCCACGCAACGTTGCTAATAGACCCTGAATAATGTCGTTGCACTCCTGCTACGTCGCTATTACGACACTAGTAAGCTTTTGAGCTTGCATGGTGCTTAAAATATTTGGTGTCGCAATTCGAAACGCAAATCGTCTTCTTTTCGTCCAATTTCCGTGCGTGTCCGTTTCGGCGTGTGTTTGTGATCCTACTACGTCACTATTATGCCACTAATAATTTCGTTTCCATTAAAGCCTTTGAGTTTTCAAGATACTGTAAAGAATTTGTGTGTTGTAATTAATTTTTTAAATAAATTATTTTTACCGAGTATAATCGTATTGCGTTTAATTGCAGTATACTTTGCAATGGATGGGGTAGTAATTATACATTTTTGCTGGACTGATTGGATGGAATAACATGGTCGGTTGGCCAAGAACTTTTTGTTACATTGGTTGGTTTAAAATGCTTAAGTTGAAGTTGAACAGAAATAACAAATAGCACAGTATTTTTTCCTGTCAAGTTGTTTTGAATAACATTGTTTTGTTGAGTTGAATATGAAAACATGCCAAACGAAATTGAACCGCCCACCATACCTGCCTTGGGCCATAGAGAAACCGTCTACCACTTCTTTGCTGTATTTATTTGCTGTGTTAAAAAAATTAAATAAAAATTAATTACATTGAAGGCGCAAACGTTTTGATGTAGTTTACAGCAATATTTCACGTTTGGGAAAAAACTCTATAACACAATCGGTATTTATTCCTACGTATGGATAAATATTATTACCTGTACGCGCATGAATAAATTATTTGTGTTAAAAACCTTGGATGAACATCCAGACCAACCAGTTAGCAAAATTTTTAATAGTTCCAAAACAAGAAAATATATAAAGCATGTGTACATATATATTTTTTAAAATTAAATATGGTAAAATTCTACGATACTTGGAAAGCAATTATTTAAATCTTAGTTAATCTTTCTTTTAGAATCTATAGGTAACTGTATAAAGAAAATAAGTAAACGAAAATTATTTTGGAATTTCCATTATCTAAACTGCAACTAATTTATTCTTCTGCAGTTATATCTTTTTAAAAAGTTAAAAAGTGCCGCAGTTGAATGCCGGATAAAAACTATTTAAGCTAATCAATTTGTAGGTAAAAACTACAGCAAAAAGTGAATTCTCAAAAATTCTTTGTTGGCGCATGTATGGACTAGTGGTTATCATTTGGCATCGCCAAACATTGAGAGAATCAGCTCAAAAACTGAATCCCGTTGAACAAGTAGAAATTCAATCTGATTTTCGCGTGATCCTGTTACGTCAACCCAGTTATTATTTTTAATTTAATTTTACGATCACAGAGCATAAGCGTCATATGCATGTTGTGTGTGGTTTTTTGTATTCAAAAACTGTATGCCCGTCAATTACTATCTTTCAGAGATAATGGTCCTGGGTCTGATTCATCGCGGTGATTTCGTTATAGTTCCTGCTATAAATTCAAAATATGTTTAAATATAATCGAAAAAAAAATTTTATTTTGTCGATTTCTAGGCATAACAATTCCCCTAACCTGAGACTTGAGAAGTTATTTGAATTCAAGGATCTCATTTTCATCATAGAAATTTTTATTTATTACGAACGAAAGAGTCATTTAATATCATTATTTGTTCGCTAGGCTGTCCCGTTTTTTAGAAAAAATTCGATCAGTTGGATCGTCGTTGATGCGAGACAAATGGTATTAAACCATGCATAGGTAACATAGATAAGTACAGAACAATACAGTAAAAAAACGACACGTTTATGAAATATCAAATAAGAGAAATCAACTATAGCGTAAGGAAAAAAATGATGCAGACCGGTGCCGGCGAGCGGATCGGCGGGTAATAACACACTTTAAGTCAATGCTTCTGGTTTGCTAAAAAACATATCAAAAAACTGGATCATGCCGAACAGATGAAACATTATAAAAAAAGTATGGAAGTGTTTATACGGTACGGTATACCGGTACGTATTGTTGAGTATGGGCCATTGATGGAACGCGTCGCATATGCGCGGTCAATTTTTGGCACATGCTTAAAAAAATAATATTAATGTCGAGAATATTGCAGAATTGCCATTGACTGTATCGGTGTCGGCGCGCGCCTGAATAGTCCTAACGCATTCCCTGCGTGTCGTAAGAGGCGACTAAAAAAATGAAAAAAAAAAATGGTAAATGGTTTTAAATCAAACTTCGGAAAACTAATTATTTTTTTTCGGTTGTAATTAACACTTTAAGTCAATAAGGCGTGTTTTTAAAAAAATATCAAGGCGTGATTTTTGCCGAACAAATGAAAACATTAAAAAAGTATGGCAAAAAACAAATATACCGGTGGGTATTGTTGAGTATGGGCCATTGATGGAACGCGTCGCATATGCGCGGGTCAATTTTTGGCACATGCTTAAAAAAATAATATTATGTCGAGAAATATTGCAGAATTGCCATTGACTGTCGGTACGCGCCTGAATAGTCCTAACGCATTCCCTGCGTGTCGTAAGAGGCGACTAAAATGAAGAAAAAATGGTAAATGGTTTTAAATCAAACTTCAGAAAACTAATTATTTTTTTAGTTGAATTAAAGGTTTTTTGAATAAGGCGTGTTTTTCAGCAAAGTGACAACACAGATTTTTGCAAAAAACAAATACCACTCACGCGCCGTAACAAAATCGATTGTATTATGTCGTTTAACTATGAAACCATTGGCCTCAGACATGGAGTATAAAATGAAAATACATTGAATTTAAGTCTGTATATGCTAATATTATTATTTTGTAACTATAAATTTCTTGATTTTCATGATTGAGACAATTTGTAATAATAAAAATGGCATATTTGGTATTGATATGAAATTGATATTTCGATCCCGTTCGAAACATATCTGAATCAAATTCGAATTCCAAATGATACGGTTTTGATCAGCCCTACCCAGAAGACTCGATTTGTCGGATTTGAGCAAAGTATGGTCCGAGTGGACCGACATCACGAACAATCTTCTTTCGAAACTAATCAATGCGTTTTTTTTGCTCCTTAATAAATTGCAGATGTTTGAGAAGACAATTTTTTTTCCGAATTTTGATACTGTGTATTCCGTACACAAATATACTAAAACAAAATAAAAAGCGTAATCCTAAACTCCAATACGAAAAGAGTCGACAAAATAAATGACAAATTGTACCTTCGTTTATACGAATCATCATAAATAAAGCTGTCTCGATTTATATTAGACAAGACAACTTGTTTAAATTCACTCTAAGTTTGGCCAGGAGCATCATGAAAACCAAATAAGATCCAGTAATGTGACAAGAAGCTACATAGTGACGAAAATGCAGCATATTTACTGTTCATTTTCAGTAATGATATTGCTTAAAATGTTCAAACCACCTCGTGGATTAGAATTAAGCCTTGTAGGTACAGTCTTTAAAATATTCCTTCCGTATTTCTTGCTTGTCGTAAGGGACGACTAAAAGAAGTCATAGAAGTGGTAGATGGTTTTACCACTCAGATACCACTCTCTGCACTTTGCCATGGTAGCTCAGTTCCATTTGGGATGTTTTCCGTTTAGAATGCAGTTGCTGGTTCCACATCTTGTCGCGGCTCTTTGCTATCAAGTGGCCGTTAATTGGTTGCATTTAGGCTCTGCTTTCGACTTTCCTTAGAGCGAACTCCCGTAAGAAAAATTGGTTTAATACAATTTTAAAGCCCACATCTGCAAAGTTGAAAAATATAGTATCTTGACAATAAAATCACTCGGTGATATTGAAATAAAATCCCAAAATCGGCTTAATCGGTATTGGCATTAATATTTTCAACAAGGACACTGTACCAGTGGTGTGTTTTTACCATATCCAAAGGCAGATATCACTAACTGCACTTTTTCATTGCGGTTTAGTACCATTTGGGATGTTCTCAGTTCATAGTGCAGTTACTTTAAAGGCACTGCTTGCTCAGAGTGAATTTCAATTGTAAAATAAAAAAAAAAAAAAAAACATTTCGAAATTACGCACTAGATATTGAAAATTAATAGTAAATTTATTGCTCTTGGATTGGACCTTCTTTAACGACGATCGCAATACTTTTCCAATCTGCATAGTCATCACGGTAATCGTAATAATCGTAGAGAAAATCAGCATGTTAAACATCCACGGGCAAATCTATATCTTTTCCAAACCTCATTTTGAGCTGTTTATTCTTTTGAAACAAAATGTTTAAATAGAATCCGGTGTCCGGTGAGCACAATTGGTATAGCGATGAGAATGCGCTTCGAGCTTACGCATCTTTGGTCGTCCTGACAAAGGTTAGAATAACGCAAAGTATAATGATATGTGAGAGATCTGCTGGGTGCATCGTCAGGGCACAATGGTTAACGTGAGCACCGCGGTTTTCTCTCCCAACCAGGTCTATGTACAGGAAAATGAGATAAATGTTATGCCAAAACCTTCATCTGACTTTATCTCCGAGATCTTCAACTTGCGATGTCAACACGATAACCACTAAGCTATCGGTCTGGGAATGATAGCGCAAGTTGGACAATGTTTTATAAAGCTAATTTCGTTGAGAACTAGAACACGAACGGTTTTTTGGTCCAATGATAATCGCGTTTGTTCAAATAAAAGAGAAAAAAGAGAATTATGTTGGATGTTCAGATTTTGTTTATGAACTTTTAAATTTGTAAAACAAAGTTTTGCACAACAATGTGTATGTTATAACATTTGATGCCCATCATGAATAAAAATAAATATTTGAAAATCGCATCGTCGGACTTTCTATAAAAATCCGTAAGTTGAATAATTGCAAATTACCGAATCGCATTATCGGGTTCGACCGTGATCTAATTTGGCTTTTAACAAAACTGCTGGGGATTAACTTCTGACTGTGTATTCTTTATGTGGTATAGATAACCGTGACGTGGCTTGCTGAGAGGCACGCTTGGCGGAAAAAGCATCGAACCATTGATCTCCGTGTCTATACGATCGCGCATAACCGACTGAGCCAGCGAAACGTGCCGATCTTAATAGTTGAACAAAAAACCACTTTGAATAGCGAGATGACGCAACTAGGACAACTTACCGCGTGTCTCATACCAGTCCATACAATGATATATTTAATAGTTTTTTTCAATATCTCCAAGCGAATCTACTGTATGTTCATTTACCATCGCCCATGGGAAGATACCACCCACTGCACTTTATTATAGTAGTTCAGCTTCTTTTGAAAGTGTTTTTTCGTTTGAGTGCAGTTACTGGTATTACATATTGCAATAGGTCTTTGCTATTAAATGATCGTCAGTCGTTCCCCTCTTGACACTGCTTCCGCCCTTGCTAATAAAAAATATTGCACCATTTACACACGCCTTCTGCGTGGAATAATAATGTCACACATCATTATCTTGCGAATTTTTTTCTTGTTACTACATATTTTGCAACAAAAGCTATTTGGGTGTAGAGCCACACACTTTTCGGAATGTTCGTGGCGTCTCACAGCGTGACGCAGACGTAAGTATTTAGCAATAATGCAAATAAACCGCAACTTGATATCGACGAGAAACTTCGTTTTCTCAGGCGTGAGTCACAGATGAACGGTGCATGGGCGACACGATCAATCAGGGGCTCAAACTTAACAAATCAATTTTGGAAATGGTTTTTCTGGGAAGGATTTGATGTTCTGTCGAACAAACAGTCAGAATTAGGGAAGATGAATCCTCTCCATGGTTTGGTTTCTTTCCGTAAAATTGGACAATATTTAAACATTTATTGATTCAAATATTTTATTTCAACAGAACAATCAACTGAAGTTGAGATCTGGTGAAGTACCCTTCCTGCCATCACTGGTTTGATCGCCCGGTGAACCCACTAAAGGTGATGCAGGTCGGAAAAATAATATAGTCTATCTAAATATGAATTCGAATTAGAGTGATCAAGGGATTTATGATGCTCTGCCATCCTGGTGGTGTTATGGCGTCATTTGTGACAATTGAACTAGATTTAATGAAACTTAACAATGCATATTGGTCAGGGATTTGAACAATTTCCCTTCATCAACATTAGAATCTTTTGTTTTAATTGAATTTTTTTTGAAAAACACTTGGCTAATATTTGGTTGTTACTGGTAGCCCGAATGGAGTGGAGCGACAGGTGGAATGTTTTGTATAAAATTATTTAATTTGATTCAGTTGCTGTTGCTTAGGTGCAAACTCGATTGCATTGTGTCATTGAAAATAAAAATTCCACTTCATTTAGCATGTTTTTGTTGTTCTTACGAACGATACACGACTCATTCGAATAATTTGTGCTTCGGATCTATTCAAATCATCAAGTTAAATGCCCATTCCTATTGTCACAAGTGTTACTTTAGTGTTCTAGTCAGTGGTAGCAAACCTTCATTTCACGTTTATAGGAATAAGTCACGCAGGTAAAAAGGTAACACGAGACAAATTTGTGGTTTAGGTCATTTCATTCCTTGGATTTTATCAAAAAAAAAATTACTTGTTTCCGGTTCTGTACAAGGCCTGAAACAGTGCCGGAAAGGAACAGATTTTTAAAGTCCAACGAAGGCAAGTGAAACTCATGGGATTCATTTTTAGCATTTTTAAAGACCACTTCCTCGCTGGCCTGTTGCGGAAAGTACGGTCATAGCTCATGACAACCCTGAAACCAATACATTGAGGACTATATTAGATTGTTGGCCACCTAAAACCTCTTAGGAACAAAATTGCCGAGTCAGGGTAAATTTTTTTATGGAAGTCCGCTTTAGGCTTAGCCAAAACGGCGTTTTAAAGGGATCAAATGCCCACCACTCCAATGGTAAAGAGCTACCACCAGTTTAAGAAATGGTTCATAAAAGATTCACCTCATGAATATCTTTGTTCCAGTGTTATTATTTATGATATAGCAGCGGTACTAACACTAAATCGCTGGTTTTTCAATATTTAGGTTCATTGAACTTTTGACTGTAAATGGGATAGAATAATATGAAGTGAAGAGAGCGCACAAATTGTGGAAAATGCCCCAAACATGCTGTAACACAAACCTAAAACAGTCATCTGAAAACCGACAAGTTAATATGTCGATGCCACGAGCTGGAACAGTAACCTGGCAAAAAGAAAATTTCGTTTTGTGAAAAATGAGGCAAAAATGATCCCCGCCTTAGCGCGTTTCATCAGTGGCTTGTGCTTTGCAAAATATACTTCAGTCAATATATTTTAACTTGGAATGAAAACATTGATCCAGTGGAACTACATACGATTATTTCAAAGATGTTATTATGGTTACGTCAACATGAAATGACCTAAACATTACTTGATATTTGAAAAACAAAACAGTGAATACATGCTATTAAATATCAATGTAAACAGAACAGGTCACCCATCCAGGTTATGTTTTGTTCATTATGAGCCATTGATGGGTCGCGCCAACCGGGCGCGGTCTATCTGTGGTTTATACTTGATAAAATCAGATTTGTGACTGGAATTCTCATCTCAGTGCCCTTCTTTGTGATTTAACGTTTTTATCTGTCAAGCTTGCACCATAGTAGTTGTGGCCGGACATATCACTGGCCCATGCTTAACAAAGCATGCTTGAACAAAATTTATTAAATTTCAATCGTCGCACTGTTTTGATTTAATTGGAATCAAATGCGGCCACACATGGTCAAAATATAAACAAACGTAATACATTCGCGATCTAGTGTAATCGTTATTAGCAATTAATCCATTAATTAATCACCTAATCAAGATACTCGAATCTTTTTTCGCGCGTTACGCAACTTCGTCGCTTCTTCGTTCCTGAGCACATCATTTTGAAGACTGACACCTTGGAAGAACGACGCAATTCTGAAGATCAGAGATGGTAAATATTTTATAATACAAAGAACTCAAGTAAGTGTGTATTTTATATCTATTGCATGCTTGTGCCTGGCGCCGGGCCTTTTTATTTTTGTGTGTGTTTTTTTTTTTTCAAAAACCCAAAATTGCCGATGATCGCGATGATGGTTGCATCTGTCTTTTATTTGATTTAGTAATGCATGCGACCTTTTAATGTCCGAGAACTAACCATGTCTTGGATGCCCAATAGTTTAAAATGTGATGCGGCCTGATTTGCGATCAGCGAATTATTTAAACAGTTTAATGCTGCTCGAGATTTTCCAGATCACTTGGTCAGCAACGATGGATCAACAAAGATGGATCAACAACAATGGATCAACAACGATGGCTCAACAACGATGGATCGACAACGATGGATCGACAACGATGGATCGACAACGATGGATCGACAACGGTGGATCGACAACCGTGGAACAACAACCGTCGATCAACAAGCTTGGAATACTAAACAACAACAACAAGAATCGACCTGCAATCAACAACAATCACTGGACAGCGCAACAACGGCGGTCGGCGACAATTCAACATCATCTTGGAAGGAAAGGGTAAAAATAATACCATAATTTGAAGTAAGTTTCTTATATTCATTCTGCATGTTCAAGCCTGGCCCGGGCTTTTCACGTGTGTATGTGTGCAATTTCAAATTGCTGATGGTTGCGATGAACGGTTGCATCTTTCTGAATTTGGCTTAGAAAAATGCATGCACCCTTTTGATGTCCACGAACTAACCTTGTCTTGGACGGCCAGTAGTTTGTGAAATTTGATGCAACCAGATTCGCAATCATCAAAATTTTTAAACAGTTTAATGCTGCTGGAGATTTTCCAGATCAGGTCAACAACCATGGATCGACAACCGTGGATCGAACCAAAACGTCTTGGACGAAAAACCGTGGGATCGAACCGTGGATCGACAACCGTGGATCGACAACCGTGGATCGACAACCGTGGACCGACAACCGTGGACAACCGTGGACCGACAACCGTGGACCGACAACCGTGGACCGACAAACGTGGACTCAACAACGATGGAGCCTAAAAAACCCGGTGATTTCTTTCTATATTATGCATTTGTTTTATTTCATTTTTGAACATATTAATCACATATTATCAGTTATTTTCCAGACTTCTCAGCTGCGATGATGGGCCCGAAGACAACTGCAAACATAACAACACAACACACACTTCCACAAACACACACAAATATACACTGCGCAATAGGGTGCCGCGCGGCTTTACTTAATTCTAGAAAGGTGTAGGGCGTTATAGTGTGACTTTTGTTACCTATAATGCGATGCAGAACCTACGTAAATCTGTAACGGCAGGAAGTCGGTTCCCAGTCAGCAGAAAAAAATTATCATTAGTTGAACAACTGAAATTTTGATTCGATTATTGTTCAACTGAGATAATTTCTGACTGGGAAGTATTACCTCCGTTGGTCTGCTGGAAACTCCGGCTCAATTCGATTTTATCATATTCTTAAAGAATATGTTCTATCAAAATTCAAATTCTGTTCAAACTTCAATTTAAGATTGGGCTTTTTAATTTTCACTTGATTTCCTCATTTCCCAAAGGCTTGTTTGCGCCGCCTATCACGCGGCCCATTTTACGTCGAACAAGTGTTTGCGTCTTCCCGTCGAATTTGCGTCTTCCCGTCGAATTTGCGTCTGCCATACGGCGTGCGTTTAGCTTTTCTGCTACGTCCACGCAACGTTGCTAATAGACCCTGAATAATGTCGTTGTCATTAAAGCTTTTGGGTTTACAGAATGCTTTAAAAATTTGGAGTTATATTTCTGAACAATATTTCGTTGCCTTTTGCATTGAATTTGTGTTTGCACTCCTGCTACGTCGCTATTACGACACTAGTAAGCTTTTGAGCTTGCCTGGTGCTTAAAATATTTGGTGTCGCAATTCGAAACGCAAATCGTCTTCTTTTCGTCCAATTTCCGTGCGTCTACGTTTCGGCGTGTGTTTGTGATCCTACTACGTCACTATTATGCCACTAATAATTTCGTTTTCATTAAAGCCTTTGAGTTTTCAGGATACTGTAAAGAATTTGTGTGTTGTAATTAATTTTTTAAATAAATTCGTTTTACCGAATATATAATTGCATTGCGTTTAGTTTCAGTATACTTTGCAATGGATGGGGTAGAAGTTTTTTCAGTACAGAATGATAGGAATAACATGATCTATTGGCCAGACGCTTGTTTGTACTGATTTTGGGTGATTTAAAATGATTAAAAGAACCTAATAACCTAATAATGTAAGTGATATTTTGAATTGAAAAAAAATCTGTATGGGTCTGGTCTGCAAATAAAAGAATAAAAAGCTAACGTCTTTGCATAGAAAGTGGTATCCATATAGGAATCAACAACAACCCAATAGCAAAAAAGCTCCCGGATTTTTTTGAAAATATTTACATTTTTGCTGGACTGATTGGATGGAATAACATGGTCGGTTGGCCAAAAAACTTTTGTACATTTATTTTTGGGTGGTTTAAAATCTCAAGTGATGTGACCCTCTGCAAGTAAATGTTTTAAAGTTGAACAGAAATAGCAAATAGCATAGTATTTTTTCCTGTCAAGTTGTTTTGAATAACTTTGTTTTGTTGAGTTGAGTTGAATATGAAAACATGCCAAACGAAATTGAACCGCCGACCATATCTGCCCTGGGCGATAGAGAAACCATCTACCACTTCTTTGCTGTATTTATTTGCTGTATTAAAAAATTATTTAAAAATTAATTGCCTTGGAGGCGTAAACGTTTTGATGTAATTTACAGCAATATTTCACGTTTGGGAAAAAACTCAATAATCAGTATTTATTCCTATGTATGGATAAATAAAATTACCTGTACGCGCATGAATAAATTATTTGTGTTAAAAACCTTGGATGAACATCCAGACCAACCAGTTAGCAAAATTTTTAATAGTTCCAAAACAAGAAAATATATAAAGCATGTGTACATATATATTTTTTAAAATTAAATATGGTAAAATTCTACGATACTTGGAAAGCAATTATTTAAATCTTAGTTAATCTTTCTTTTAGAATCTATATATAACTGTATAAAGAAAATAAGTAAACGAAAATTATTTTGGAATTTCCATTATCTAAACTGCAACTAATTTATTCTTCTGCAGTTATATCTTGTTTAAAGTTCGACTGTGCCAAAAGCTAATTAATTTGTAGGTAAAAACTACGGCAAAAATGTGAATTCTCAAAAATTCTTGTTGGCGCTATGGACTAGTGGTTATCATTTGGCATCGCAGATTGAAGATCTCGGGTCCGTATCCCGTTGTGTTCGACTCTTCAATCCATGTCCATCACTCAACCCAGGGTGTAATAACTTGGGTAGGCTAAGCCAAACCGGGGAGATTGAATCTTTTCAAAAACTGTAACCCTGTTAGTCTATGAGTAGCAGGTGGTACTGGGTCTGATTCGTCGGGGTGATCCTCGTCAAAAATGGCTATGTGAAAAATATGTTATTATTGTATCCCGATGAAAAATTTTATTTTGTCAAGCCAGAGCCACATCGCGATCCATCAGTGACACATGGTTGGCAAAAGAGGTTTTGACGAAATTTTTCAGATTGGAAAGTTATTTCCGTCACCGGAGACTTTAAGTTAACGTTGAAGTTGTGTTATTCAGCTCAATTAGAAGAGGTTAGTGATTAGAGATGGGCCGATGCCAAAATTTTCGCCGTTCCTGTTACAAGTACTGACACCACGCTCGTAATTTATATTCCGATACCGAGAACTTCGTCAGATATGTTGAAGGCTTTTTTGTATCCACATACTTATGCCCGCGGTGTAGTTGCACCCAAGCATCTTTGTCCCTACGCACGTCTGCACTATTGTATCCATCTTTTATGGACGCAAATATAATGATTCAAACATGGGTTTAAAGACTGCGTGCAAATAGACGGGGAAATGTTTGTGGCTACGCAACTAACGTGACCTCCAAAACCCTTTTTCCGCATCAAAAAGAGCATATATAGTCGATAATAACGACAGTTGAATGACGGATTTTATTTAATAAAATTCAAAATGTAAAAAAAATCTTTCACGCGAAGCCTGCCTACCCCGCTATAAACATTTTTCAGAACAGTTGCACTGTTGGATGCGAGACCGACATGGGTCAGGACTGAAAAAGTCTGAACAAGTAGAAAATTCATAAAGAGTTGCATTGTTACGTAATAAAACAGTTGCTTTTACATTTACTATCACGTACATATAGCGCATATGCACGTTGTGTGGGCCATCTCTAATAGTGATAATTACTATCTTTCAGAGATGATGATTCCTTAGTTCTCATCGCGGCATTTCCTATAGTTCCTGCTACAATTCAATTTATTATATATAATAGAAAAATGTCTCGTTCGGTTGATTCCATTTCTAGGCATAACAATTCCCCTAACCTGAGACTTGAGAAGTTATTTGAATTCAAGGATCTCATTTTCATAGAATTTTTATTTATTACGAAAGAGTCATTTAATATCATTATTTGTTCGCTAGGCTGTCCCGGTTAGAAAAAATTCGATCAGTTGGATCGTCGTTGATGCGAGACAAATGGTATTAAACCATGCATAGGTAACATAGATAAGTACAGAACAATACAGTAAAAAAACGACACGTTTATGAAATATCAAATAAGAGAAATCAACAATAGCGTAAGGAAAAAAATGATGCAGACCGGTGCCGGCGAGCGGATCGGCGGGTAATAACACACTTTAAGTCAATGCTTCTGGTTTGCTAAAAAACATATCAAAAAACTGAATCATGCCGAACAGATGAAACATTATTAAAAAGTATGGAAGTGTTTATACGGTACGGTATACCGGTACGTATTGTTGAGTATGGGCCATTGATGGAACGCGTCGCATATGCGCGGTCAATTTTTGGCACATGCTTAAAAAAATAATATTAATGTCGAGAATATTGCAGAATTGCCATTGACTGTCGGTACGCGCCTGAATAGTCCTAACGCATTCCCTGCGTGTCGTAAGAGGCGACTAAAATGAAGAAAAAATGGTAAATGGTTTTAAATCAAACTTCAGAAAACTAATTATTTTTTTAGTTGAATTAAAGGTTTTTTTTGAATTAGGCGTGTTTTTCAGCAAAGTGACAACACAGATTTTGCAAAAAACAAATACCACTCGCGCCCGCAACAAAATCGATTGTATTATGTCGTTTAACTATGAAACCCATTGCCCTCAGACATGGAGTATAAAATGAAAATACATTGAATTTAAGTCTGTATATGCTAATATTATTATTTTGTAACTATAAATTTCTTGATTTTCATGATTGAGACAATTTGTAATAATAAAAATGGCATATTTGGTATTGATATGAAATTGATATTTCGATCCTGTTCGAAACATATCTGAATCATATTCGAATTCCAAATGATTCGGTTTTGATCAGCCCTACCCACAAGACTCGATTTGTCGGATTTGAGCAAAGTATGGTCCGAGTGGACCGACATCACGAACAATCTTCTTTCGAAACTAATCAATGCGTTTCTTTTGCTCCTTAATAAATTGCAGATGTTTGAGAAGACAATTTTTTTCCGAATTTTGATACTGTGTATTCCGTACACAAATATACTAAAACAAAATAAAAAGCGTAATCCTAAACTCCAATACGAAAAGCGTCGATAAAATAAATGACAAATTGTACCTTCGTTTATACGAATCATCATAAATAAAGCTGTCTCGATTTATATTAGACAAGACAACTTGTTTAAATTCACTCTAAGTTTGGCCAGGAGCATCATGAAAACCAAATAAGATCCAGTAATGTGACAAGAAGCTACATAGTGACGAAAATGAAGCATATTTACTGTTCATTTTCAGTAATGATATTGCTTAAAATGTTCAAACCACCTCGTGGATTAGAATTAAGCCTTGTAGGTACAGTCTTTAAAATATTCCTTCCGTATTTCCTGCCTGTCGTAAGGGACGACTAAAAGAAGTCATAGAAGTGGTAGATGGTTTTACCACTCAGATACCACTCTCTGCACTTTGCCATGGTAGCTCAGTTCCATTTGGGATGTTTTCCGTTTAGAATGCAGTTGCTGGTTCCACATCTTGTCGCGGCTATTTGCTATCAAGTGGCCGTTAATTGGTTGCATTTAGGCTCTGCTTTCGACTTTCCTTAGAGCGAACTCCCGTAAGAAAAATTGGTTTAATACAATTTTAAAGCCCGCATCTGCAAAGCAGCAAAAAATATAGTATCTTGACAATAAAATCACTCGGTGATATTGAAATAAAATCCCAAAATCGGCTTAATCGGTATTGGCATTAATATTTTCAACAAGGACACTGTACCAGTGGTGTGTTTTTACCATAGCCAAAGGCAGATATCACTAACTGCACTTTTTCATTGCGGTTTAGTTCCATTTGGGATGTTTTCCGTTTATAGTGCAGTTCCTTTTAAGGCACTGCTTGCTCAGAGTGAATTTCAATTGAAATAAAAAAAAAAACATTTCGAAATTATGCACTAGGTATTGCAAATTAATAGTAAATTTATTGCTCTATTTTCTCAAAGGGACAAAACAAGACTTATTTCTCAATCATTTTTTTTTTCAACTTTTTTTAATTTTTAAAATCTTCTGTAGACTCCACAAAACTGTCTAGTTTTTAAACCAATCACAATTTTTTGTCAAGCTTGCGCCACAGATTGACCGTGTCTTATCGATGTGTCCATCAGTGACGCATACTTAACAAAAGATGTTTTGATAATTCTTTTTCGTACGGTAATGATTTTTTTTTCTATATTTCACAGACAACGCCATTACTAAGCATTGATGGCTCGTCATTGGTTGCCCTCTGATATTTCATCGATGGATCTTCTTTAACGACGATCGCACTACTTTTCCGTAGAGAAAATCATCAAGTTAAACATCCACGGGCAAATCTATATTTTTTCCAGACCTCATTTTGAGCTGTTTATTCTTTTGAAACAAAATGTTTAAATAGAATCCGGTGTCCGGTGAGCACAATTGGTACAGCGTTGAGAATGCGCTTCGAGCTTACGCATCTTTGGTCGTCCTGACAAAGGTTAGAATAACGCAAAGTATAATGATATGTGAGAGATCTGCTGGGTGCATCGTCAGGGCACAATGGTTAACGTGAGCACCGCGGTTTTCTCTCCCAACCAGGTCCATGTACAGGAAAATGAGATAAATGTTATGCCAAAACCTTCATCCGATTTTATCTCCGAGATCTTCAACTTGCGATGTCAACACGATAACCACTAAGCTATCGGTCTGGGAATGATAGCGCAAGTTGGACAATGTTTTATAAAGCTAATTTCGTTGAGAACTAGAACACGAACGTTTTTTTGGTCCAATGATAATCGCGTTTGTTCAAATAAAAGAGAAAAAAGAGAATTATGTTGGATGTTCAGATTTTGTTTATGAACTTGTAAATTTGTAAAATAAAGTTTTGCACAACAATGTGTATGTTATAACATTTGATGCCCATCATGAATAAAAATAAATATTCGCAAATTACAATATAGGCTGTACTGCAACATCCATACAGTCTGTTCCAGCTCCCGAGATTCCTTATGCCACTCTTTAGGTACTTTGTGAAAAGGAGATGTTTTCTGACAGCGAATGAATATGGGTGTATCTAAGCTTTTGCGGTGGACAATGCTCCAGCTTGATTTTCATTTCAGGCTTGATTTGGTGAATTATAATCTTTTTGAATGTACTTCTTGAGCTTTGCAAGCGTGGGATCCTTTGTTTTATTTTGTATGATTTGATGCATATAGATAAGTACAGTATATAGGCTGTACTGCAACATCCATACAGTCTGTTCCAGCTCCCGAGATTCCTTATGCCACTCTTCAGGTACTTTTTGAAAAGGAGATGAATGGAATTGAAACAGAATGAATATGGGGAGGGTGTATCTAAGCCTTTACCATGCGGTAGAAGACAATCTCTCCAGCTTGATTTTCATTTCAGATATCTCAGAATGGTGAATTAGAATCGGTAGAATGTTTGCCGAACGGCGACGCTTTACTGGTTTAAACGAATTTGATTTGGTGAATGAAAATACGTAAATTCATACCTAGGGTGATCTTTTGAACTCTGATCACGTCGTGATTGCATCATTGCAAGTTCGTAGTAGAAATGAAAACATCTGCTGATTACCGTCCAGTGAAGTAAAATATTTAACATCCATTAGCGTTTGACTTATAGTTTCAGATGGTTTTGTTTCAAACTTTTAATTTAAAACGAAAAGAAATCTTAAATATTTATTGCAAGTTTTTAGAATAGAGACTTAATAAATGCAGTGCGCGAAATGCGTGAGGTATGATCGAATTGACGCTACTTTAAAAACTACGTTTATGGACCCAATGCTAAAAACGTCGCACAATATGGCATAAACCTAGAAACAAGTACTTTTAGGGAATTTCGAAAGAATTTTGCGAGCTGAAAGAAAATGAAATTAAAACTCATACACTAAGCATTTCTACAAAAAGCTAGGTATTTAAACAAAAAAATGATATTATTGCTTGGTAGTAGGGGTGTTAGCTCTTCGGATGGAAGATTTTGGCTTAAAAATATGTAACAACCCTGTGTTTTTGTTTTGTGGAATCGTTTAATGCCTTAATGAATCAAAATCATTTTAAACACGAAAATAGCATGTGGAAGGGTTCTGAAATAGTTCACCTCCTCATATTCAATGTATTTTGGAAGCGGTAATTGTGACGTAATGCATCGTGCTCAACCGTGAAAAATCTTTCGTGAGCATCTCTCTGGAGAAATCAATTGTCTTGCTGTTCTCTGCAATCGTCTGGTTTTCATATTTTTTACCGCTTTACTGTTTTATATATATGGCGTCTTTTACGCCTCTTGTTTTTACGATTTTATCAATATGCTGTATAACAGTATTCTGTAGCAAAACCAAGCGAGTAGTATTTGTTTTCAATCAAGTAAAACATTCGATCGAATATCACGAAGTTCCCGTTCAGAATTTTGACCCTCCTCCTGAGTGGGTTGTTGACGTAACTTACACAGATAAGATCAATAGTACCGGTTGGGCGGTGGGAGAGTTTACTACTAATGCAGGTTTGTTTGTTTAAATCGTTGTTTTTAAAAAAACGATATTTTTTGCCTTGCATTCCCGCAACCTCACATGCAGACCAGTTCCATGCCGGCGATTAAGGTTGTTGCATACCCGTTTCACTAATTTTTTCTGTGGGTAGACATAGTTTGTGTAGAAACCCACAGAGGTTCGAATTCTGCGATCGGACGAGGTATTTTTTTGATAATGTGCGCGGGTTCGCTCTCCAGTGCCCAGTGGTTAAGCACTGTTCATAGGTTTTCTATACCAACTACTGACATGTCCACCCATAGCAAAAATCAGTGAAACGGTATTGCAAAAACCTTAATCACCCACATGGAACTGGTCTGCATGTGAGGTTGCAGAAATGCAAAGCAAAATAGAATCGTTTTTGTTTGTATGTTAAATACACTGACAGATTGTCAGCTAACCAAACAGTCGAAGCATTGACCTATAGTGGAGTGTAATATTTTCATGTTTTCAACTTTTTTGACTCTCGGTATGCATGCATAAGTTAAATTCACTGTTTCTAAGCATGGCAGATTGTATCCTCTGTCATTGTTGGCATATTTTTCTAAATTCTCACAGATTTGGACCCATATTTTCAAGTATATGGAGCTGGATTTGCAGAGGGTATAATCACACAAGATAGAATTTCACAGACATGGAATAATACTATCCAAGGGTTCTGCGATGCATCACCCTTAACAAAGTCTTGCAAAAAAATTCATGACTTTTTGCAAGAAAACATAAACTGGATGAAGGAAATGGTAAAAAAATACCCTGATGATCCATTCTGGAATGAAATAAAGAAAGGTCTACTGCAAGTGCAAGGCATAGAGGATGGATGGATGAATCTCGGTGTCTATGACCCGACAATTCGCCTGAAGCCATTTGGAGTATATCTCATGCAACTTGGAGGTGATTTGGCGGATCTAGAAGAGGCTCTCAAAGTTGAGCATTTTCGGCCCAAAGTTTTAGGATCAGGATCATGTTCGGCAATGATAAAAATAGTGCATGATAAGAATGGTAAAAAAGATATGCTTGTTTCGCATGATACGTGGAATACATACAACACAATGCTACGAATTATCAAGCGTTTCAATTTTGGTTCCTATACAGAGACCTTTTCTGGTTACCCAGGGGCAGTTTTTGCTGGTGATGATTTTTACATTCTTTCCTCTGGTTTAGTTGCCACAGAAACTACAAATGGAAACTTGAATCCTGATTTGTGGAAGTATGTTACAACAAAAACGGTACCAGAATGGCTGAGAAATATAGTTGCAAATCGTCTTGCCCTGAACGGCAAAGATTGGTGTGAAGTGTTCTCGAGGTATAACAGTGGGACATACAACAATCAGTGGATGATAGTTGATTACAATAAATTTGAACAAGAATCGAATAAGGATGTTTTATATGTTTTAGAACAACTACCTGGTGAAACTGTGTATGATGATGTCACTGATGTTCTATATCATCAAACATATTGGGCAAGTTACAATATACCATATTTCCCAAAAATTTTCAACAATTCCGGTCAACCAGCAATGGTCAAGAAGTATGGAGATTGGTTCACTCATGACAAAAATCCACGTGCAAGAATTTTCCGTAGGGATCACAAAAAAGTTGTAGATATAGATAGTTTAATCAAATTAATGCGATACAATGATTACAAAAATGACCCCATTTCGAGGTGTAATTGTACTCCACCATACAGTGCGGAGAATGCGATTGCATCACGCTCTGATTTAAATCCAGTAGACGGTGTGTATCCTTTCCCGGCTCTGGGATCATGGTCTCATGGTGCTATTGACGTGAAAGCAACATCTCACTCATTGCATAAAATCTTTGGTATGATAGCAGAATGTGGCCCAACACATGATCAACAACCAATATTCCAATGGTCAAAATCAACATATGCAAATCAAACACATGTGGGTATGCCTGATAAGTTTGATTTTAAGCCTGTACTCATTGTTTGGGACAAGTAAATTTTATATTCAACTAGTAACTTTTGAGTGCTTTCACTTTGTAATTTGGCACTGCAAAATTAAGCTTGCTTCATCGAGATGTTCAGTACCACAACCATGAGAAAATTCTTGTTTTCAAAATGTTATAATACTGTATATATTAGCTGATGTGTTGCAATGTTATATTTCTTCTGCTTTTATTAACATATGTGTGACTTTTAGATATCGAATTTATACTAATCTTGCTGGAGATGAATGAGCCCCGATCTGACATCCCCAAATTAAATAGCGGCAGTATAGGAGAGAAAAACATTCAAAACTGCCTAAATATAGCTAATTTCTAAAATCTAAAATATCAATATAAATAAACCAGAACTAAGTTTTCGTTTTCAGTAATTTTTTATATTTATACTAGCCATTGTTTGCAACAAACAAAACTTCATTTGATTAAATCACTAGGTTTTTATATTGTCAAAGCCCTATTCCCATGCTGCATTTTTAATTAGTTGATGAAAATTGATATTTTATCCCGATATGCCTAACTTGCCTTTATTTTTTCGTCTACCATGTCTCTTTTTATAAGTCTCTTTAAAATTTTCTATCAGTATTAAATATTAGTAAGATTGATATAATTATGTAGAATCTGTTCCAACTTGAAAGGATTTTTTCATTGAATTTATCTCAGTTTATGCAAAAAATAACAAATGTTACAAATTTATATTATATCCATTGCACTTTTGTATATTTATGATCCTGGGATGCATACTGCTTTGAACTGAATTATTTTAAAAAAAAATTGTGAATGTGTTCGAAGCATTTTTGACACATATGATATTCGATTAGAGTGATCTAAAGTCACATTCACCAGGTTATTTACAATGGAGAAATTTAATTCAAGGTTTTTATGATGTTCTGTGATTACATTTTTCTTTGCTTTTAAGTTCCATGACACTTGTTGTTTTATTGCGATATATATGTAATACATATGCAAATTGAAATTTTTAGATTCTGTGAATTCGGAAGATGGGTGCGATCCATATTAGTTTCACAATTGCGCGTAAATGGTACTGATACTGGTTACCGTAGTAGCTTTTGTGCCCACTATTTGTTACATAATTGACAACTTGTTACTCAATGTCCTCTGTCCTCTGTGAATTCCAAGTAAGTGCAGATTACAATCCTCAAACTCCTTCAGTATGTGATTAGGACAGTAAATATTCAAATAACCAAGGCCATGTACAAATGCTGGGTCCATTTGTGTGTTAGAGAGAATCAACTCCAAGTGGCTAATCACTGGGATAGGATTTCACTATTATCCTACAGGAGAGGAAAGCCGAAAATACAGCTAATCAATCATATGGCGAATATTTCTCATTTTCCCTGGGGTGGGTGGACCTGATTGTCGAGGGAAGCTTTCAACTGAAGTGAACCGGTGAGGCATCTAGCAAACCTTTTGCAACAATTGCTTTCAATCCCTGACATTAAGTAAAAAGAATTTCTAACCCTATCAGCATCAAAGGTTGCATGCCTCTGAAACTACTGCACAATTTAGAGTGGAGTGAAATTTTTTTTCAAAATGGAGAAAGTGACTAGTGTAAAAATCTGGCTTTAGGGTGGAAATTCTTATTCACAGATTATCCATCTACCACTAGATAGCTAACTCTCTTACCCTTGGAGCTAAAGAGTTGGTTCTGGTCTCAAATAATTCAGAATATATGCTTTTCTATATGCTCAATATTTTCTTGAAATATGGCCCAAACTAAGTCAAATTACAAATTTACTAGTGTTTTACTAGCAAATATCATTGGAGTGTTATCTGTGTATTTGTGTCAGATTCGCCCAATCCACATCATAGGGTCATATGGACAGCAGCAAAAAAGGTGACCTGAGGCCCAATAACATAGCAAAATAATAAAGGAATGTAATTATGGTAATCATTGAATACAAGTGAATCTTCCTAAAAGAACCAGAACAAGATAATATACGCAATATTGCGAAAGCAAAAGATTGCAAGTTTATAGGATCCCCGCGGACCCTGCAACACAAGTTTTGTTTTTTAAAATGTAAATCAGAACATATTGAATTAAAAAATTGTGCACATTGCACATTTTAATGTAATGTTTCGATACGTTGTCAAGAATTTAGGAATAGGATACAATATTTTATAATGATATATAAATTTAAACCATAACCTTCTCAAAATATACACACATTTAGTCAAAATAGTTTGGAATCTTTTAAGCAAGGATTGCTTAAAATATCAAAATCCAAAGAAACATTAAATGTATTGCATACTTTCCACAAACGTTGCAGGATTTACTCACCTAAATAGACTTATGATTGATTCAAAATTAAAATCTAGAGTCGTTGAAACATAAATACATAACAATAGAAAATTTCTGCACTTCATTTTTGACTCTATGCATACATATCTGTCTGGCTGAGTGCCAATTGGCATATTTTCTCAGTCTAGAGAAACTAGTTTGCAAAACTTATTCATAAGACATAGTAGCCACTTTGGGCAAAAAAATAATAATTTTCATGTTGATTTTGCGATAAAATCTGTTGAACATTACCCTATGAGACAGATAGCTGTGAAATGTGTCTGAATCCAGAGACGTCCAAAATGAATCGAATATTTGAATGCATTCAGAAATCAACTTATTATTAAAAATTATGATTTTAGATATATTTCAGAATAGTGGCATACGAAAATTTTCTGCTCCTATTGTATAAATCTGTACAAATTAAGACAGAAAAGTCCATTTTTGCTCTCCAAATTTATATTGTTTCAGGCAACAAAGGAAATTGTGACCTATACTGATGGTTTTCTAGATTTTTGAAATACCATTTTGACTTGAAATAGTTTTAATGCGATTTTTCATCAAAAACATGGCTAAATTCAGAATGTATTCAATATTTCATATTCGAAATAATTTTCTTATGTATTCTAAATAGTAAAATATTCTGTTTGGACAATACCTGTCTATATTTAGTCAATTGAGTTATAAAATTTTTTGAAAGAGTTTTCTGTTAGAGTCTTTGCGTGCATAATCATAAGATTATAATTTCAATTTGTTTTGATTCAGATATTACCACAATGGTGATACCAACATGCAACCAATAATTTCATGTATACAATGGAAATTTATCAACTCAGTTGTGTGAAACCATCATCATTGCTTTAAAGTACAGCAATAAGAGAAAAAAGTTGGAATATATTTTTTTTATTGTAGATGTCAAATAGGAGTGTAAAGAAATTCTGTGATAACTTGAAATCGTTTAAAACCCAATTTTTTATAATTTGAAAGATCTATCGTAACAGTTTCAGAAGTCAACTTTTTGCTATAATTATCCCAACATATTAGATTTTACAAAGTTCAACCTATTAGTTATTACAAGGTCCATGAAGCCAATATACTATTCATATTGCTTCGCTTAATGCACTTTCTTCATTTAAGCATAAATCACTTTGTCCTAGTTCTTTTTGAGAGACTTTACCTAATTAGGTATCAGTATATTTTGTTATTTCTTTCCCATTCATTCGTACTCATTATTGGGGCTGTGTCTTTTTTTGTTGTCCTCATGTTCTGATTTGACAAATACACAGATAACAGTTGATATTTACTACTGAAACATAAAATTTGTAATTTGCCTTAGTTTGTGCCAAATCTCAAGGAATTAGTGTATATAGAAAATCATATGTTCTGAATCATTTGAGACTAGTGCCAACTCTCTTAATGGAGATAAAATTATGAACGATTTGCTAAATTTGACATTGAGGGGTCGGTAGATACCTAGCGGTAGGTGGATATTCTGTGAAAACATGAAAATGGATTTGGACCCTAAAGTCAAGTCCTCACACTACGCACTTTTTCATTTTCAAAAACAAAAATTTTTTGACTCTCCCTATTGCACATTAAGGGTACCAGGGCAGTTCAGTTCTCTATATGTGGGCCAGATTTTGAAGAACTAATATTTTGATTTTTTTAAACTGAGACAACTGATGTTACATGCAAAAACATAATAACAGAATGTTTTAGCATTTCATGCGAGCATATTTTTAGTCAAATTTTGAAAAAGAAATGATGTAGGTATATGGAAATGAAGTGTTAAATAATGATGTTAGGCAGCTTTATAAACTGCAATCTTAGCAGCTTCTCTCAAACCACTGAGATAAGCACCCGTCACTGTTTGTGGAAAATGTCTGTTTGTTGCTTCACCAGCAAAATAAAGCTTATCATCAATTGATTGTGCAAGACGGTCATAGTCATCTCCACTGCTACCAGTTTTGATGTAGCTGTATGCCATCAGGGCATATGGATCAGTTTTCCAGCGAGTGACAAAATATCTTTTTGGTTCGGGAATAGATTTATTTGGGAACATTGTCCGTAAAACTCTCATAGCAATGCCAATGACTTGCTGTTCAGTCATTTTTGATGCAGCATCAACAGAGTCACCAGAAATCACACTCATGAGAACATGCCCTTTTTCCATGGATACACTAGGCATATCATAAAACATAGTAAAAAAACCCTTCTTAACTTTATCTGATGGTATATAACCAAAATAATTTGCTCCATTTATTTTGTCCTCCCAGAATCGCTCTGAAAACTCAAGTCCAATTTTTTCTATACATCCACATCCAATTTTGCTCATTGCATCCTGTTTGAAAGGAGGGAGTTCAGGAATGAAGGAAATCAGTTTGGATTTCAACACTGCCAGCGGCACAGTAACAAGCACACAATCGGCTTCATGAACATCGCCAGATTCAGTTCTAACTTCAACTTTTTCTTTTGTGTAATCAATAGTTTTAACAGGTGATGATACCCGAATATCAAGATTATAAGCTAAAGCTTTCAGAAGTGCTGAAAAACCATATTGAACAAGAGTATGGTCTCCACTAAACTGAGCAAAAGTTTCATTTTGATCCCAATGAAAAGCAGACACTTTGTCTAAACAAGCACCACATGCAAATTCAAGGTTCCCGATATGAAACTGCAGGAGCTGTTCTTCAAGCTCTGAAAACGTTAGGCCACTTTGTCTCTTCCATTCTGTATGAGCCTCGATGATTTTCTGACCTAAGGAAGAATCCGAATTTTCATGCTGTGTCCTTCGCCAATCGGCTATTATGTCCAGTAATGCATTGAAATGAAAATCCATTCTTTTATCACAGTGCATTGAAATTGGAATGCCGTTACTGTCATACAAGTCACATTGTGGTCTCAAAACTTGCATTTTCAGACCCAGTTGTTCTGATATAAGGGCCATTGGGTTATTCACACAACCATTTACAATCTGTGCTCCCCTTCCAACACATGTACCGTTAAGAGACCATTCATCATCCACCCTTCCACCGATACGATCTCTGGCTTCCAATACAGTAACCTTAATACCAAAGTTGTGAAGTTGGCGTGCAGCACCAAGTCCCGCTGGTCCAGCACCAATCACAACAACCTTCTTATTTAAGTAGTTTTTTGGAAGTAAAGCCCCATCACGTGGATTACAAAGAGCGCCGATATTAATCAAACCTTTGTAAGTAGCAAAGCACAAAATTCTTGGTAAAAGACTTTCGCATAAAAATATTCGAGTTAGGCCCCGAAGAATAATATATTGACAGCAGCGTTTCACAGTTAAAAATGATTTTTTGTGTAGAGTCCACAAAGCAACTACTAGGTTTCGTACAGCAAGATAGATGGATTGATCTTTAACAAATTCAGGAAATTCTTGTGCCTCATCTAACTCCATGACGTCAGGTCTCATACAAAGTGCTTTACCATGTTCAAAGGGCTTATAAAAAGGATGAAAATACCCATTCACTTCTCCAGCAGCTCTATGAGACTGATTGATACTTTTTCTTCCACCAGGTGACATTAATAATCTGCTTTCTGCCTTTTTGCTCACAGGAGGAACATCAGCCTGTGGTAATACTTTTGACTCCACTTGTTTAGTAATCAAATCATGAACATCAGGAGGTCTTGATACATTATCAACATCAAAACTTATTTTTCTTGGAGTTTCATCAATATCTACAGCACTCATACCAACTCCATCAGGATAGTATGACGTCAAATAAGGTGCAGCGGGACTGAACTTCAGGAATGGTGTGTAGTTAAGACCTGACATCCATTGTGTATTTGGATCTAGTACAGTTTGAACTGGTTCATCATGTTTTTGATAACAAGTATATTTTACATGAGGCATACGTTGATGCGTACCTTCCGTAGGTTCCGACAAAGTATTCAACATACTTCCCATGGAACAGACATAGATCTTATTCACATCAGTAGTCAACTCTACTTCGTTACCCAATTGTCTCCAATGTTCACATCTGATACATTTCACCCAATATGACAACTGCTTTTCTGAAATATATGTAGTAATGTTTTTAAATCCGCTATCTGCCTTGCTGTTATTCATCCATGCTCTTTTCCATTCATGATAATCATCGAACCCTTCATATTTATTTCGATAGAACTGCTCAAAACAAGCATTGCAATAATGTTCCTCCAAAGAAAGATGATACCATCTTGAAGAGTAACCAGTGGCTTCACAGCATGCATCATTAGCCTTGACGGCACACCGCTTGATTTTTTTTCCACATCCAGATTTTCTGCAAATGTAAATTCTTTCTGGTTCCTGTGAAGACTTTTGTTTTCTACCACGTGGCAGTGACTTATTAGAATTCGAAAATTTTGCTCGTCTACTACGTTCATGTGGCATTGAAGATACTTTGGAAACTTTTGGCTTGAATGACACAATATTACTTGAGGAGCCATTTTGCTGCATTTCCCAGAGAAATTTCTTGAATCTGTATTTTCTCTTCCTTCACATCTTGCTCTGATCCTGCTGGATTTGACATTTCGATCACTTCATCCACATCTGGTGACAATACAACAGAATCTTGTACTTCTGTTTTGATCAGTTTATTACGTGGCGATTTCCCATTCTCAATGTAATCTTGATAGCTTTTTCGCTTCGATTTTCGCCCAGAAGTTCTAATACTAGGACTGTCATTGTTGTTCATGTTAATTTTACTAGAAAACGAGACTTGGTATCTAAAAAAGTGAAATTTCAAACATATTAGTAACTAGAGATAAGCAAAGTCGTTCATAACATTCAGGTTTTATTTTGGGGTCCGGATTTTAATACCTATTCTCCAAGGAAATTGAAAATCAAATTGACAAAAACATTATCAGTCCTATTCTCATCATTTGAACGATAAAAATTTTATATCTTGATTTCAAATATTTTTGTCAATCAATTCAAACTTTCCACTATTTTATTTGAAGTAAAGACCCAGATTGGTAAATATATCACCAATCAGACCATGTGTTCTATTCTATTTTCATCCAAATTTTCGGTTTAGGTTATGGGTATATATAATTAACTACTATTTGTAAGTTGTAATAAATTGTACCTATTTTAGTTTTTGCTAGCGCTCTCAATGTTCCCATTTTGAGCGCTCACGCCTTATAAAATTTAGTACAGTATCATTTTTCTGAATATTATAAAAATTGCCCATGTTCGAAACAACTCATTCTAAGCCTGGAAAAATACCATTTGGGAATATTGTATTCAACTTCACTAAGCCTTGGTGTTTTGCATTTTTGGGGTTTTAGTTTTAAAAGCAGTTTGATGGAAATATTAACATAAACCGATAAATTGATTGATTTATCTGGTTAGGATGCGCTACAATACCTCATACCATCATCTCTGATCTTATACTCTGTGGCACAGGTTTTACACCCCATGTAGACTAGCTTTTTCGCAATAAAGTTCTGTAAAAAATTCTTCTTCTGTATTTAGCAGCTCGATATACAGTATAAGAAAACAAGTTGCTGATTTCACATTAAAAATACGATGAAATAAAAAAATCTAAAATTATAATTTCTACTGGGTCTAGTGATATTTAGAACCATATTCCAAAACATCAGGAGGAATTAAAATTTGCAGAATACAGAAAATTCTCATAGCTAGTCAGTAACTAGAAAGCGCTAATGCAATAAGCTATTCTGTATTCTTCTAGTCCATGTGTCCAGCATATAGATTTTCTTTACCCACTGCTCAAGAATAGATGTGGTACCGTAAAACTCTGAACTGGTCGACTTTCATAATAATGGTAAAAATCTTAGGGGGGCATAAAAAATATCAAAACTCTGAACTGTTTTACATCAGAACTCTGCACCGAAGCCGCCCAAAAATTTTTTGCTCCTTTTTTGCTGTAAACGCCAATGTTCGAGATTTACATCACTGACTGACTGATAAGAGCATTATTTTCACCCGCATTGTCAAAGTTTGTGGTACCTGTTTACTGGCTTGTAGGTTTAGGTTATGATAAATGAATCAACTGAGCTGGGCCAGTGATCTGTTGTCATCGGCATATTGGGGGTCCAAGGACATCTTTCTCGTTTTTGTGCGTGCTGAAAGCGGCTGCCAAATAGAAGAAAATGCATGGGACGAGACTAGCAGAGGTGTCGCCAAAATAATAAATAGATAGACAAATAACGAATATACACGCACTACTTTAATAACCCTGCCAACACGCGCTCATGATGAAAAATTGTTATGCCAAGTTTAAAAAAAAATTGTATGAGGAATAGTATTTTTATATTGCCTAAAATTTGGCCAGAATATAAATTTTGCTAAAATATGAAGAAAACGAAAATTTTACTGCCGAGGAAAGAACGTCTGATGAAGAACTATTATATACAGTTTGGAAAAAATTGTATGGGGAAATAGTATTTTTCTATTACTTTGAACTTGGCCAGAATATAGATTTAGCTAACACGCCATAAGCTGAGCATATACAACTTGAGAAATCTAGATGGTGACTGCCATATGTCAAATATCATGTCATCGTCACATGAATGCCATATAACTATTCGACTAACTTGGGTGTAGAATGCATTCCCTTCATTCTTCGCACACCCAATCGCTTCCGGCACAATAACTATCTTACTTTGTGTCATTGATGTATGTTTTATTAATTGAACAACTTGTGCTTACTGGATGACAAGTGTCGTATGACAAGCATCATGTTGCATCCCCGTGAATATCGCGTGACTATTTTCTAAATTTTCAGATTCAACAAAAAGTGTATTTTCCGTATTCTTACAGTGTTTTCGTTACTTAAGACGTCGACATAAATCCTATCTTGTGTATCACTGGTATTTAGGATAAATATGACTGCTTATGGCACACACATGGCAATCACCATATGCACATTATGATATCATGGCCATGTGCTAGTCACATGGTCATTAACAAAACTAAAGGATGAAAAAAATGTGTTTATTTTAATATAATGAGATCTCCTACACCTTTGTCTATATAAAACCATTTTATTGGCTTGGATTTACCAGAGCGGTACAATTTTGCGTTTTATTGATTTACTATTTAATGATTTACTACCAAAATGTGGAGTTTTTCAAACGCGGACTGCACGTAAAACGTGAGAAGGGGATTCTTCACGGATCGGTTATCGGGATGTAAAAGCTTAAAAATCCTTGACGCATTTGTGCCTGGAAATCTGGTTGATGAGAAATCACGCTATTGTTACGTTCCAGTTTCTTGCTACTGTTGCGTATCAAATTAGGTTTTTGGAGATCGAAGGAGATGCCGGATGATGAGTAAATGAAATTATTACGAGCCTTCGCTCTCTGACAACTATTGTATAACTGTACTAATTCCTAGATTAAGTTTTATGGAGAATATTTTATCAAATCTCTTTTGAATAGCGTTCAGAAAACAAAAATGTGCTTTTATTATCTGTATCATATGTGGCAAAAGTTTTCACGCATAATTCTTCCCGCATATTTCGCCTTGAGTGATCAAAATGGCTTCGTTGCCTGTGAGTTTGACTTGATTTGAAGTAATTTTATGGTATATATTCGGCCAGTAAAAGGTTAAATATAGCCCAAAAGAAAAGTGTCGTGGATCTACTTCAAATCAGTGTTTTAGGGGAAGCCTCCGACGCTTTCCCTTAGCCCTCTACGCCCTCCACGCGCCGAACGACAATTTAGTACTACAGGTGTTTTAGGGGGTACCCTGTTAGCTCAATCGGCAAAGCGTTGGGGATACGCCTCGAGCTACGCACCTCTGATCATCATAACGCAGGTTCGAATCCCGTGAGGGATGATGATTATATGCGAGAGGTCTGCTGGACGGCTCGCCGGTGCATGGTGGTTCACGTAAGCGCCACTTACGTCTTCCTCCACCAACCAGGTCCATGCACAGGAATATGAGAAATACGTTAATCAAAAACCTTCACCCCAATTCAGAATTGGTGTCTACACGAGAGGTCGTGGTTTGTCATATGGTCAAGCTGTATTCTCGGCTTTCCTCTCCCGCAGGACAAAAATAATATCCTATCCATTAAAAACATTGACCTGTTGACTGTGTACCATAGTCTAGACCTAACTAACGTTAGTAAAAATTGTTTGTGTAGGCTACGGTATTTAAAAAACAAATAGATTAAACCTCTGTGATCAGTTGATCAAATCTGATCATCACTATGAAATTAGGTAAGAGTTCGTTGCTGAATTTTTTTATCATTCCCGGTAGGCTAAATGTATAAGTTAATCAACAGTTTGTTCTAGTCTAACTAGAACTAGGCTTCAACTTACAATCCGATCATATGGGCAACATGTACTCGAGTACATGTCTTGTACTCAAGGAGATACTGCACTGGGAACTCAGAACAATCCCGGAAAAGTTTTATTCAATTATTAGTATTGAGTATGTACGGCAAACCTAATACTAAAAGGCACTTCGCCAATTACTACCAATTAATTGAATTCAGCAGTTTAAATGTAAATTCCACGCAGCACGCTATTAGAAGCCTTCTACACTCTTAGAAATCTAAAATTCTTTTACTGTAAATTTTCATGAAGGTTATTTTACTCACATAATCATGCAACATTTGAGCGCGTTTTGGCAGGGGTATTAAAGTAGTGCGCATACATTCGTTATTTGTCTATCTATTTGTCGAAGTATTGAATTTGCCTGAGCAGTAAATTAAATTTACATGTAGAAAAAATTATCTATCAAAATCGCGAGTTGGACATCGCATTCAATTTATTATTTGTTTTATCTTCATATTATCTGACATGCCCAATTCGTTGCTCCGCTTTCCGAGAGATAAAATGATTTTGGCGACAGCTTTTCGTACGTACGAAAACGAGAGAGATGTCCGTTAAAAGATGTCGGCTAGGGTAACCTTCGTGGTTATAAGCAGGTAGGACTCAAGGCCTATTTCATCCGCAGGAAAATTTGAATGAAGTAGTATACCGCTGCCAGGCGGTTGAAAATCCGAGTCAGAATTTTTGTAAAAACATGTTTTGTTAACCATGAGTAATTGATGGATCTTTTCGACGAGGCACAGTCCATTTGTGGCTCATGCTTGACAGAATATAAATTTCTGCTTAAGCTAACCTCGATTTCCAATGCGACAACTTTATGGTGGTAACGCCCGCGACTTTCTCATGGACCGACACGCAGTTCTGTTAGAATCCTGATCCGATCCAGAACCTCAAATTGCGTACTGAATCCAAATCTCATCCTATACGGAATGAAAATTCTACGCTTCTGATCCTGAACAGCAAGCTACCTACACTTATTTTTAAATGCCTCAAAGTGGTAATCATTTCTTGAATTAAGAGACTCAATCCAAGCCTGGTCCGATCCGGGCCAAATATTTTTAAACCCAACCAGAGCTCACAATCGCCCAAATTAAGCCAATTCTGCCGGATTCGACTCTGGCAATCCGTCCATGATGACCTCTGCCGAAAATATAGCACATAGATCAATTCGTACCCTGGTGAAATTTGCAATGGATTTACTGCGAAAAGTTGGGGACGACTGATTCATCCCTTAAAATCCAAACCCGGAAAAGCAAGTATTTTAGTTCAAATTGTAAAAGGATGGATTTTAAGTGCCTGTTAACCAACGATGGAACGATTATTATCTTCTTAGAGCAACACCAAAATTCGTAAACAGGTAAGTTTCCGCGAATATTCGGCAATAATACGAATTGACCAATGGCGATTTTTTATGGTACGAATTGAATTGACCGCCACCCATTCACTTGACCTAGAAGTTCGTTTTTCGCGACGGGAGAAGAAAGCTGAGAATATTGCTCAACCATACAGCAATTGGTGAACCATGACAATACTGCATACATTCAGATTTACGACGCATATCCTGTTCTGTGACTTCGTTTTTATCCTACGGTAGAGCTAAGATGATGCCATTTTTGGACGGAGGCTATTATCGCGGTTTAGCGTCCCGAAGGTATTGTGGTTCCGTACTATAGTACACGAAGCGACCCGAACGCCTTCGTACATCGATCAGGATGCGCTTAACTGACCATAAAATTTTAATAGAGTAAAATTAGGAGTCGGAACGGATTTAAAAAGTGGTAGGAAAAATAAAATGATCCAAACAGTGGACCGTTTCCCGGGCGCTTAGCTCTTTGTTGCATCCGGGTTGGTCAATCAACGAATTGCTTATGATGACGTAACAATAAATTTCAAATCTAACTCAGACATAATTTTCATCCAGAAAAAGTTTCAGGCTGCTATTTAAAGTCTTTTTTTATTAAAATTTACCCTGAGCCAGGCTGCAAGCAGTGCCCAAAAGTAACCAACGAACACCACTTGAATAGCAAAGACGCTTGGGGGGAACGTGACCCGGTGCATCTCCGGTTCGCTAGTGTACGTAACTCCTAACATGATGAATGATCCACAACGTTAGGGGAGCGCAACTAACCGTCGAAAAATTGACGGTTTCATACTGGGGAAATGATGTGCACCAGCAGATTGCAACTGAAAAATGTCTATATTCTAATGCTAAAATCAGAGAAAAGAGCGAGAGAAAATGAAACAAATTGGTGCGGTCGAAATTATCCTGAAAAGCTCTTTATACTATTGATATATTTCCGCGGAGCCAATTGTTTTCATTCATATTCGCTCAGAGCAAGCCACAGGAAACAAATCGTACTTGAAAATTCTCCTGAAGCCACTAAAGTGCAAACAGTTACATGTAATACAGGAATAGGAACTAAGGAACCCCCACCCCTGTTAGATGTCTATCAACGGGAGTTTTAAAGCCTTGTAGATCAACACGATCTGGAACGCAGCAAAAAGGCAAGGAATTCCAAAGTTCAGAGATTCTTGGAAAAAAAACTTCTTGCATAAAACTGCTTGTGGAATCTCCACAATGAATGTGTGCAAATTGATAACAATTTGCAGAGAAAAAGTGTTTTTGTGGCTACGACCCATATTTTATTCCACGATCTGATGCTCCCCCCTTCATATTTTTGATAATGCAGTAAATATTGTGATAATCTTTATAGCAACAATTTGCTTCATTATTAATAAATGATAAGACTTTAAAGTACACGAAAATTATGAGTCAGAAAATGTTAGTAAGCAGAAAGTAAGAAAACAAAGAATACTATAAAAGGAACATTTAAAGAGAGACTGATATCGGTGCAGTTTGTTTACGAGTCTTAATTCCAAATTAGAAATTGAATTTAGTCTAGCATGAGCCACAGATGTACCACGTCGTGGCGACGTTACTTATCAGTGGCTTAGACTCGGCAAAGGATATTTAGATAAAAATTAAATTGGGTAACTTTGGTGGGCCAATCACCACATCTTTGCGCCAGTTTATCTATACTCATCAAGCGTTTTTTTTTTATTTTTAAAAAAAAAAAAAAAACAACAGAAGTTTGTGACTTGAAGAAAAAAATCGAAAATATATATACATGTGCAAGTTTACGTCAAAATTCTTCCCCCTTGAAAGTGTCATTCTAACACAGAATATAAGACAAGTATCTTTTCAATATCGAACGAAACTAAAACGTGTCTTTTTAATATCGAACGCAGGCCAGAGATTGATCGCGCTTAGGTGCTCTTTAACTGTGTAAGAAATTCACTCACTTATGACTCCTGAGAGCAGGTTATGATTGAAAGTTATAAAATGTTCATTTCAGCGGCGAGTAGATGCAAAAACAATTTACGATTTTAGTCACTGAAAATAACACTATAGGGAGACGATATTTTGGTAAAATAAAATAATAGACATTTGCAAAAAAAAATTTTAAAAAAATCAGGCCTTCAATTTTTGCAAGAAACGAAAATATAAACGTTATAAAGTAGAAATAAACACTGCTCACATTAGAAACTATTTAATAGAAATATCATTTTGTTAAGTATGAGCCACAAATTGATCGCCCGATCCATGAGTGACTCGTGATGAAAATAAAACATGTTTTCTACAAAGATTTTCTGGCCGGGATCGTGTTTGTTAGGCAGTGTTTGTTCATGCGGTTTGTAAAAAGAAATAATTTTGGGTGAGCGTGCAAAACCTTCACATGCAAATTTTACACCGTTAAAACGATGCATATAAATAATTGGTGTCGTCTGAGTATGTGTAACAACAAAAACGTGAACTTTTAATCGTACCTTGGACTAAATCACCAGCAAATATTTTCGGAATTTAACGTAAAACCTCGAAGGATTTTCCAACGATTACATTTCAATAAGGTAATCGATTGATAAGGTTTTTTTTATTGTTTATTTTAATGGAATATAGGTTTTGGTGGAATAGGAGGCTTAGCTGAAAAGGTTGCGCGACTTCGATTAGAACCGTTTTTATCATATTGCGGGGGCGTTATCAAGTTTCTGTATGCAAAATAAGATCCGGTTGATTCTCCGACTTTGGTTTTCAACAACGAGGTATCTTGATAAGAAGTCGGAATGTTTTCTTCGGTGGGATCAGGACTCGAATTACCGGAATCTCCGCTTCCATTTTCACTCGGCACTTGTTTGTAAGATTTCAGCGTAACGTTATCGCGACTGTTTTGTACCCCCAGTTCGTTGACATCATAGGCGCCTTGTTCAAAAACTTCGCTTTCTGAACTATTGGAATTGATGCTTTCAACTTCGTCATGATTTGGCGACATATTTTCGTCCTCTTCATCAGCAAACAAACAAAGCCTTGAATTTTCAGCAACCATTTCGTTATAAAATATTTCAGCCATGGTTCTCTGCCGTGTTTCAACTTGTTTGAGATGGTCTTCCCCAGAAGTGTCTTTTGTACCTTTATTTGCTTTCAATCCTGGCAATATATAACCTTCATCGTAAGGCAAAATTGACTCGGAAGCTGATACCGCGTTCGTACCTTCCTGGTCTGTATTGTTAGTTTCAAGGTAGGAAAATATTTCTGTGACTAAAGAGTTCTCTCCAATGCTGTCATAATCATAACCTGATAAATTGCCTTCTTCCAAATCTGATTTTACACCGTCGGGAGATTTTTCGGCTATTCCGATGTTTGTTCGACTTTCGGCCTCAACTTTGTATTCAGGTGGATCGATATCTAGTCGCAGATTTCGAGAAACATCAACAGGAGGTGGAGGTGCAGGACGCTTGGTCGATGGTCGCTTCTTAATACTACTTTTTTGGATGGGAGTCGAAGTCGCCTTCGGTTCTTGAGGTTGGATTTTGATTGGGAGCGAGGAGGTTTTTTGTGAAGTTTCGGTAGGGACGACGGGGTTATTCACGGCGATCAGTTTACGCGTAGGCTTTGATTTTATTTCGGGTGCATCAATTTCGGGCAGGTCTGCTTGAAGTATATTTGCATCCTTGTGTATATCTGGAATTTCTTGTAACGCCTCGCACGATTCTGTTAATGAACGTTCACCAGGACTGTGATGATTGGAGTCTCTTTGTAAGGATTGAAAAGGTGAATTTGAATCCGGTACGTGGCCTTCTAGAACTGCTTGTTGAAACGTTGAGAAACTCAGTGGTCGTTCAGCATCCCTGAAAAACATTGATTAAAAATGATGCTATCCCAAACTGAGATCTTATTTTTCATTTTTGTGCCCCATGAAACAAGTTGAAACATCCCTTTTTGCTTTGATTAAAAATATTTTACTTCGATAACTTCGTGAATAGTACAAGTTGATAAATCAGATAAATACAAGCCACTAGCTAACGTCCGGAGGTGATGTCGTGAGTTATACCTACCCATCCAACATTCCTCCGCTTCCGCTTATTTTTTATTTGCTTTTACGACATTATGAAATTCCTTTGGTCAATTCCAAAGGCCCTAACTCACAAGGGCACTAACCTAAGTTTCCTAAGATAAAGAGGACCCACCTTCGATAAAAATTTGTTTTAACAAGTACGAATCAAGTATGCATCACCCAACCGTGCAACATTTGCGAGTACGTCTAAGGGTCATAATTTTTTTTTAAGAATGATCATCGATGAAATAACTTGATGCCCTATTTTGAAAGCCATGGATAATCCTCCATACCAATTATAAAAAACATCTACCTCTGAACAGTAGAACTTCGCAATTTGACTCCAGAAGAAACGTTCACCATCGGATTTTTGTCTTCTATATCTTTCATTGGATCGTTCTCTTGGCCATCTATCTTTAAGTTTTCTTTAGACGAATTTCTAGAACCGTTATCTACTGTAATTATTTCGGATTCATTGGCATCACCAAACATAGTTCCAGCCACTGTGTATTTTCCACTAGGTAGCAGATCGACTCCTCTCACGCCGTCGCAAGGTTCTGATATTACCAGTATACCATGAGACTTGCTCTTTCTCGAGAATGGACGAAAACTAAAATTATGAGATTTGGATGAAGGAGACGTTTCCGTTGGAAGAACAGTTTTCCGACTATCTCGCTTGCCAGAATTGAAAGTGAAAGCGCGACGGAGTCGAAATCTAGGTGTTGGAATTCGAAATCGACGTCGTCGTCTAGATCCGAATGTGTCAAACGAACCAGAACCAGTACTTTCATACATTGAATGTGACCTACGTTTCTTTTCTCCAAATATTCGTCTGTAAAAAGCAAAAAAGTATAAATTTGATTTATATAAGACGTTTTTGCGACATACTGAGACCACCTCCAGTCAGAAATTAAATTGTGGTGCATGCTCGACAAAATAGAATTTCTAACTGTGACTTTAACTTCTGACAACACTCAACGGGGTAGTCTTGAACCCCAATCGTAAAAGTTTATTACTCATTGATATCAACTCTATATAGGAGTTATTATTACCGTTTTACAGTAAATTATATTATCAGCATTGTAAGAATAAGAAGTTTTGGATACAAATGGGACAGTCCTATCAAAATATTTCCAAGTTGGATTTAAAATTTCTCGTTCCTTTAGTAACCACCTATGAGTGCGAGGCAGCTTTTTCCACTCTACTCAATCAGAAAAACAAATACCAAAAACGACTGGATGTAGTACACGACATTAGAGTTGCCCAATCCCAAACCAAACATTGATGACCTAATTGCAGCGAAACATCTCATTAAACTTCTTACCGTAAATGACAGTTTTTGCTTTTTCTTTCATTGGTTTGTTTAGTGTTGATTTCATTTTATTGTGATGTTTAAATTTTTCCTGTACCGTTCTTTAATTTTCATGGGGCCGAGAAATATCAAAAAATTGCAAAGGGTCCACCAGGTAAAATTTTCTGAAAAGTTTGGGAACCGCTGGCCTAACTCTTCACAGTTTAAGGGAAAACTAGGTAGCCTTCACTAGTACTTAGCCTTACAATTCTCCAATTTTCGACTATAAATTTCTGAAATAGCTGCATTCTATATTTATTTATTTATATAAAAGTCGGCCTTTATCAGATTTTTATTTTGCCAATCATGAGCCACAGATTGATCGTGCATAAGTGGCACGATCCATCAGTGACTCATGCTTCATAAAACATGTTTGTTCAACACATCTCTGCATAAACGAGGAAGCAATTAAACGTGCATCGTTTTCTGAAATTACGACGCGGAAGTAAAATAATGATCACAATATAGGTAAAGGTTTATAATTCATAAATGAATTTGCCTCGAGATTCAATATCCTACACATACGTAAAACAGGCTATCTCTGGCGTTAAGCGAATCTCTCTCCATTGCACACAACAATTGCAATCAAAATAAAAAAGTATTGGCTTCCTATGTTTGCGGTCATGAACTCAAACTGCATTGTCTGAAATAAAATCCTAACTGTGCAACGTGCACGCGATCTACCAGTGACTCACGATTAACAGAACATTTTGGTTCAATATTTACAGCCTGTTATTAAGGCCCTGGATAATTTGTCAGTCGGTCACCAATAGTGTGGAAGAATATCTTCTGCTTCGGAATTCGACCCACTAAATATTGATTACAGAATCTTTACCTTTTGCGACTCGAATCATGTTATGTTAAACAAACAGAAGATGTTTATGAAACAAAGAACGAATTAATCTTCATCAAACGAACACTGCGATATCACTGGAAGTAAAGCCTTTAACGGGATTTTACTATTTTTTTATTGAAATTCGTCTAAGTAAGACCGGAAGCAGCGCTCAAAAAGAACAAAAGTCACCACCCAGTGGTCACTTCTACCTAGCTACCAGAAAATGAAGCACCAGTAACTGGCCTCTGGATTGAACCATGATGAAATGCAATGATGGTAACTGACTTGGGCGATGGTAAAACCAACTACCACTTCTTTGTTTCCTTCTAGTCGCCTCTCACGGCACGCAGGAAATGTGTTTGGGTAATTCTGGAGCCCGCTCTATTTTTAGTAAAAAGGTTTTTCACCGTTCTCACGTCAATGTCATAATACGTAATGAATCTATGAATATAAGAACCCTTCACTAAAATGAAATTTAAAAAAATTGCGTCGTTGCCCTTTTAGAATGGAGGGCTACATGTGCGATTGTTGATATCCCAACCCACATCCCGATAAAAGTTTTATCTAATCAGGCATGGTCCACGGATGGGGAGCGTCTGGTCGATCCATCAGTGGATGGACCAGTGGAGCCATGCTTGAAAAAAGATGCTTCGACTGCGATCCCACGCATCGCTGTGTTGAGAAAAGTGACGTTTATAATGCGCGAGTATTTATAGGTCAAAGAAAAGTCGTGTTTGTTAGGGTTCGATAGCCTAGTGGTTATATATGTTGGCACCGTGAGTTGAAAATCTCGGGTTCGAATCCAGGCCCTCGTATCACCCAAGAGTGTGAAAGCTTGGCTATACCCAAGCTTTCACACCCTGGGGTGCGAGTTGGGCCGGGACTTTAACCCGAGATTTTCAAGCTTTGGTGCCAATATATAGGCGGAGTCGAACCGGAAAGATTATATTATCCCAACAACACTAACCCTCTTCGTCTATAAGCGGCCTTGGTCAAGGTGATCCACTCTAAAAAGAGTGACTATAAAAATAAAAAGTTCAAAATCAAGTGTCCATAAATTATAAGTAAAAAAACAAAATGGATTCATTTTTTTTGTGAAACATAAGCTACTTGTCAAGTATGAGCGGTGATGCATGCCAAAATAATATTGGTTATTTGATTGTGTCTGTTGAAGGAAAATGAATTAATTAACCACTCTATATGCGGTATAACTAGGTAGAACGAATAATTTAAAACAATTGACTCTTCTTGTAACTTTTTCTCATATCTCCGATTTTTGTTTCGTTTTAAATTTCCACGCTGTTGATTGGGTTTAAACAAATGCTAATATAATTGCAAGAAAAATTGTATTGACGAACCTGAATAAACTTCTTCCGCGTTTCTTTTGTGATGGGAAGGAACTCAGATCAGGATTCGACATTGATATTTGTTTGGGAGATTCTGCGACACTCAAACTTGTTGGTAGTGTTTCACTTCCCGCCCATGATTTTCTGTTTTTATTTGCAGCCTTTTCTGCGCGCCGTAGTCGCTTATTTCCGGCTGCTATGTCGGTAACGACCATGGGCGCGGCGATTTCACCAGATCCGAACTCTTGACTTGATACCGGAGATTGAGATCTGGTTTTGTAGGCAGAATTTTCTGCTGACGTACACTCTTCTCTCCTTTGACGAAAGAACTTGATGAGATCTTCAGTTTCTTGCAACTTTTTTCGAGTCACAGGATCAAGGTCATTATCAATACCGTTGACAGATTTCTTCTCATCTGGCGATGAAGCAGTGGGCGAATGCATATCGTTAGAATTTTGAACGGAAACGGGCGGAGTTTGTGGAGTTTTGGAAAAAACTTTCAGTTCGTCATTACTCGGTTTGAACGAGGAGAATCGATGTGTCGGCGATGACGTTCCGTCTGAAACGTTTATCTCGGCGAACGAACTGCTATACCGTTGTTTAGCCTTCGATTGTTGTTCAGAATTTGGTGATGTTCGCCTGTCTTCTTTTGCGCTCTGGTGTCGGACGAGTTTGTCCGACTTTGTAGATTCACTCCGTTCTATCTTCGGAGGAGGATAATTAGGAGGTGGAGGAACAATTATTGCTCCGAGTTTGTTTTCAGCAACAAGTTCGCTTGGAATGCTATCAGAAGGTGGAGGTGGAGGCAGAGTATGCGGTATTTTGTCATCATCATGCTTGAATTTGCTTTTTTTCTCAGCCTCTGTACCAAGAGCTTTCATTAGATCCTTCCAATCACGTTCATTTTCATCGTCAGTTTTTTGCTCTTCAACATCGGCAACAACATGAAGTTTTGTTCGTTGACTCGGCGGGGTTGGAATTAAATATCCATTCAAACTAGGGATGTCGGTATCTTCGACTAATACAGGCATTCTCGATTCGAAATTTGGAGATGATTGATCTGAACCTCGAAACGAGGAAAATGTGGATTCCGGTGATGAATTTAATCGATATTCCTGGATCTCTTCATATGTTTCATCTAGTGCATTATCGATTACTAATGATGCGTTGTTGTTTTTGTCATTCTCTACTTCATTCCCGTTATGTTTTACATTTTGGATCAACCCATTTGCAGCAGAGTCATTTTCATATTCAACTTCGACAGAATCAAATTCGTTAATATTATTTACAGAGAAAAACGGAGGAGTCCGAGGTCGGTGGCTTTTAATTGGTGTATTGCTTGCAGAAAATTGAGAATTTTTACCGAAAACGACGGCTGAAGTAACAGGTTCCGAGAAATCGCAATTTCTATAAGGTGAAAGTTTTTCAATATGTTGACAAACGTCGGGTACGGAGTTTCTATTTGACATACACACGGTTGACGGGTAATTCCAACAGGATGGCTTGACTTTGTGTGGTCCAAAATACATCGGAGCTAAAAGAAGTATAAATGTTCGATAATAAATATTTTGATTCAACTACCCAACAATGTGAATAAACCCTACTAGGAATGGAAAATACAGCAAAAAAAGCTTCAACAGTCAAGACTCGAATCGATTCGAATATATGTCCAATTCGAATACTCATTCCAGTGATTCAGCAAGATTCGACAAATAGATCGAGCAAATTATTTCTTTAAATATGTAGAAATTTCGATTTTTTTTCAAAAAAGCAACTTGAAATCAGAGAACCGTCAACAAAACATATTTTCTGAGCGGGTAAGAATATATTTAACAATTTATGGATTTGTGATCAATTTTAACCATCGAATCATATTTGGAAACATTCGATTCGGAATGTTTTAATTCTATAATCGATTCGAAAAACAAATTGCGTCTGAAAATGGTAATCCAGCTGGGGACGTATCCGATCTTATCCCCCTATTTTCGGAATTTTACAAAAATTTTGAATCAATGAGTGGGAAAAGAAAGAAATTATAGTGAGACTTTATTTTAATCTCTTCATCCAAATGTTTTTAGCTTGTTAAACAATGTACAAATTACGCGAGAAATACTGATAAACGAGAGAGGTTTTAAATTACAAAAAAAATAACTAGAATCTGCAAAATGTAATTTATTTTATTTTAATATTTTAAGTATAGTTACCGGTTGTACTTTCTGACAACGGTAACGTCAAAACCATGTCAATATTCCCATATACTCTACAATATCCTGCAACCATGAAAGCAAAATTATGCGCTGTTTGTGGTTCCATTGATAGTTGTAATTCCTGCAAAATAATTATAAATAAAAGCATCATACAAATACAAACAAAATATTTTTGAATATTTTTGAAGCACCAAACGAATGTTTTATTTTTCCTACTTGAAGCACAGTTGAAGCGCGCAACAGCGACGCGACATTTGTGTTGCAACATTATCAATCTTTATATATCTGGCATGTCTTTCAGTAACAGGTTTGGATCCAGAACTCCTGCGACGCAACAAAACCGTTTGGCCTCAAATTTTTAGAACTGAATCACGTGCCATGACACTCCGATTCTTATTTAATGAAGGAATTAATTTCATTGGATTTTTAAATAATTCCAAATGCTTGAGTAATTAATTAATGATAATTAGTGATGAAATGATAACTGCCCATTCCGATGGAACATTAAAAAACATCGATTATGAGGTCAAATATACTTCTCAAGTCGTTTCCAGTCAGTCGCGGTAGGTCGGTCGATATCATGTGGGATTTTTCTCTGCTATCTGGCCTGCCTTATTTTTTTATTTTGTTTGTGTTTTATTCGTCGACAAATTGTGGCAATTGTCGTCGTAAAGATATATATTAAACTCGCTGCATTTTAGTATAGTATCGCAGTTCTATTCGAAATGTTATCCGCATAAAAGTGCATCTTCTGATCTTACATTAAAGTAGCACTTTGCCAAATACACCCCGGCATTTGGTTGGCTTCTTTTAAGTACTGATCCCAGCGTTATTTAGGGCAAATAAGTAAAATTGAGATGAATAAATGGTGAATATGCTGATGAACGACTATGTATGGTGATTAATATAATCACCATTTGAACATTGAAGAAGGATTGACCTTATTTCAACAAATTAATGACATTACCTGTTTATCAGCAAATTCTAATTTTACTGTAGTCGTACTGGATTCTGATTGACATGGTGATACTTCAAATCCTGTCACGTGATGAAATTCTGACAAGACAGAAACCATCTTTGTTTTTGAATTTATCATTCGACTGATTCCATAATGATGACCAACTAATATAGTGATGTCGGATTCTAACAAACCCTTGAACAAAGTAAAGATGTTGCACAGGTAGTAAACAATTTTCTTTAAAATCAGTAACATTTAAAAAGATTCTTTAATTGGGATTCTCAAATTACGAAATAATCGAGACTATTTCAAAATGTAACAAATGCCAAACATTTTTGTGCAATGAGTCAAAAACACAAGATAACTTCGAAAAAATCGTAGAAAACAGGTAAATGATTCCAAGTACCAGCGCGATGGCCTAGTGGTTAACATGTTGGCATCGCAGGTTAAATATCTCGGGTTCGACTCCCAGTGAGTCCAACTCGATAACCCATGCCCAACACTCAACTCAGGGTGTAATAACTTGGGTAGGCTGAGTCGAACAGGAAAGATCATATGTTTCCAACAATTCTAACAATGTTCGCCTTGGTCAGGGTGAACCACTCCAATAAGTGACTATAAAAAAATAATAAATAAAAAAAAAGGAAGTAGACCTGGGTGCAAATTTAAAATACCTTGAATTAGATTTTAAATAATAATAAAGGGTTGTTCCCGTGATTTAGTTCAAACGGCATTCAAAATTTACTATCTTAATATATGTTAACATGTTTTGTCTATTTTGCAGCAACATCATGAACTATGTCAAAGTTTAAGTTGTAAAATATATATCGTGATTTTACTGAAAAATAATCTATTTGAATCATTTCAGAATGATTGAAAAACGAACTATCCATAAACAAAATACAGATGAAAAAAAGCATCCCAGAAATTATTAAATTCAGTAACAAAATACTTTTATATATTTTAAGGAATGTGGCTCGAGGCCATATCAATGCAAAATATAAGAGAAAATACTAACTTGCATAGATGCTGAAAAATATCTGCCACCAAAGAGATGTTGAGGCGACAAAATTTTCAAATATTGAAGACGTAATTGAAGTAGAGCGGTATCAGCGTTTCCGCTAGTTGGCGACATAGGAGAGAATGGAATGACCGGACTAGTCGGGTAAGAACTCAAAACGGTTGTACTTGCAGAAGCCTGGACGATGAATAAAAAATAAAATGAACAGACGCAGAGCAAACGACTAGTTTTTCATACGTGTCGACCACATCAGGGACGAAAATTGGAGAATCCCAATCCGAGTCTGGTGAAGGGTAATTATACGGAGAGATCACCTCGCTAGCAACTTGTACATGCGCAGGAAAATCAGTCACGGTCAAGATAAAAAGATGGAAACCAAATCTTCTACTTCCCTATATTTTTCATCAAAACAATGAATGATATCCTATTTTAAGTGTTTTTAAGAACAAATGATAAAAAGCAACAAAAAATAAGTAACATGTCACTACAAAAAAGCATGGCACACACCATAGATCAAGCAAAACTTCCATTTGAAAATTGGGAAATTTCGCTGAAGATCATTAATTACACTATGACAGAAGTCCAGTAAATTCGGTGTTTACGGAATTCGAAATAGTCTTGTTTCTGCAGATTTATGCCAAGTATGGGCTGTTGAAGGGCCGCACCTCGGGGGTGCGTTGACATCCCATATTATGCCGAAAATGATGACTCATAGTTTTATTTCAATAAAGTAAAATTACTGTCAAAGAACGATTTAAACATCAAATATATGTCGATATCGGGAAGACAGTGATAATTAAATTGTAAAATCTTACTTTTAAATATTGTTGCAATGCTTTCCTTACACTTCTTGCGGACGGATTTTCACGCTGCATCGTACAAACCAGTGACGGTGGTAGAAACCTTCTTAAACCATATTCTTTTCTATTGAAATAATATATATGTACAAAACATGAAAAATTTTTAACAAAGAACTTGAAGTAGTAGATGGTTTACCACCGCCCAGGGCAGATACCGTTCGCTAAATTTTATGAGGTTCCTTTGGGCGCTACCTCCGGCCTTCCGAATTTTGAATAAAAATTGTCATTATCATCCTGGTATTATATTTCATAGCGTTGGTCTCAGCAGAAGAACGTCGTGTGAATCGTTGCCATTAACACACTTGCTGGTGCGGGATATTTTCGTGACATATTTTTGTAATATTTTTTTTCCCTTAAGGTAAGAACGATACTTTAAATTATGGTTAATTATTTCTATATATATGTCAACTTTGATATGCAGAAATTAACACTGATTGAACCGGATTGCTAAAATAATTATAAAGCGGCAATTAAAACCAGCTGTCAGTTTCAGGCTTATCTAACGTTGTTTGCACAGACAAGTAAGATACGCAAGAAAATCAATGTAATTAAATATGACCCTCCCGTCTAATATACATGACCGCTTCTAGACAGTGTAATTTATCAGCTTCAAAAAAAACTATAGTTTGTGATCTTCCTTGTGGCTTGATCGTGACCAGTATTTCCAACATTGGGACGGAAGGTCCTTTCACCGACGAAAAGTAGGTGATATGATATTTTGACGAGATTGATTCTTCAAAAAGAGTAAAGTTGGATAGGAGAAAGCGCATTTTAGATGATTTTTTTGAAATGGAGGTCGACCACACCCGGTAAATATGGCAGTCTATAGTGATTCGAATTCAAAAAACAATTACAAACTTGATCAACTTAATATTTGATTAGATAAGAACTGACTTGTTTTTGGTGTGGCAATGTCTGCGATGGTATTCGTATCCGCTACAGAGAAAAAATAATATAGCTTTTGAAATTCAATTGTTCACTCACTCGATATATTTCAAATTCAACTTTCCACTCAAGCTAGTGAATCGAAAAACATTTCTCTGATTTTGTGATTCGAGAGATGTACTTTTCTTTTTGTCCGAAATAGGCGTGGGAGGAAGAGCACTCAATATAAGTTCTTGCATCTGTATGCTGGCTAGTTTGATTATTTCGTCTCTTGTCAAGTCGTCAGTGTATACATCGCCTGTTAGAATATGATAAAGGTATTCCTATGAATGTATGTGACATTTTCCGTTCTATTCCACGGAACATGCATATCTCAAGAAGTGGTCGATCAGTCGGTATAATATTATTGTCATCTTATTGCGATTATATAAAAGTTTTGGCATGTTTCAAATATTTCACTATATTAATCAGTGTCTATATGTTTTTATTATTCAAAAATGAAAAAAATAAATGGTTAAAGAAAATGAAACAAATAGAGGCACTATCTAAAATTCCGTCTTTCAGGTATACCCCTTGTCCGAAATAGTTAGTATGCACATGTTTTTGTTAAGCTTGAGTCACAGATTAGAGCTGGGCAAAACCGAATTATTTGGAATTCGAATCTGATTCGAATCGGATAAAATAACTAATTTCATGCGAATAACAAATATCTCATTTTTACTATCACAACTAGTTTCCATCATGGTTATCAAGAAATTGATAGTTTATAGTGTTTTTTCAATTCACACTATCATTGTGTAAGAGCAACATTTTTTATATTTTAACGGCAAAATGCCATTCGAATTACCGAATCGAATTGCCAAGCCCTATCACTGATGCGATTAAGGGAACACCTATATCTCAAGCTCGATAGAGTAAAATTTCTGTTTGGGGCTTAATAATTTCCGTCGAAAACAACTGGCTTTTGTCGAGTATGAACTTTGAACTCAGTAGTTAGTGTGACATACTAACCTGACACGACGTCGTTAACACACTGCATATACAAATAACGAAATGCTTCAGGATCATTTCTTGCTAACTTGTGGAAATCTTTTGGCATGAACTCTAACCGGAAATGACAGGAATGGTGACGGAAGGACGGATTGCTGACAACCTGGGAAAATGAAAACACTCAAGTTATTACCATTTCTAAGTGACCTCAACGGTCGCAAACGTCGGCATCGTAGGTTGAAGTTTTCGGATTCAGGTTCCGGTGAAATAGTCTGATTAATTCATGCGCAACCATAAGCAAACCAGGAGTGTAATAAATTGGGTTCAGTCAATAGAACCAGAAAATTTGGGACTTCTCAATATAACCAATCCTGTTCAATTGCAAGTAGCCGCTTGTTTAAAATGTTGCTCAAGAGTGATTTACTCAATTGGGTGACTGTGATAAAAAATAAAAATAAAAAAAACTATGAGAAGAGGTGAGAGACGCACGTTTGTGGAAACTGAGATATAATATACAAACTACTGTACTTCTGATGACGGTATTCAAATTTATCTACAGTGTAACAAAAAATGCAACAAAATCACTGGTCTTTGACAGTAATTCTACTTGACGGTATTGAAAAAAATTCAAAATTGACGTTTTTTGCCAAATATGGGGTGTTGATGGAACGCATCGCGAAGGTGCGGTACATCAACAACTCATAATTGGCATAAATCTCATCAACATGGCGTTTTTTTTTACCTTAGAAGTATGCGATTGCTGCAAATGACCAGTGTATTTACTGTAATTTTGTTACAGTGGATCTATCGAATCTAAGTCACAACCTTTTGAAAAATGCGCCACCGCCGAGGCGCGGTCCATATGTGTCCCATGCTTAACAAAATATAATATCTCAATAAAAGTAGACTTGCTTTAACTAAATATTTCGTGTTCAAATTAAGCTATTTTACCACATACAATTTTTCAATTCATGAACCTACCTTGGACAAGCAATCCCATGGTGCAACCAACAATGAATCAGGTGATGAACTACTAACTGTTTGTGGATCCGATGAGATCGAACCATATAATGATGTTTTACTCGTATTTTCATCTGGAAATAGTAAATAATGGCAAAAGCTGAAAAAAACATTTTCTGATGAAGATTTAGTCCTAAAACGGCAAAAAAAGTTTGTGCCGAATGCGCGAGGATCTGGAGTTTTTCACAATTTTATCCCAAGTTTTGAGATTCTAGACGTATTGAAGTTTTTGCGATTTTTCTATATTTGTTCTTTTTGATTTAAGCGGTCGGTAGGATGGATGCTTCTGTATCCGCGCTTGTATATAACATCAAATTAGAGTTTTAAAATTTTAACGGCCAAAAATTCAGTATCAAACGAATAATAATAACGTCGACTTTCAGGAACCCTATAATCTTCGATAAATATTCTCCTCAGCAGTTCCCAATCAGAAATTTTATTTTGTTAAGCATGCGCCACAGATGGACCGCGTCTCGTCGACGCGGTCCATCTATGTCACATTGTTAACAAAAGATTTGGGTTTTGACAAAATTTTCTCGGTTGGGTTTACAGCGATGAATCGCTATGTGACGCGTAAACGAACTTTATATTTGTGATATATGCTTGACTGAATGCGAAAATGTACCAAAAGCAGGATAACGCGTCACTGCAGTCTTATCGCGGGGCCATTTATCGGTAATGGCCTTAAAACACGGTTGCAAGCAGCAACGAAAGGATCGAACTAACAACTCGAAGATGACAAGAACGAAAACAAAATCGATATCCGCAACTGCACCCTAATTGGAAGAGGTTTCATGCAGAAGGGAACCGTTAAAAGCAGTACTATGGGCTTGTATCTGCCCCGAGCAATTTTAGCAATTTAAATGTCATGCTAGGTAAAATTCTCTAAATCTCAACTGGTTGTATCACTGGTCTGGTGCGCCCAGACTTGAAAACTGTTCAATTACATACTTTGTTCTCCACTATCGAGAGGTGGTGACAAAACCAACGAAAATAAATTCGGATCTTTAAATCCAAGTTTATCACAAAGTGCTGCTACTGCATCTCCTGCCGTCGTCTCCGGTAGAAACTGAAACGATCTTGTTTGGTTGATTTCAAGTTCGATTCTCAGCACACCCGGTGAAACTAACAAAGGACTGGATCCTTCAACCTGAATATAAATGGGTACTGTCAGTAAGGATTCCAAAACCGCACGTACAATACTAGATTTTATCTGGTTCTAAGTAAACTAGGGTTTTGTCTTGGATTAATTTAAAGGTATTCGAAATTCCGTATATAAATAGAAGTTCAGACAGACTAAATTTCTGATATTTGACCATATTTTGCCCATTTTGCATCAGAGTCATGGGTTATACCATATCATGATTTTACTGCATAATGAATCAATTTGAAATAATTGAAAAACAACTTGACGATTTAATCAAAATTCCCCAAATACTTGTACATTCGGTCATATCTAGTTATACCTAGGTTCCTATCCCTAGTTCTATCTAACCGTTAAGAGCAACTGCAAATTGTCCATTCCTAGTAGAATGAATTTTCAGGCTTATAACAGCGGGATTTTTCAAAAGAAACGTTTAATTTTATTCGCTGTTGGGACCATTGAGCCTGAAGCGAGGTCCAGGTGTTGCTGGTTTTGCTAGAATACAACTGGATTGGTAATATCTACAAGTATAACAATAAGTAAAATGTCACTCTCTCTGTTTTAACCTAATTGAGTAACATGATCGTAACATGATTTCTTCAAAACGTAATCTCACCCGTTCCTGGCCGTTAATTATGACGTCATCAGCAAAACGAACTTTGGGTCTGTCCATATTTCTTATTGTTTTCTTACTTGGATTGAGAAATGATGAGTTTGCAGACTGAAAAAATAAAACCGTGAAACTTCATGAAATTTTGAACAAATATCATTGAAAAATGAGAAAAATAAAAGTCAATTTACCCGATTTGGTTGCAAAACTGTTAACGTCACGCTGTCAGTTTTCTCTCTGCGATACAAATAGAAAAAGATAATATTAAAATATACTATAAAAAATCATGCAGGATTTTGTGTTAACAGACTGTTAGAAAATACATTGGATAATCCGAAATACACCGGGCTAATTTAGAAAGATGAAAAAAGGGGGGGGGGGGGGGGGGGGTAAAATTTGGAAAACTTTGGACCAACCTATGGCGTCAAAATATTGAAGGTTTGAAAGTTGAAGAGCTAATTATTGTAATTTTTTTTTTAGGTAGTGTCGGTATACTATTCCCCAGAGTAATACGAGTAAAAAGCTTTCGATGATGTTACTATCACCCATGATATACAACAACTCTTTGAACTCAAGCATATACTTTTATATTCAGCATACCATTTTATCCCTAACTGAAAGTAAAAAATGAAATGAAAACTTTTCAAGCGACTCAAAAGCGCGCCCAGGAGAATGTGTCGAAACATGTTTTGTTAGGTGTGGGACACTGATGGATCGCGCCGAATAGGCGCGAATCCGACTGTGTCCCATGCTTGACAAAATAAAATTTTTGACTGGTAATAGACCTGGGTGTACTGAATACGATACAGACTTCCTCCTGAGGTATAAATTCTAATTTTGTAAATTAATAGGGGTTAAGAATTAGGTTTGGTCAAATAGTCGAACCAACTTTCCGTAACTGGTATTCTCATTTCTTGTGTGTGAGGATGAGTTATAGAAATGAAAATTATAACAAATAAATACCAAGCCTTGTGAATTCCAGTTTTCATATCTTAGTAATATGAATTTGTACTGACAAATAAAATGCTTATTAAACATCAAATTAGAGTTATAATTTATCAATAAACAATTTTATATAGCCCAGTAACAGATAAACTCATGTAGCGCGGTGTATCACTGTCCCACAGTTGTCCAGGCCTTAACAATAAACACACTTGATAAAATGCGATCTGGTTGGTATGACTGAAATCCTTTGAACGGGTTAAATCCGCACTGAAATAGTTTGCAATACAAAACAGTTGAGATACTGTCTATCCGTGTCCCGTGCTTGGCTAAGTTAATTTTGCATGTGTGACATTTGCCCATGGTGAGCGTAACAGCTTGAAAATTTGCCTACTATGATTTCAGGGAGTATGTATGTATGTCACTAATACAAGCAATACCTTATCAGTTCAATAACACGTTCTCTGTCAGCCATCATAACATTTTCTGAACCGATCTTTCACAATTTGATCGTCAGCCAATAGTTTGCCTTCAGAAGGACCTCCTGAAACGGAAGAATGAAATAAAGTTACTCGGTTGACTTCGGTGCAACTCATTTCTACTATGTTAGAACAAGTTTGACGAAACATGTTTTGTAATTAAAATATCAAGGCTTGGCGCGGTACACCCCTGACTTCATGCTTGGCCGAGTGAAATTTCTAAAAAGGTAATTTGAAATTTTATGCACACATTCTTTTGTTATTAAGAACCTAAAACAAGAGTGCGACATTGGGATGGATGTTTCGGATATCGACATACATGTAGCATTATTTTATTCCAAACTGAATCGATTAAAGAAAAATCGAAAAGCGAGATTAATATTAATTGAAATTTTAGGATGCCCGACTTCCGATACCCCATTCGGCTAAGAACATTAAATCTGGCCTAGACTAAAATACTGTAAAATGGAATACTGAGACAATAAATTTATCAACAGGAATGAAAATGAAAGACTCAAGTTGATTGATGAATTATATAGCATTTGGTTTGAAACTGAAGCTACTTTTGACGCACAGGGTGTTATTGTATTGTATGGTGGAATATAAGAAAATATAACATAACTACTGCATTCCTTGTTTTTCATCAGTCATCAGAATAAAGTTAAATGGGCTGGGCAAAACCGAATCATTTGAAATTCGAATCTGATTCGGATAATTTTTTCGAATCGGATCGAGTCACTATATGATCATATTTTTACTATCACTATTATTGTGTTCAGTATGATAATTAGGAAATTTACAGTTAAAAATTAAAAATATTACCATAAACAGACTCAAAAGCGATGTATTGACATTTGCACTCCAGACCAGGGGCGAAAATTTTCATTTTAACGACAGAATACAATCGATTTTGGTCGAATTTTTACCACAAAATCGAATGCATTTTGTCGTTAAAAATGAAAATTCCACTTCCTCTACCCAGTTTCTGCTCTTATCACCGATTCACGATCGATACGAATAATCTGTACTTCGAATCACCGAATTGAATAGTAATACATAGTAACCCGAATTTGTGGTTCGTTCTAAAGGTACTATGTTTGCGTACGACATGCACGCCAGAACTCTTTTGTTAGCCATGGACGACAAGTTTGCCACCCGTGTTAAAGTACTAAACAAAGTCATTGTTATATGCGGTTTACGTTGCCGTCATAAAACCGACAAATTTGTTTCAAGAGCTCCTTAATACCACGTAACTCGATAGCCAGAATAAGGATCATTATAGAAATGAAAACAACGTGGGCAAGGACTGGGAAGAAACGAATCATTTGGAATTCGAATCGGATTCGAATATTTTTTTCGAATCGAATCGTTGATTTAATAAAAATAAGCAAAAATTCCATTTTTACTATTACTACTATAGGCTCCATTATGATGATTAGGAAATACACAGTTGCAAATTACAAATATTAGCATAAACTGACTTAAAGGGCGATGTATTGTCATTTTAACGAAAAAATACAACCGATTTTGGTCAAAATTGGCCAAAATCAATTGCATTTTGTCGTTTAAAATGGAAGCATTTAGCATGCTGTTTTTCCTATAACCGATTCGTGAGTCAAGGTGAGAACAACCACTGAGAAACCTTAAATTCTTTCACATGTATTCTGCCAAATGTGCGTCCCGAGTACCTCAATCAGTATTTTTATTTTATCAAAATGCGCCACAGATGGACCGCGTCTCATCGCCGCGATCCATTGGTAACACATGCTTTGACAAAAGTCTTCGGACGGTAACCCCGATAACAGCGCCCGGTCCTACTAAGGACTAATTGGTCAATCCGGAAGGATTGTATCATCTTATTTTCGCAGGAATATTAAGTTTTTATGGACATCAAGCAAAAAAATAAAATTCAAAAAAAAATCATAGTTGCCGCCTGGATACAGGCGAACCAAAACATATCAATTTGAATCTTTCCTAGTGTTATTCAATCCGATAGATTTCGACGTCAAGGCGCGAGAAATGAGAAAAAGAAACAAAAATTTACCAGGAGTAACTGATCTTATGACGACAGGTTTTTCACTTCCAGCAATAAATCCAAATCCTAAGTTATGATGGCGTTCGATTTCATATTCACGAGGCTGTGGACTTGACTGAAACAAAAATGATGTATGCTTTTTAAAAGTCGGAGTTGAAAAATGGTAGAACGCTAAGGGTGAAATTTCGAATATTAATTCTGGCAAAAGCGCAAGTTATGGTTATTTTTGCTGGGTTTGAAAGAGATCAAACAAGCCTGAAAATTCTAACAACTGCAAATTTAAATTCGCACGTGCCTTTGGCTACACGCACTTAGGTGAATTTATTCAGCCCCCAATGAAATACGATATCAGTTACGGGTTTCTGAGCCGCAAAAATGTGACTTGTCGTGGCTTATACTCATATCGCAGTTCAAATATTTCGGGTTCGAATCTTAGTTTGTCCGACTGGGTTATTCATGACCACCAATTATTTCAATCATAAATTTCATTTTGCCAAGTATGTGGACCGCGTCTCATTGACGCCATCCATAGGTGACTCATACTTTCCAATTGCGATTGAATTCATCGAAAGACTAAGGCAGAATAAAGCTTGTGGTTAACGAAATACATTCTCAGTTGATAAAACATAAGGCAAGTACGTAATCAGTTATCAAACTTTTAAACGCTGACGTTTTCAAAGCACGCAGGAAACGGATAGCTTTCTAAACATTGATATAATTATAACGAAACGAAATCCGAAGATAGATATAAAAGTGAAAGTACTATTACCAATATATCCATTGAAGCGTGAAATTCATCGGGTGCGGATTTGTCATCTTCTGTCCTAGGATCTTCATAAGTCACGGTTTGTGTGATATGACTGAACAAAAAAGGAATTCAATGATTGAGATGAATTCCTTTTAATTTTCAAGTAAACTACGTGACACAACAGACATAATCATAATAAGATATCGGTTTCACTCAGTCCTAACAAGAAGTAGTGGATGGTTTTACCACCTCCCAAGGAAGATGCTTCCGGCTTTGCTTACGGTAAATGTGACAGGTATGTGAATACTAAAAACCTATAAAGGGCATATTGGACTCTAAAACTTCACTCCATTTTTGACAAAATAGATGAAGCGGGAGTAAGAAATTAACCAGTTTTAATCCAAGCTACATTTTATCTGTAAAAATAGTGGAGAACAAAAACGAAAGTAATCAATTCATCTCTTCGATCACTAAACTAGTCGTCTTAATAAGCATTGGCAAAATTGAATCGTATCTGGTGACGATTTTCTGTAGCGACACAATGTAGACTACATTACTGTATTTTTCCTTTCTATTTGTAAATACAAAACAAGTACCTACTTGATATAATAACTTTTGTTGTCATAGTCTATTGCCATTTCCCATCCATAAGGTAGATTATGATTACATTTCCAAACTTCTGGTGGAGGAAGAATTTGTACTATTTGACTCTGTTTGCTGGAAAGTAAATAGATATCGATCAGGAACGCAAAACTAATCCGTAAAAATGTTTGTAGACATCAGTTTTTAAGCATAAATTTGAAGTTCAAATGCCCGTAACTGTAATATAGGTAAGACGGCATTTTGCTGTTTTGCCTTCGCTGAAACAGTCTCTAGGAATGGCGCCACGGATCTGCATTCCATATTTGAAAATGTTCCGCAAAGCGATATTATGGAAATCCATGATATTATCACGTCGGCATTGTTTGACGAAGATTTCGAGTTCGAGACTCGTTAACTCAAATCCATGCACAACACAAAATCCGACAGCAATAATATGTGGTATGTATGTGCCCTTTATTTAATAAGAATCTTCGAATATTTTTTCTAAATCAATTCAAAAAGATTATGTTGATGTCAAGATCACATCGAATCTATTCGACTAAGGAATACTTTTGATTAATAGTGAACTTTTTAGGCATAGAAACTTTCCGAGTGTAAAGAGCGGAAATCAATAGTAAAAATACTTTTTGGCTTTATAACTTAATGTACACAAACAGGAGGTCCTCCATTTAATATCTCACTTCTGCCTTCATATTTATTGATTTTATGTCTCCCGATCAAAAGTGGAATTTTTTACAACAAATATATTTGTCTAATTATAATCAGAATCGATTTTGAATAACTTGGCTTCAATCCACAGAGAACGAAATGTCTTGACCAATATAATCCAATCAGAAATCAAATTTTCTTAAGCATAAGAGCCACAGATGAACCACGCCTCATCCGTGCGATCCATCAATGACCAGAGCTTGATAGTGTTTGTCACGGGTGTTTAAATGTAAGTTGGGATTCTGGTTGGGATAAGAACTCCATGATTTAATTAGTATGGTACAAGGCAACATATTAACATGCTTTGTGATTTTATTCTCTTTTGCTTAGTATACGCTTATGAACACCGCGGGAGCGATCAATCTCTGGTCCATACTTGACCAAAAATAAATTTCTCGTGCACAAACTCAAACGAACCCAGCCGGGGAAAAATATTTATTAAACATGCTTTGCCAATTTTGAGTCGCTGATGAAACACGCCTCACGGGCGTGTTCCATCTGCGGCTCAGGCTTGGCAAAATATAGTTTCTGATTGGGAACATGCAAACAACTGTGGCGCGAAAACTGTCTAAAAATATAACATTTAATTTTGGGAAGAGTGTCTCGTGCGGTATAAATTATTCAGTAAAACATCAAAATAAATTGGATGATAGATACGTAAGAAACCTTCGCTATTTCAAAAAAGACAAAAACTTATGATCGAATTATGTTCAATACAAACACCACAAAAATGTCAAAATTTAGGAGCTAATGATAATGAATTAAAAAATATAGAAAAACAGTGCCTGACTAATAGGAAAGCCTGAATAAATACTTATTTGCGTTAACATAAGTTTTTTTTACTGGGTCAAGATTACAAATTAAAAGCAAATTGATTATAGTGAATTTTAGTAATATGTAGTCAAGACCCAATTCTCTCGATTTGTGTTTGACAAAATTCAAGACTTAAATCTATATTTTACTGGAGTTTTTGTAAGAAACGTTGCTTGCAGCTTTTATTCATGAACGCTACCCTTGAAGCTCGAAATTTGCAACACCAATAAAAATATTCACCAGAAAAAAATATAAGATTAGTTTTGTTTATGGCCATGGACAACCGATCGAGCTTTTTACTACCCTTTGTCTGATATTTTCAGTAAACGCATAAATATTTTAAACGGTTGCACAGCCGGCATTCGGGATCACAGAATCAGCACGAGTTGCATTAAAAGAATGCATCGAAATCGAAATCCTACCACGATCACACAAACCAATAGAAACGAATAGTAATAATAGTTAGCTAGATGGGTTCAAAGTCTTGCTTCACACTTACACGAATTTATTTATGTAACGTTTCGTCTGAACAAAATCAGACTTTATCAAACAAGCATTTTAAAAAAAAACATTTAAATACATTATAAAAAACATAAATTAGTTAGTGTAAATGTGAAGCAAGACTTTGAGCCTCACTAGTTAGTCATAGTTACTCTTGCTACTGTATCCTTGCATGTACTCCATACGGATCCGCAAACACAAATGCACAGAGGGAGGATAAGTAGTTAGTCCACGTCCCCCATACTAATAGAATAATAGTTACTATAACATTTATTTTTCTTGTCACATAGCGGAGTGGCCCAGCAATATTAAACCCACTATTTCTGCCTACAACTAGGTTTCATGCGAGGTTTCTGGAAAAACTTTTTAGCCATTCTAACGCTACCAAATAAAAAATTCTGCCTGTTACACAGCCGCTCTACATCACATTACTACTGCAGGAATTTACTGAAATAGCACATAATATATCAATCAAGTTTGTGTTTCGCTGAGCCCTATAGGTATGGATAACTTGGATGGGGTAAATGAGTTCAACCTTACGAGAACTATTCTGTTCTGTATATCGCGGGCAAATCATAAAGCACACGATCAATGTGTATTCCATCTGTGAACCGCGCTTGACATAACAAAATTTCGGATTGACGAAAGACAATACGAGTAATATTGTTGTATACAATGTAATGATATACAGCCGGGTAATAAAGCATGGCATGAATTGTCTTTCGCGGATTGATTTAATTACCATTCTTATTGGCGAAATGGTTGGTTGATATGAAAACAATTAACTATACTTTACGAAATAGCCAATCGTAAAAACAATAGTTGAGATGTGTCCGAAAGAACGTCCGATAACAATCAGAGTTAACAAATATTCAAGACTTCAGAAAAATACCGGTCCAAAATTAAATATGGAATCAGACCTATTGGCAAAAAGTACCATTTAGTAATGCCGGAAATGACAAAAATTACATTCTACCATGTAAATATATTTTAAATGGTGTTTAAAGAGTGATGGTAAATTTATCTTATTTCAGCACAATTAGAGGGGTGAGACTCTCAATAATAAGAACTTCAGGTTCCATCGCCAGGCAGTAGCTTTTTTCAAATTACGAGAAAAATATGAAAGACTAAAAATTTGATAATTCGATAATCAAACTCCTCATTATCTGTGGCCCATGCTCAAAAGGTCATACTTGACAGCGTTTCAGAGAATGGTGCTATTTATCTAAACTCTTTCGCTCTAATTCGTCAATTTCAATATTTAGCAAGTGTAATCCCATTTTTGCATAATATTTCGCGCCTCAGAATCAATCAGAAAATATGTGACCAAATATTATGTTTCGTTAAACATGGGCTACTGAAGGATCGTGTCATGCAGGCATGGTCCATCAGTGAGTGGCTCATGCTTAGCGAAACTAAAATTTCTATTTGTGTTTTGCCCAAAGTGGAAGAAAACAAAAAATTTTCCTCTCGTAGTCAGCGAAAGATTATTAAGACGTATTGAGATTATTTCGAAAACAGAATAGAAAATTCAGGACAATGCCAGTTACGGCTGAAACGTAATTACGCAAATCAGAATATTGAGAAAAGCAATTATTTTAACTACACCGGTACAGCTATCTTGCATTTAACAAAGATTTACAATTCACGAGTCGGAAAATAAACGCATTCATGCAAATTCTCCTAATTAAAGAAACAATGAAACAGGGAGGGATACATATAATTACGTTAACAAACCAAGCGTAAAATTAGGAGAGCAAACATGAGCCAAATTAATGGACACAGACGCCAATCTGTGTTAATAAGCAGAATTACTAAACTACCGAAAAGAATCCCCTCCTCGATACAAAATTATGAAAGATAAAAAGTATGAACGATCATCAAAAATCATCAATTTTGAAGCAATTTATAATTTCGCGGGACTATGTGCTTTAATGCGCGGGACTTCGTGCTTTAAACTACTTTCCAATATTTGGTTAGATTTTAAAACTAGTGGTGTAAAGTTTGTAAAGAAATTATGAACCCGACATTTCGGAATGTTATAATTGAATCCGATGCTAAATTATTCGAATTTGATCAGACGATTTTTTTCGTATTGGATTTGGTCTGGCGTTTCAGCAAAAATACAGAAATAAATCACAAATTTAGTTTTAATGAATGAAAACCACGAATAAATCACGTCGAATCAGAGCGTCCTGTATAAGGTTCACACTGCAAAATTGGAGAAGCGGCGACTACAATTACATCCTTCTATTCTTAACATATTCTTATATTTCATCGCAAACAAGATAGAGCGGTCTAATTGACTTTGTAGATTGAGCTTCCCTATCACAAATCATACTTTTATCAAGTATGAACCGCAGCTGATCCGCGACTCTTTGGTGCGATCTATCCGTGCCTGATATTTAACGAAGCATGGATAAAACTTTTTAATTGGGCTATCAAGTATTGAGACCTATTAGGTATTGATTAGAGTTCACAATGAGCAAATATTCAGGAACGCCAAATCTTCGAGGTAAAAATGTTATCATTTCGTTAAAAAGTCCAATGCGTAGTAGCTATTATACGCTTTTTTCTGGAAATGATACATCTACAAAAGGACGGTTATTGGAGCGGAAAAATCATCAAAACAAAACGTTGCGAGAACAACATCCAGGACTTTATACAAAATTTAAACCGTGACGTGCGTGCGGGTTTTGAGGCAGAGAGGCCTTAAATTACCCGATTGAAATGCCGTGATGCGAATCGATCGTAGATTTAGGACAATTGGCTATTTCTTATCAACCGTGTTTCCGAGATAAAGACAGCATTTCCCGATGCAAAAAAAACCACACACCTCGCATTAGTTTGATTAAAAATTGAAATGTCGTGTTACAGAGCGTGAGCATATTTCGTGTGATCGCAGCCCCGAGTCAAAAATCGATGATAAATCCTATTCAGATTTGTCGGGTATGAGCCATACATGGACTGCATCTCGTAGTTTCGACATTGCAGTGGTTCGTGGCCGGAAAATGAACTTGAACTAGTAAGTTTAAAATAATATATACACATAAAATGAAATAGAACAGTACAGGGCATACATTCTAATTACGCACATTCTAAATAGTGTCGTAAATTTCGGATACATTTATTTTTGAATCAAATTTTTAAAAAAATGGGGAGATTTAGTAGTGGTCAATTTCTTCCAGTTTATTGGTGGGAATCTCAGCAATATAGCTAAAATCCGAATGAAATTTTTATTGTTATCAGTGAGAAAAATAAATTTTTGTGCTCAACAATATTCTATTGAGCTTGGCTAACTGATGGAATCGCACTGCCACAGTTTGTAAAAATACCGATATGATGTTTTTCGGTGAAAGAGATATCCAGACAGAAAATTTTTGTGAAAGTATCTTTTGTTGGGTATGGGTGTCACTTAGGCACGATCCATCAGTGGCTCGTGTTTGACAAAATAAATTTGTGATGGGTGGTAGGCGTGTCAATAGTGTAAGCTCTAAACGATTGTTTTGAAGGGCACTCGATAAATGAAATTGTAGTTGAAGCATGACGACATCGATAATATGATTATGGTAATTATACCTACGATTCAAATCAACCAATAAGATTCCTAATATTTTCAGTACACAAAACGTGGACAACTTTAAAAAAGGTTTTAACCAACAAATATTTTTGAACATCCACTAACTGTTGATACCAAACCCACTAGTGAACACTTATTGACATCACCACGACATGGAAATCATACATGTCGATAAAAAAATGAAAAATCGTAGTTGGATAAAAGATCTATGTGATACAAAATTGCGATGAATCCAGAAATTGTGGGTATCAACAATAATAAAAATAAATTAGATGATGCGTCGAACTCAAAATATTAAAATTTAACAAACAATATCAATAATATCGAATTAAAAATTTAGCGATAAAAGATTGCTAAAAACTAGTTTATTATTGCTTTCGGGGCCTCAAACGTAACTTTAGTGAATATTCCGCGCAAAATTTTTTTGGAATATCTTACGTACTGAGGAATTCCAAACGTTATTAGGTAATTTTTGCCCTATGATCCAAACTAGATACGCTAGGACGGGAAAATATATTATTAGGATAAATCGCAATATTGTCAGCCTGCCAAGATTTAAATTTTGTTTCAGAGATAGTACAATGACAATTCGATCCCAGAGTCACTTAAGTGACATTCAAGTATACTGAGATCTCTAAATTTCCAATTGTTTCTCCACCAAGTACTCACTGGGCAAATACTGACCAATTGACATTATTGGAATTCTTCGGCACGCGCACAGATGATGGTTTAATACTAAAAAAGAATGCCGTTATTCAAATATAATGGTCGGCCAGCACAATACATAATACATAAAATTTTTTCGGAAAGTGCAAAATTTCTGATTTAAAAAAATGATGATTCACTGTCTTTATTGTATATTGCGTAAATTTACAAGTTGTAGAGTAGATAATGGTCTTGAGCGGTAAACGCTTTCAGCAAACAAAATATCTGGCTGGGTTTGATATTCGTAAGTTGTATATTGAGTTCCGTGGTAGTGTTTTGGTGTAAAAATCACATATAGCATTTTAATTCAAGAACACATAATTAAATGATTCGAACATATCTCGTTGTAAATTACATTGTATTATTACTTAGTAACGGAGTCGGTTAACATTTTGTTGTCAGACGAATCACTTCGCATGCTTTTGAGCAAACGACAAAAGAAGAAATTCATGTACTACGATATTTTGACTTATCACCATCGACATATTTTCAAGTGTACAGTCAATTAACAGTCAATTCATATTACGCAATAGCTCAATTTTTCTTGTTAAATAAAATCAATATTGCAGAATTGATCTATTTATAATTATAATATACATACATATCACTTTAACAAACATAAAATAAGAAATTATTCGGAATTAAAACTATCAAGATTTCGTCTGAATATAGATTGTTAATTGTAACCAATTTTTAAACACACATGAATAAACATTACATGTTTCACATATTAATACATATTACTAGAACACACAAGCTAACTCGACAAGTACAATTCACTCACTAATGCATCGACTTGTCTTCGAATGAGATTGTTTTTGACCAGCTGTTCTGTTCGAGTATGAGTCACTAATGGATCGCAACGAAAAGGGGCAGTTCATCTGTGTACCAAGCTTGACGGAAGAAAGGTTTTGACTGGGGCCTTAGTGCAGAACAAGCTAATTGAGTTTTCTGTTCAATGTATGTGTTTTGACACTTATACCTCAAACCCATTGCTATTGGACGTTGAAGTTGGAATTGATATATATTGTGTCATCCGAGAAAATATTTCCTAATACATAAGGCCAACTTGAATTAATCAAGTCTTACTGAATAACGAATTGATATTTATTCGTAATTAAGTCACACAAACAAAACAAAAAAAAGAATATACTCAAACAATAATTCAAAATTTTTCTATATTAGGTAGATTGCTAAGTTTTCAGGAAGTTGGCAGAGTTCCTCCCAAAACTATCAACTTAATATCGATTTTACTTAGAAAAGCGAAACTGCAAACAATAATTCAGTTTGTAACGGCTGATTGGAGTCTTCGATAAATTTCGTTAATAAACCGAACTGTACACAATAATTCAGTTTTTTAAAAGCTGGTGGCAGGAGTCTTTGATGAATTTCATTAATACAGTATTAGCAATCCCCACAGCCATAAACAGTAATGATAAAATTACCTTATATATATATATATATATATATATATATGATTAACGTAAACTAACAGTTAAAACGATACCCAATTACATTTCTTGCTCACTAATGCCTCACAAAAAATCCACCATTGTTTGTTTTTTTGCTTGTTATTAGAAATTTCATTTTGTCAAGCATGCGCCACAGATGGACCGCGTCTCATCGACACGATTCATCAGCGACATACTTAACAACGATACATTAATACAGTTCAGAAACTCTCCAACAAAATAAAATCATAGTTAATTGCAGAAAATATTCTCATGAAACCAAGCCCGTATCACAAGATGCAGCAGCATAGGGTGTCTATCACAGGGAGAGCTCTCTACTACGTATGTAGACACTGAAACCTTATCAGACATTCTGTTTTGTCAAGCATGTACCCACATCTTCTGGAAGAAGAATGATTGAGCAAATTCCCTTGAATGGGAACGATTTACATTCACTACCTTTGCTATCGATTTTGAAAAACGTTTGTAACACCGAAAGTATTTAACGTTCTTCTGTCAAGTATGTGCCACAGATGAATCTTGCCACATAGGCAAGATCCATCTGTGTCCCATGCTTAACAAAAAGAAAACTCAAGACGTGTACTCAAAGAGTTTGTTGACCTGACCCATGAAACATACATAGCCTTTCTCATGATAGCAACTAAACAAACTATGGGTTTGTCAAATAAACGGGAATATGTGTCTGAAGTAGTATTAAATCCATATTTATCAATGTCAATAAATAAAATGACCACCACAGAGTTTTAATGAGCATTCTGTGTTGCTTTTACGGACGCAGTGATATAGAAGGTAAAAGTACACTACATGGCGATATTACCGACTTTTCGGGCATGAGCTGTAATTTGGCCGAGCTTGGACGGAGTAATAACAGTTTGTATTGCTTCAGTTTACATAAGATGAATGCCGATCTATCAAAATTTTTTGGAAAGTCTGAACAGCGTTGGCGAAATAAAATAAAATTACATGGACAACCAATCTGACTCGGAGCCCGATCTGACTCCAAGACATGATGAACGAGAAAACCCCGAACGATTGAGACAAAGCCGGACTTCGAACTGGTACTTCCAGGATAGGTTGTGGTTCACAGTAGGTTAAAGTCAGATCATCGGTTTCATCCCCAAATCTTACTCTAACGTTCATCATTTCGACATTGGCATATTAAAAGTGGAAGTGTTGCTCCTAGACGCATGCACTATCCGAATGCAAATCTGAGAGTATGAACTGGCGAATTGTTATTACTAAAAAATTCGGCCCTATGACTACAAGCACTGTTTTTTTTTTCTGATGGTTCATATTAGAGACAGTTTATAGCACATCTCATTGTACTGTATCTCAAAGAATATGCCGACCTCATATCATATATTTTGTATGTGGTAATCTGGTATATTTTGCTAGCCTTTTGAAACACAATGATATCAAGAATGGTGTTAGTTATCATTCATTTGCAACCCGAAATGAGATTACCCAACTATTGAAACAAGAATTTAGATCATTAGAAAGAGTATATTCCCATGTGGGGGTGTGGGTTCAACGCGTGTCTGATTCGTCTGCGTAATAAAATCATGGTTTTTCTTGCATCCAAGAAATCGATTGTTTCCCTTTCAAATAATAATGAAATTCATGTATTATTTTTCAACTCATGATTCAAGAGTCTGTCAAGCCTGAACCATTGGTGGGTCGCACCTAGCTAGTACGTTACATTAATGGTTCATTCTCGGCAAAAGCTCAATTGCTTGTATATCCCTAATCTCAGGATCATGAAATTAGGAAATGTCCTGATACTGTCGCATTATAATTACGTTCGTCAGGAAACAGGATATGCCTTGACATGTTTCAAACGATTGGCGTTTATTGTCGAAAAACAACAAGGATGTTTATTTCTGATGGACATCTGTACGCGTATATTCATTGTCAGTGTTAGGTTTAAAACAACGTTTTATAAGTGTGTTTTAATTCTACCTCCTGAACAATATTTAATGGCAAATGTTATGCGATTTGTTTGTGATTCGTCAATGTTTTAAATATACTATTCGATTTCTTGTTGAATACCAATAAGCAAAACAATATATATATATATATAAATGGATAAAGCTAAATAAACATATTCAAATCCAGCCAACTGCTCGAAAGTTGGGAAATTTGAGCAAAAAACTTTCCGATGGTATGTGTGATATTTTTAGTTTTGAGTATCATGGTCGACTCACGTTAAACCCATATACCGTGACGTACAATGAGATATATGTAGGAAACGCGACCAAGCGAATCATATCCTTGTCAATCTGAATTCAGATAAATAACGCAGTTAAACAAAGGATGATGGTACGAGTGCTTTTGTGATTTTCGAATTATCTGTGATCTCATTTCGCATCATCAATTCCACTTTGAAATGCATATACAGGTAAAATGCGTCAAAATTGTTCGTAAATTGGAAACTGATGAAGCTCGTCCACAAAGTTTGGTCTGTATGTTGCCAATACTTAGTAACTTTTTACTCGGGCCAATAATGTTTGATGGAAAGGATAAACCATGAAACAAAAGTTTGGTACATTTCTCATTTACTTATTATTCGATACAGTCTCACAAACAAAGGAAAGCTCACTTAAACCGTGCGGTTGCGGCTCCAGGGAATTTCTGAACAGATTTCAAAGAAAGCTTTCTTATCTAAAAGAACGAATTTTAATAGGCGTATAATTGGTCCCCGAGTCGGACAGAAACGATTTACACATTTTTATCCCGCGGGACGTTTTGGTGATTTGACCACAATCACAATACCGTACTGCTCGACAATATTGTACAGTTCAAATCGTTCCAGCAGCCCTCAGCATAACGACAACCTCGTGGGAATTATGCACGCGGCTTGGCATGTCAAAAACAATCAAACCGTTAAATCCTAAAATTAAGATAGAAATCTAATAGACTTAGAAAATGAGAAATTATTCATAGCATTGAACAGTATTCGTCGAAACTTTTGGGTACGGCTACCGGACTCAGAGCGAATATCCAATAAAAAAATCATCATGATTAAAATCAAATAAGTAAGTGGCACTTCAAATACAACAGTGAGTATATAGGTTTAGGATTAAGCCTTCTCAGGTGAAACCATCAACAGCAAAAATTAGAAACATTGTACCCCGACAATCGTGAATAACTAGCGGATATTCCAATGCAATGAAAAAGAAATTTGAAGCGAATGAAATGAAAATGGATGCATATAACGCTAAACTTTGGAAGTATCACGAATTAGTAACGCATGAAGATGTCACTTATTTCATGTGTATTTTTCATAAATTCACGTATACCAGTAAGTCAACTTGTCAAAATAATTATGCTCGAATCTTATACATACTGTGTACACACATTCTGTATTCCACTTCATATTAAACCTATTTGAAAGTGGTTTGTGCGAGCTCTCAGTAAGTTATGAGAGCCACTACAAATATTGGACGCTCAGATTGTTCATACTGACAGATGAAAAATAATCCAGACCTTGGTCCCATAGCATTTAACCTGAAAACTTCGAGCCATAGGACGGATCGGTATTTCGACGACGTCCACCAGCCGTTTATGTTGAAAAAAAATTAAGATTTGTGACTGAGAAACATTGGCTTCGAGTTCAGCCGAGAAATAACTTTGATAAACTACCAAATTCACGAATACACGGTTTTTAGTGATTTCTCTATTACTCTTACACCCTTTATCCCCACTCTTGGAAAATTCACAGACATGGTGATCCTTTCGTGACGTTGAATAACCGCGTGACATTGTTTTCCAATCAGAAATTGTACTTTGTCAAGCACAAGCCACAGAAGGACCGCGCCTAAGCAGCGCTATCCAACAGTGACTCACACTTAACAAAACATGTTTTTCTGAACGGGTTGGGCAGAGCATTTAAGTAGGGAACTCATCTTGATTTAAGAGAAAAATATTCAACACATCTTCGTTTCATATTGAGACACTATTTCACTGACCTTGCTTATATAACGTCTAATCGGATATGCAAAGAAGTAAGATAAAAATAGAAAATCTTCACGAGTCATGGCTTAGTGCAAGACAAAACCCACGTAACCCACCGCCTGATTAATATTCACTAGAATTATTCAGAAATCATTCAGGAATTAGTATCATTACTTCAGTTTTTTCTAGGCGTGTAAAAGGGAGAAAACAGCAAGGCAATGCTTAATTTATATTGAATACAAAAAAGTTTAACAAAATAAGAAATTTCAACATTTTTGAAAGGAGCCTCAAAGCTAATTCGAAATAGTAATAGTAACTTTCAGGAGTACGAGCAATCGAATTCGAATACCGTAATATTGCACTATGCTTGGATTTAATGAAATCAAAAATTGGTTCAATCTTACCTGTAATAATAGGTTCTACCGTTTAATCCGATCCTAGCCTCCCATCCAGATGGTAATCCAATGTCTTCAGTATCCATAATTATATTAATGCAAGTTCATGACATCGTAGATGATACTCGGTATAATTTAAGTCAAAACAACTAAATGCGCGTCAGTGCGCCGCTGAACCGCACAGCACTCATGCGGAAAACGCCTGTTTCACAGAGAAAGAAGCAGGGGAAGTAAGACCGTTTCGTTTCGCTGACGAGTTCGTCCGTAATTTCAGAAGGGGATTTTAACAAGCACCCCTTGTCAGACATGTTAACTTATTGTTCTGTCTAGCATGTGTCACTAATAAACTTACAGCTCGACACGGAAGTTGTTCAAGGGGATGGAAATACAGCAAATAAAGTTACAAGAATCACCAAAGATCTTATTCAAAAAGATTTTTCAGAAAATTATAACGATTGACGGTTTAAAACTTTTTATGAAGCGGAAAAAATGATTTTTAGGCTTGATCATCGCAATATGACAGTCGCAAACCTATAAATCTTGCGGGAATTTTTGTATTTCAATTCCGTTATTGTTATATTTGAGACATATTGTTTATATGCGAGCCGGAAATAACTTGGAATTGGCAGACTCCACGCTTTTTAGGGTTCAATATTATAAAACGGGCAATTTACTATTACTATCTATAATTACTATCTCCGTCTATACATACATATTGGAATTGTATTGTTACCCTAGAATTTATGCTCATTATCAAATAAACATCATGCGAAATTCAAGAATATTTCTCCAATTTAGTGTCCTGTATAGGCTTAAATCTTCAACATTGCCTGTGCGTAGCCAACGCAGATCTCAGGCAGCCGTATTAACTTAAAATACACATTTCGGTGAATTTTTTAATTGCGAACTAATCAAAAACGTTTATTATAAGTCATATCGATGATCAATTAACGTAAATCGTCGATAAATTTATGTAATAAAGACATATAATACGCGAAATAAAATATTAATTGGACAAATCATCGTATATCTTTGCTGCTGAATGTCAAACTTATATTAATTATGTAGTATTGTAACATTAGTCTAACTTATACGTTATAGTTAGCTCATCGAGTAAAATTTATCTGGTAATCTTAACGGAAACGGTCATGCATCTATAATATGATAACTGACATTTTAGAATTAGTAAAAACATTGCTCCATCGCTACGTATAAATATTGGTGGATTCGGAATATTTTGTTGAAATTGCCACTTTGTTCATCGTGATGTAAACCCAATTTTACGCTGAAAATTTCATATAAATAACGACTCAGCTATAAATATGTAACTTTTACCTTTATTCCCGACGGCTGACTTCTAACCATTACGTTGGAACCGCCTAACGAATTTTGTCGAGATAAATCCTATCAAAAACGTCAAGCAATGTGATTGTGCATCCTTACTGCGACCTGTACAGTAGACAACCCCACAAGGTAAATCGAAACATACCGCATTGCTAACCTTCCTACCTTTCCGCTGGTGCAACCCTGGCGAATTTAAACCATATTACCGCCGTTGAGCATGGCCACCTAATCCTTCGATATCTCATACTCCGTGAATTACAAACTGAAGCCTTATTTTGCCGAGTGTGGGACACAGTCGGGCAATTTTAATGCGAGAATTTATCAATGACTCAAGCTCGACAAAACGTTTTTTCACACGATTGGGAATCACTTCTTTAAAGGACCTAATGAATATAAATCGATATCTAAGCACGGGAGGGTACATAACATCGTATCGACATAAAATGTACATTAACGTAAACAAGATTAACATGAGACACAAGTGAAGGAGTGATACGCCTGGATGGTTTCGCAAGTAAACAACATTTCACAATGGTGTTAAGAAAGTCTGATAAGCAACAATTCCTTCTGTGCGGTGTAGCGGATCGCCCTTGCCCCAAACAAAATTAACCCAATTATTATTTTACCGCGTCTGATCGTGCCTGGAAGTATTGACGTTATGTATACTCCCAATGAAACACGCTTTAACGGCTAACTATCTATTATTCACAAGTAGCCTCGGCAGTTGGTCCTAGACGCTACGCAAAGATAGAAAGTGAGATTTATGAACATCAAAATCTAGCTAATCTTGTATTTGCATAATTTCCACAGTCGAATCAAAGTATTATTATCGGAGATGTACAGAGCAACAGAGATAGACGGTAGCATCGTCGTCTTATTTAGTCTCCGGGCACACATGGGATGTGGGTTTGCGATTCTTAAATTCGCATACGGTAAATTAAACTGATCGGACGGCTCGTTTGTCTGCAAAGTCTAGGTTAATTAAGTTGACGGTCGACTTCCCACGAAGGAGGGAATTTTCTCCCGTTCCTCAAATAAAAATATTGACTTTTTTGAAACAAATAAATGATCCCATTTTTCCATTAGATACTCTGTGAATTTATAGCAAAACTTTGGTAACTGTCTCGGTCCTACCGGTACCCATGGGCCAGCCTTAGCAAAAATGAAGTGTTTTCACTCGTTTTGGGCTAGTATGAGCTGGAACGATCGTGTCAACGAGAGTCGGATTTTCATATCGTGGTAATTCATCTGGAACGATCCGGGACTACTCCCCCAAAAGGCCATGGGTACCCAGTAGTGCAAAAGCACGTGGAACCTTGTTTTATGAGGAAAATTTTCAGTCTTGAGCACTTGCAACTGCATCACATTTTAATCCAGATAATACATTTTATTAGATATTTGCACTTGTGTCACAACTCTGAGCAATTAACTGACTTTACACGACTAGGAAAGGATAAATGTAAATAGTGTATGGTGGTTGCACATAAATTTTCAATAATTCAAAATAGACAAATATCTAAATATTTCACCCCCTTGACTCGTTTTTCTGCTTTTTCCTTCATTTTGGAGTAAATTTGAAAATCCTGCTAAAAGATCCTAGCGGGAAGGGGAGCATCTGACGAAATCGCTTTCGGAGCACTTTAACTTTTATTAAATATAGCATAGAAGTTGCGTCAGATACTGGAAAGTATCCCCGGAGCGTTTGTAAACTTCATGAAAATTCTAGCTGTAATTTCGTGTGATTCACACCGTTCAGAGTTACCGAAATAAAAACAATTTTCCACTCTCAATGCCTTTTTGCGCACACGTCTTTACAGTAACCTTTGTTGGTGAAAGGTTTAGTTCAGAAACTACTTTTGCATTGGACGCTAGTCAGTCACGCCATACCTTTGTAACAAAAATTTAAATTTTAAAATTTAAAAAAAAACGACGTTAAAATGACAAAAATATAAATCCCGGTAAAATTAGCAGTGTTAACGCCAGTCTGGTGCACAGGCCCCAGTGGCTTTAATTTTTCTCCTGTAGGTATAGATTTCAGAATTGGTCGAACGTATTTCCCGCGTTTCGTAGCAGACTAAACTGAAACAGGGAAGTGTTAGATGACCTTACCATCGCTCAGAGCAGTTAACACTCACTGCATTTACAATAGCGGTTTAGTCATCTTGGAGTTTTCCGCTTTGGAGTGCAGTTGCTGGTATTATATTTTGTACGACCTTTTTTCCACTAAATTGGCTACGTTATCTAATTCCTTTTTGGCATTGCTTAGAAGAAGGATAAATTGAAGATAATCGATAGAAATACATTTTCAAGCTACACGTCTTTAATCCTCCTGATGAAAGTTCGAATCCAGTTTGGCATGTCAGAGGTTTGCTAGACACCTCGTTGGCGAATGGTAGTTCGCGAAGTATTGCTTGCTATTTATTTCACCAACCATTTCCATGTAACAGAAAAATGATTAGGGTTAGCCAAAAAGCCTTCCTCTCTCCGGGATAAAAATAAAATCCCATCGTCTTCTGTAGATCGTTCCTGACAAAGGATATCATGATTGAGTCGCACACATTATTGTTTTTTATAGGATTCATCAAATATTTTTCAAGAGTTCGGAAACTACATGACGATGATATAAATGAAACCTCAGGTCAGAGCGTAAAGCCCGCTTAACACAATTTTCGATTGTTTTTGTAATGATGTAACCGGTGTGTGATGATTATTTTTTGTTGAATGCATGTTAGTGGGTGGATGCGTCCCAGTAAGTTTTAAACTTTAATATAGTTTTTCTAGCCGATTTTTAATTAATTGCTGTTTTTTTGTATGAGAAAGCGGAATAAATATACGATAAGCCATAGTTCCGAGGCTCAAAGATAACAAAACTTGTTTGCTTACAACTTTCATGACTGACATAACCTTTATTAAGCGCAGTCAAAATAGAATTCCATAGAGTAATCCCTACATAATATATCTTTACATAACACATGGAGGATAAAATTGACAAATGATCATAATTAAAAATTTTCTCCAAACAACCCTTGTTTCTGAAAATCCCCCGACCTATACAAAAACTGTTTGCTGTGTGGTCTCTGAGGTGAAATCTGGGGCCTTCAAAACAGGAACTTTCGACAGTTGGTTCACCACTGCTAAGCGTTCGTTATATTTCCTTATATTAGCTAAACTTTTTCACTTCCAATTTTTTTAACTGCCTTTTTTTCATATGTACTTTTACACATTTTTGTTGGTAGACAAAAACATGGACAATATCACATGCGCTCAACATAACTGCGAAAGGGGTATATTACTATATTTTGACATTTTTCTGAATGGTTCAAATTTTCGAATATCAAGTCTCACCAAAATGTGCCATTAAATGGGCATAGAAAGGGTCATGATCACCTGTTTTCCAGTAAACTCATCCCTTTATCAGTCCCCCTACTATCAAGGAACAAAACAAAAATAATTTCCTATGTCTTTATTTATTTCTGTGACAAGGTAACCAAGCTAGTTATGTTAAGGCAACATGACGCAAGCCATGTACACCACACAAAAAATGTAGATTTTCCAAATATAAAATTAGCACAATAAAAAAATATCAATGACACGTTAAAAAGTATATTTCAAGCCCATCTAAATCGTAAAATAGAATAAATAAAAATGACGTATAAGAATCTTGTCAAGAGAGAATTTGTATCCAAAACTTGACAGTGTCAACTTCCAAGAAAGTGATGATTGGACCGACTAATTCTCTAAAAAGCTGTTAATTTATCAGCCTAGATTGAGGCAGATGTATTCCCAAGTATATTTGTCCCAAGAAGGGACACAAGTAAGGTATCACGGTCCATTGTATGATACCCCACAATTTTATATTTGTTTCCACGTTCAAATAATCGGCATTGTTTTGATGCATATATCTTCAAAACATGAATTTAGAATCTATTCATCGACACTGTTTTTTTCATATTACCTTTTCATTGAGAATACACGAGAAAAAAAGGTTAAGTGAGGAAATGTATCTCAGGGATTTTTTCACACTCGATATTCATTGTCAAACCAATCATTGAATCTGAACGTATTTTCCTTCGAAGATGAAAGGTGTAAATTGAAAACCTTAATTTATCAAACTGTACATAGCTTAGGCGACAGGCAAATGTTAAAAATGGGGAAAAGCTTTAACAAAACTTCTCATCTTAATTGGTATTTTGCAATTCATTTATTTTCGATTGAAATCAATCCGAACTCACCAAATCCGACACTAAGTAACACTTGAAATTTTTTAAAAGTGCAGCAGATTCAAGATTCAATTCAGATGCAAGGTTTCAATTATGCATCCAAAAGTAATATCCTAATTGGACATCGATGCGATTCATCAGTGATTAAACTTTAAAAAAACATGTTATAGTGACATGGTATATTTTTTTCAGAAAGAAATCTCAACGTGGAGGAATGTTTTCTAGAGTGACAAATTCAATTGAATCATAATCGTCCCAAGATTCACACCATGAACGAGTAAAATTTCTTGGAAATTGAAGTACATCGACGATTTTCAGTTTGTTTGACCGAAAGGAGTTGTATTTTCTTTTTTATGTTGAAAAGCTTCAGTAGCATTGAATTTGTGAGGTCTGTTCGTCAATGCTTGTTTTTGCAACTTCGCTATTTGCGTTCGTAGTTTTGCCACTTCCTGTAAGAAAGAAAAGTAATGTTTAGTATTTGTACCCCTGCCCAGAAATTGGGGAAGTTAGCATATGAACAGGTATTCGGTGTCAGGTATTCGAGAATTTTGTTTGAAAGTACCCTTAATTTCCTCTCGAACATATCGAAATTAATTTATTTTGTAGCAAAAGATGGTAAATTAACATCAATTTCATATGGGAACATGATTGTATTTATATAGGGAATTTCATATTCCGTTTAAACTATATAATGAGGTCGAATATAGTTGCACATTTATAAAGTAAGTATTAGTATATCAGCGACATTTGCCACCAAAAATTATGTTTTGTGGACACTGAACCATTAATCATTTGTCTCCAACAAAATATAATTTAGCAAATTTTTTACTGGATTGATAATTCTAGGTTTTGAGGAGCATCAGCACAAACTACCAAATATCTTTCAAACAAAAAATCTGTGAAAACGTGCTTTCACTTAGAAAAGAGTTTATTATTCATCAAATTTCAAGACTATTACATAAAAAATTACCTGTTTCAGCCCCATATTCTCTTCCTTGATTTTGACGACATGTCGAATTTTCTGTCTCTGATTCTGATGTCCCAACAATTCTGCATATTTCTTCCCCAATGCCTGCATTTCAGCATGAGCAGCCGTATTTTCACTCAGAAGAGCTGACTTCTCCGCAGAATATGCATCGATTTGAACCTACAACAGATATTTAAATATTTTGAAAATGCAGTTTCGCATTGAAGAAATACAGAATCCTATGAATTTTAAATTAATAAGAAAGTAGTAAACTGGATATCACATCATTGGTGTAGAGCGTTTATTTCAACATTTTCCATGCATCCGTGTTTAAGCAAACCATATATTATGTATATATAGTGCCGCTCAGAGACTTGCTCCAGTTTACACAAAGAAAAAATATTGAATCGATCTATACAGAACTGAACTGCAAGAGTGGCATTTGCCCAAAAGTGATGATCAAGCAGAAAATAAGATACAAAAAGAAATATCGAACAAAAAGTAGCTCAAGAAGTACCTTAAATGGTTCAACCTTTTCTGTGAGATCATTGTATAATTTTTTCCATCTGAAAAAAAATATTATTTCAGCAATTATTCTCAGAAATTTCGATTCAACGTCTATACAATATGGTGGTTCAAAAAATGGACATTTTTGAAAAACAAAGCTACAAACCCCTCAAAAGGAGCGGTTTGGTAAAAAATAAACAATAAATTTTAGCTCATTTGAAAAAGTTTTGAAGCGGAGCCGGCAGTTTGAATTTTCCAGATTGAAGCGAAATCTGTCAACAGTAAAAATCTTCCAGTAGTACTGTACTAGAAGAAAGTCAGGCTTGTGCTTTATGCTTAGTAGTCTTGTAGGTGAGGTCTTAAGAATTACCTTAGCGTTTCCTGCTTGCCGTAAGAGACGATTAAAAGACGTAATAGATGGTTCTAAGTCAATTTATTATTTATAGGTAGAAACAACACTCCCTGCTGAAACAATACATGGAACATATTTGGTTTGTTTTTCTAACGTTAACATATTTTTACAGATCTTATTCATACAAATGTCGTAAGAATACCATTTATTATGAACCATCGAACTTTTCTAATAAACTTTTCATATTTCCAACGGTTGGCAAACCAAAAGACACTTCAGAGATGTGCTGAGGTATTTTGATTACCATAGAGTACAGCAAAATCTGCGACAAGCAAGTATAATGATTCAGCAAAGGAGATTTATTTCTGTACAAATTAGCCAAAATAGCTTGAAATAACCAAAAACTGAAAATTTCTTCAATCTTCTTTATTGTATCATTTATACTCGTTTGTGGCAGCCTTTGCTGCACTTAATTGTAATGAAAACACCTCAGTAGCACATCTCTTTTCGTTGAAAGAATCAAATAAGAAAATAGAGTATTTTTTGGTTTGCCAAATTGAAATAGTTAGCCTATACCATTGTCACACATGAAATATGAGAAAACATTCAATGCAATGCAAAAAACATTCAGAACAACTTTGAACCAACTTTTCAATTTCTTCAGAAGAACTTTCTGACATTTGATTCTCCAACTTCTTATTTATTCTAGAAAAGAAATAGTTTTCAGTCAACAAAACAAAACATTTGCAATGCATCTCAGGACAACTTTGATCTAAAATCAAAAAATTTGATTTAATGAATTTTTGCTCAAAACATTTTCATCTTTAATCTGAGTGAGAGTAAAATTTGATCAGAAATCCCAATTATATAGTGAACACCATTTTAACACTAAACTATGAAAAAAATCCTACTAGGGAATACCGGTATTGACTAAAAGAACGGCACTTAGGAATTGAACAGCATAGCAATAGTTAGTTACCTGTTCATAAACTCTAATTTCTGTGAGTTTTCTTCAATTAATTTTTTCATTTGTTTTATTTCAACATTATTTGATTCCTTCCTCTCACTATACTCCTGAAGTTCTTGTTGCTTATGATTCAGTTTCTTCTGTGTGTCAAGAAGACGTCTGAATGGTAAAAAATTATTTGTTTCATGAAAAAAAAATTCAGAAAATACAAAGTCCGGCCAGTCTTATCAATGCCCACCAAACAACCCAGGGTGTGATAACATGGGTAGGAAAAGATCATATCTTTCCAGCAATTATTACCCTGTCCTTCTATAAGCGGCCGCTGTTGCAGGGCATTGGACAGGGTGATCCACACTAAGAAGTGGCTATAGAGAGAAAAAAATATTACATGGTCTGTGCTCCAGAATTAAGTAATTTCATTTTTTCGAATATTCGTAAATTGATTCATTTTGCAATGAAATCATGATGGATAATTTTGCTTAGGAACGGTCTATCTGTGGCCAATACTTTGATAAAATTGAACACATGAATTGTTGCACTCTGACATCACATTTTTTCACTTCAGTTACACATGATTGATAAAACATACATACACAGCCCCTCAAAATTACCTTGTAAACTCAGCAAGTTTAGCTTGATACTGCGATTCTTTATCCTTTAATGATTGTTCCAACTGCATAATTTTCAAACTGGCCGATTCCTCATTTTCTTTAGCCTTTGATGCAGTTTCGTTGGATTTCATTAAATGAGTTTCCAAGTGATCTGACTTTGCCTCCAGCAAAAGAACTTGTTCTTTGAAACTGGTGGAGGTAGATATATAAATAAAACAAAAATAAAATAGCAGAAACCATGGTTTTACTATGGACATGCCGAGGGTTGGTATTGCGATTTGTGAAATCGAAGGCGAAGTGTTTATTGTGGTAACCTTACTGGTAAGCTGTAACCACAATATCTTCATGCAGTTCTAAGTCAAGAATTAAAGTTTTTGCCTAACTGTATACCGTTGAAAAGCATCTAGAAACAAGACTTACTCAGAAATCATAAGTTCTGAATGATTGTTTTTTGAAATCAGGGAATCCTTTTCGCTTTCAAGATTTTTTAATTTGTCGAGTAATGCATCAGACTGATTCTTATCTCTCAACTTTTCATCGTTAATCAGCTCAAGTTGAGTTTTCACTGTTGATAACTCTTCATGTGCTTTCTTTAATTTTGCCTGCATTAATAAATACAATATCACATTCATTCTTGCCCTGTAGGTACAAGCTTCAAAATAGTCATAACATATTCCCTCTGTTTGTAAGAGTCGATTAGAGGGAGGTAAAGAAGCGGTAGATGATTTTACCATTGACCAGAGCAGACACCATTCACTGCCCTATGTCTGACAAAACAAAACGTTCCATTGGAGTATTACAAAATCCCATTGCATCATTTGAGTGCAGGTCAAGATCTCGAGTCTGAACATATCTTTTTACTTAAATTCACTCTGAGCAAAGAGGGCCGAGAACAGTGCCTAAAATGATGCAACTAACGGCAACTTAATAGCAGAGAGGCACCCTAAATGGAAAACATCACAAACAAAACTGAACGGTCAACTGAAATTGAACCATGTCCATGCACAGGAAAAGTGAGAAATACGATAATCCAAAAACCTTCACCCCGATTCTGAACTGGTATCTGCGCGAGAGGTCGTGGTTCGACATATGGTTAGACTGTATTCTCGGCTTTCCTCCCTCGCCGGATAAAATGATATCCTATCCTATATAATTTTCAGAGAAATATCATTGACTGTTTATTATAGGATTTTTGATTCAAATATTCGATTTGGGAAAATTATCAAAATCAATTCTGATTTCAGAATATATTCGATTTTGGCCATCCGTTCACACAAAAGATTTAAATTCCAGCGTTTTTACATACAAGTAAATATTACACATACGGGAAATACAAACCTCTATATCAATAAACTCTTCAGCCCTACTTTTGCTTTCTTTGAGTATATCTTCAATCCTTCTGTTCAAATCATCTCTTTCTTGTGTAATAATTTCCATACTACTGATCAATTTTTCGTTCTGGGGGGTAAGTCGCTCTAAAAACAGACATTGTACTGTTGATCAGACATGTAGTAACAATCAGTCCGAAAACAGGAATCAAGCATATATTATAGATGTTATATTATTTTAACAACAAGATATTCCTGATTTTATATGCTATTCGCATCCAACATATATGTTTATATTTAGATATATGTAACAAGTGATACCTAAGCTGGTAAATTATAACAAAATTATTGATTGAATCACTTTAAATAATGGGAGGTGTGGAAATGTTCTTTTTTTGAATATATTAACTATTTAACAACATACTATTTTCTGAGGAAAGATTTTCAATTTGTTCTTCAAGGCCTTTTTTTTCTTCACCATGTTCTGCTATCAACCTGAAGGGAATAAAAAAGAGTATGACAAATTGTACCTTTCCCTTCTTCGTTATAGGGTGCATGTGTAGTACTGGTATTAAGTACAGACAATTTTTTTTTAATCTAATATCAAAATAAGAATTGATATGATGGATAAACAAAGATATATTCAGAATGCATCGAAATTTATCTAATATGCTTAATGACTCTCTTCAGATCAGTAACAGTAGAGCAGTAGAAATACAATCAATTTTTTATAAATTAGAGAAGAATCAAGATTCGAAAACTTTGTACAGCCACATAAATATAATTTGTTTCATCTTTTTATATCTTTATGATGGTTTCGTAATACAAAAATATTTCAACTATAAAATGATGATGTTTGGTCTTTACAGTGTCATTCAAGAGCCCTTGAGTGAAGAGTAGAGCACACTATGGAATGAAGAGTTATGATAATATGAAGTTCACAATTTACTGCGCTGGTATCTTAGGCAATGATAAAAGAAATTTTGTGGTCTGTTGAGTGGGTGGTGGGGTGCGAACTAGAAGAATTACATTCAAAATATATGGATTGTGTTTGTTGAGGGATGAGGGAGTGATCGAAATTACAAAACAGTGACAGGTTTGGTACAGGTTGTAAATGTGAAGGGGGGAAGGATATGCATAGTGTAACCAAGTACTGAAATATTCGGTAAGGCAGGCAGGGAGCGATTAACTAATATCCGATAGTCTCACATTGTCTTTTTCTAGAATCGGAATTCATTTTTGAATGGATAAGTACTTTTTGCATGATTCGCTGTGATCACACTTGTGTGACTGTGAAAAATATATATATAATAATGATCTATCAGATCAGTCAATTTTCCGCCTCTTTGATGAACATAGAAAATGTAGATACCACCTTCTTAAGTTAATTGACACAAGAGCAGTCATTTCTTCAGCCTAAGAGCATGTGTACACACTTGAATTTGCATCAATGTAAGCGCAGACGTATGGTCAAATTTTTTTCGTTCAACATCGCATCTCAAAAGAAACCGGTATCGGTGACAAAAACTTTTGATTCCGACAAGCACATAACCAATACATGAATTAGCACGCACTAACGACAAGCCATACAAAAAGCTTATTCATAAGAGAGGAATTACAAAAACGTCACTGAATAACACGTTTTCATAGAACAGTAACGAATCTTGTTTGATCTTAATATTTGAATGTCGAATTCCAGACTGAAAATGTCATGGCATCGCTGAATAGGTTTCATTTATTAAAGAGAGTCAGTATTTTGCTGCGACCAGCGAAGTAAAATTACACATAATGTGTCAATAACGTAAATTTATGTACTTTTTGCACAAACTATTTGATGTTTACATTTTACATTCATTTTATTTACATGAGTAGTGCATATATAAATATTGTACGTGCAAAATATATAAATGTATAAACATCGTATGAATCAAATCATATCTTTTCATTTATATACGCAGAAACCTATATAATTCTGTTTAAAATGATTAAAATTCTACCGTAATAATAAACAAACGAGTCTTGCTGTTGAACGACGCTAAACGTATTGTAAGAAAAACGCAGATCGACTTCGTGGGACAATTGTAAGTTGTTGGTGGAGCTCGCCGTCCCTGCTTGACATAAATCCAATAGGGGCGTTTTGGAATTTGGGATATACAATTGCACCGAATGTATGGTCATTTACTCAGTTACAGTGTACGAAATGATTATGAAGAAATTCATTAACATATAAACTTTTATACGTATTCTGAATTAGATAAAAAACGAAGATTTAGGTATATTGTATTAAGATAGGTTCAATTTACTTGGTTTAGTGGCAGGACATTGTTGACTCAAGTACAGTAGCTGACAAAATGTATTCAAAAATGAAAAAAATAAAAAAGGTTTTGAAATTGCGGAATGTAAGGTTGATATTTTTAAACTCGTTTCTACATTCTTATCTCAGGAATAAATGCGATGAATTCGAAATTGAATGAGCAAATTTTTTCTCGATAATACGGAATTACAAAATATATCAAAATTTATATTTCTTTTATAGAAATGAATAATGCACGTATAATTCGAAAAAAAAAAGAATCTCATTCAATAAAAAGGAAAAGAATAAATGTAAAGCTCAGCGAAGTTTTTGACCAATCTTGAATGCACGGTCCATCTGCGGCCCATGGTCGACAAAACCTAAACATTCGCCGACACTACTAGTGCAGTCAAATTTCGGCGACGAAGGATAAACATTTCTTCATTAGATTTCCGTTTATTCAGTGCGACAAAATCAACATTCGACAAATATGTGCTCGTTTAGAAATGCTAACCACGACGCCGTATTCAAACATATTTAGTATTCATAGACGCGAAGGTGTAAGCGTCGTTAAAGCAGCTTATTTTGATTTATAGAATATACTCAGATTAGCACTGCCTTTGAGAGTTTAGTCTGAACGGACAACATTTCAAATAAAAGAATTTGCTTATAGTTTTTTTCCGTATTTTACGGCAAAGTCACGTAAAATAAACGCAAAATAAAGCAATTAAGGAATAATCTGAAAACGAAGATACTTTTGATCAGTGTCATAGAATATCCGACTATTCCGACAAAGACATCCCTGGTTCAGATAACAGAAAATCTTACGTTACATAATAGGAAGCGAAATAAAACGACAGAAAGCAATTGACTATTAGAAATATTTAGAAAATGAATAGAAATTCAATAGCAAATATTGGACATTATCAAATTTATGCGTAATTATAAGTAAGTGCTAGAAATCAACACGTTGATGTTTTTTGAAGTTAGAGTCAAGTAAATTAGGAGTAAAGAAGCCCTTATCCGAATAGCCAGTGATTCTGATTATTTTATTTCTTTGTCAAATTTCGATTTTTTTTAAAATATTCGCATCTGACATTCATAATACAGTCTATTATTATCAAATTCATTTTATACAGTTTAAATGGTTCGATTCCCAAGTTTGGACGTTGGACGAAGAATGATTTGTGACCAACACATTTCCGCAAATCTGAAACTTCAAAAAGTTTTGTTCGATTTACCGCTGATATCGTATTCGGCTAGGTGGGTTTAATCGGTATGGGCAAATTAAATCAATGGTGTTGGTACATCACTAGTTTTTACATTATATAGAATAATATCTATTAATTCATTCAATAAGTTGAAATCTATAACTGATTAATAGTCAGGCAAACTATGGCATAAGTTATTGTTCATTGTTATTGAATGAAACATCAGTTATCCTGCTGTGACAATACCCTCGTTTGGTACCGTTAACCTGAATAATGCGTTGCGAAAACAATGTCTTATAAGCGTCCAACGAGTCGACGTTTCATTGTCCTTTTTCCTCGTAGAGGGCACCACGTATCATTTAAGATGAGGCTGGGAATGTTTCAACAGAATTGGTAATAAGCATTGGAATACCTAGTGACGAACTGTTGCTGTTGAATACTGTAAAAAGCTGGAAAGTCAAGTACAAAAGAGAAAATCATTATAACGAACCAGTGAAGGATTGCTATGTTGGCAGACTCGATGAGGCGCTGTCACGTAAGGATTGTAAGGCAGAACATATATAATTTACTGCGGTGGTAGTATCTTTTTCAATCGAAATTCACCTTTTAAGCGACGATAAAGCTATCCGCCACTTTTTTTAGATTAGACTTCCAGGACACGCAGAAAGATGCGCTGAAAGGGCAATTCCAAAGCGCATACCAACAATTCTACTTTAAAAAAAATCATAGTTATCTTCCTTTTCACTCTAGCTAATCCAACTACAAGTAGAACTCGAAAAAAGTGCGTTTTATGTTCGTCGTTCGCCGTAAACGTTACATTCTTAAGAATAAATCATGTCGAAAATGAAATAAACATTGTTACACTTCTATAAATATATTGGTATCAGCAACTGGTAATATTAGGACACACAGCGGCACATAAAAATAGTTAAATAATGGCTGCAACATTATCGATCCGAGATTATCTTGAACACTTTTTACTAAATCGAGACCAACAGTCCAGCGAAGAAACTCGAGAGAAAAATCAAAGCTCCAGCCGAACTACCAGTTCCTCTTCTCCCGTTGAAAAAAGGTTTCCGGATATTCGGCCAAATACGTCTCACGGAAGTATAAACAAATTCCAGCACAATCATGGAATCATGCTTACTCATGTACACCAACTGACTAATGAAGGACGTGATAACTTAATATACAGTAACAGAATAGAAGGAAATAAAAACAAGGATGTGTTTCGAATATTTGTTCAAGATATGATTGGCACAAAAGGGATGAAAGGTATTTCTTCCTAAATTTTCGGTTTGAGTAATAAACACGAGAGAGTCATGAAGGCGCTCGGGTTTAATGTTCAACGAAAAAAATCGACAATGCTATATTTAGGCGGAGATAATAGTTAATATCTGAGCGTTGCTTTAGGCAAAATCACGGTTTCTTTATGAAATTCGATTCAGTTCGGTGGCTCGATATCAAAGATCTATTCAATTTATTTGGCACATTTCTCACCTTTGATGCATCCACAACACGCGTTACCAGTCACGTTTCCCGAAATTGTTTCCGAACTAGCAGGTGTGAGTGTTTTAAAATATTAGCCATGGAATTCTTTATTTCCACAGCAGCATCGAACAGAACAATGAGCCGAGGAAGTATGTCGGATATCAGTAGCATCACAAGCAACTCGAACAATGAAGAAGGAATACTGCAACCGAAAACAACTGTTTCGATGAAACTTACATCAAGTAGAAGTCCAAGTAACATCGGGAGCGCCGAATTAATAGTTAGTTTGTATAAGCAAAATTATATTTATAGCGCCAGAACAGAGGCAGTTCGTCGATAAAATCCAGGCGTTCTTCATTTGGCTGTTGTATTTCACTTACCCATAGCGTAAGACGCGCTCGATACGCGCAAGACACCCAATACTCCTCAAACCCAATCAAAAATATTTTTGATCCATGCTTAACGAACCAAACTTTCTGATTGGGTACGAAATGACAAGTTGATATAAGGCTATATCTAAAGAATAAATTTAACTTTTGGGATTTGGGATTCCTTAAATCATATTCCTGCACTCATGTCGCTATTCGCACTTTAGTGGTTTCAAAGAGACTTTCCAAGTATGTCATATATATTTCTTACGGCCTTGCTCTGAGCGAAATTTGATAAAAAAAAGAAGTAATGTTGATATATTTCTAGCTCGGTTACAATATTTAATATAATAGTAATTAATATCGCATTGTTTTGTCCTCACAGGGACTTTTAGATTACTGCCGACAACATTCAATACGTGTTATGATCCATCTGCATTTTGCTCATCCGTATACTTGGGATAATAAATACAACAGAGAAGGATTAGAAAAATTACATGCAAGAGGCGTCAAGTTATCTCCCGTCAGGTACGACGTTGTCTTTTCCAAGTCTCTTTTAGAGTAAACGAAAACTACTTATATTTCGGAAAGGGGTTCTTCGAAATTGGGATAGGAGTTGCTTATATCATCTTGCTTTATTTAAATTTGATATTTTTAATTTAAACATGGACTGCTTTATCTGGGCAAGAGTCACAGGAGAGATAAGCCTCGCCACAGCAGTGTAATTCATTGATAAGTATCCAACGCATATTAGCCCAATATTTCTCGATGGTACGATTTTTTTATTTTTTTCAGTAGCCACTTCTTATAGTGGGCCACCCTCTGTAATGGCCACTTAAGGCGGAACTTTACCCTTATTACACCCTGGGTTGAGTGGTTGGGCATGGATAATGGTTCGCCGTGGCTCGAACCAAATTTTCAAACTTTCAACGTTTAACCACTAGGCCATCGCGCCCATAAACGTTCGGGAGTATTAGTGTCTCAATGGTCAAAAGTGAACAGTACTCGAAGTCACATTGTTGTTTAATGGTTTAGCAAATAATAACTTTCACGAACGATTTATGTTACCTTACTGAAAGTGAGCGCTGGCGTTGGTTTTAATTTCCGCTAGCAAAGCAACTGAACAGGATTTAGTGGTGTGCTACTCCATTCGATGTTATATTGATTTATTTCATTCTGCAACCCATCAGAATTTCTTTCAATGGAGCGGGAAATTTAAATTCATATAATATATTTACAGTTTTTCTCAAATAACACAAAGAATAATCGATGATTTGAAAGAAAACGTTGAATCGCTGGATGAATTGCAAACATGTAGAGGAACAATAATATTAGATCACTCGAACGTTAACAGGGCAATATCGGAATTTCGTCAAGCTGTTATTATAAGAAGTGATTTCTATTATCAGGATCAACAAGAACAACTTGCAGAAATATTAGGTGAATGACCAATTCTACTAATAGCTATGACTGAATATTTTCAAATACCTAAAACCGAAATTAAGTTAAAATGTCATAGAACCGAGTAGTTTTACAGCAAAACAACGCAATGCAAAAATATTTTTACTTTTTCCCGGGACGTTTTCACAAACGCAGTTATCTGCATTGGAGAAGGAAGATATTTATGCCATGGAAAGCGCCGAATGTGCTATATAACCATGTCATGCATATATAAGTATTAATAAATCGGTAGTGAATGATAATTGAACTGATTGCGACAAATACTTGACAAAATCAATAGTACAATTGAGTTACATCCCTAATCAAATACAAACAGGACAGCAGGCTATCATACCGCAATACAAGAAATTCTCAACATCTGATTTACCGTTGACATTTTCGCTGGAAATATACAGAGAATATATATTGTTGCAAAATATGGACGTCGAATGGGTCAAACTTAAAGTTGGAACAACAAAAGTGAAGCGCGGAATTACCAAAGTGGGTTGATTGTAATCCCTAAACGTGTGGTTTTCTGAATTTCTATTCTATTCTATAAAGTGTTATAAAAGTTTCGATCTGGATCGAAATTGAAATCACTTGAAAATGTTTACTGCTCCGTCTTGAAAACAAACGCCATTTCACCAAAAGATATCGAGTAAGAATCAATACAAAAAGATTTCCCGGAGGTTTGAAATTCACTCTAAGGCCGGAAGCAGTGCCTAAAAAGAAGCAACTAACGACCACATAATAGCAAAGAGCGGCTACGTAGTACCAGTAACTGCACTCTCGGAAGTCCCAAGCGGAACTGAATCGCCATAGCAAAGTGCGAGAATGGTATGTGACCTGGGCGTTGGTAAAACTATCCACCGCTTCTTTGCTTCCTTCTTTCTAGTCATCTCTAATACGTTAAGACTATATAACAGCCCGTCCGTAACTCCGTAAAAAAACACTAAATTTGTTACTTATGCAGGAAAAAGTAAAAATAATATGTCTCTTAAATTCGATATAAACATAACTGGAGACAGCGATTCAGGCCATTATTTTGTCGAGTGTGATCCAAACATGTAACTGATGGAGTAAGAAAAATTAAATGACGACAATGCAGTGAACTTGTTCGAGCGAATTTCAATACCTTAGGGTTTCTCTTGATTCGATTTTCTTTTTATGTATCTAGTCCCCAGTTGCATATTGTCCATTTGTTTCGCAGATATTAGATTACAAATAGGATTTAAATTTCTCTACTATTTATTCTCACAATTTTAACACAAAATAGGAAGAACCAGCGTATAATAAAATTTTCGGAGGATCTGTGAAATCAGCTTCGGGAAACAAAAATTCACCAAATTCTAACAAATTGGACATGGATTCGATTTGGGATAAGGTAAAGGGTTTTTCTTGTTTAAACGATGGTTTTACGAGATTCTTTTTTAAGCAATGCGGAAAGTAGTGCATAGAAGCCGGCAAATGGACAATGAAACGGTCAATGGCAAAGAGCTACTACATTGAAACAAAAAATGCAACAAAATCACAGGTCTTTGACAGTAAATCACTGGTCTACTACACTTTAACAAAAAAATGCAACAAAATCACCGATGTTTGAAAGTTATTTTACTTGGAGGTATTGAAAAAAAAATTCAAAATTTTCTTTTTTGACCAAATATTTTTGATGTTGATGGAACGCACCGCGAAGGTGCGCGCCATCAACAGCCCATATTTGGCATAAATCTCATCAACATGGCGTTTTTTCAACTTTGGAAATATGCAATTACTGCAAATGACGAGTAAATTCAGTGTACTTTTGTGACAGTGTGCAAAATAAAGTCCCAGCAACTGCACTCTCAGCAAAAACAACCCATACGAAACTAATCCACCACGGTAAAGTGCAGCGATTGACGGAATGATATCAGTCCTGGTCGATGAAAAAGCATTCACCATTTCTTGAAACCTTAAGGACTATGTTCCGCATTTACCCAGGAACTTTGAATTACCGCGTTTTCGGGGTGGGCTGCTCTCTAAATTTTTACAAAATATAGTAAATTTACCGTTTACTTGCAGTAATTGTATACTTTCAAAATTCAAAGCCGCGTCGGCAGGGTATTTTTGCCAGGTGTGGGCCGATGATGGATGCACATCGGCGGTATGTCTCATCAGCCTTCAATATTTGACCGAAAAAGTCGATTTTACGGTGTCATTTCAATATAGCATTTTTTTATTACATTGTATAGCAATGCTTTCGAATTTATTTTTAGGTCGGAAGGAATGTTTCAATGGTAGATTTATCAGAATGTGAACAGATCATACTCACTGTGAATGTATTGTTGAGTGAATACAATGGCAGGACTGGGTGGGTTGAAGAATTCACTCAACTTCATAATTTTTTACGAGACAAAACGGAAGAGAGTGAATTGTACAAGGTATATATATATAAAAACTTTGTTTGAGGAAGAGAGAAAACATAATATTTAATCTTAAAAAAGGGTACAACAGTTGCTAGTGTATAGCTCAAACGTTAATTTTGGTTTGGAATTTTTGCGCACGAAAATATCGAATGTATCCAATTGGAATAACAACGTCGGAAAATGCGTCAGCTGTCTGAAGGGGAGCGCTTTAAAGCTGAGAAATTTTGTACAAACACGTTTTGTTAAGCATATATCACTGATAAAACGAATAGTCGACTCCTGACTCCCGCAGCCTGGAGCTACAGTGATACGACGGCGAATAGGAGTTAAGTTTCCTGGTTTTTCTAACAGCCAACGAAAAAAATACCACAGGTTCGAGTGGAAACAAGGATCAGGTATGCGCAAAGCTTGGATGGACCAACTGTGTTGACAAGGCCAGGAAATCAACATGTTGAACAAAATGGACTGACAAATGGTTACCCAGCTACAAGCTTCGGTTTTCCGAAAGGGATGAGGATTGATTGTCTCCATATTCAGGTAAATGATCGAACAAATTTACTTCTCGAATTGTTAGTAAAAATGTTTTTTCAATTTGCAAAAAATTTCAGTAATGTTTTTTTTTTTTTTATTTATTTGGTTAAGCAGAGACTCTGTATCTCCGCCTAGGATCGGCGTTCATATACAGTAATATTTAACATATGTACAAGGTCATCGGGGAAAAAACATATTTTCAAGAAAATTCTTTGCACAACTTAAAATAAAAACACGTATTATATTGACAGGACATATTATTTGAGATGTTGGAAGATCTTGAAGACAATATCCGTCACCTAGGATCGTTGGAGTATGAGCGAGGGGCGAATATCTGTGTCGATAAAGAGGGACTGGCGAGAGCAATGGGCCTTCTAAACAGATCTATAAAAATTAAAACCCGTGATGGGATTCACTCAATGAACGACGATTTTGTGGATGAATATGCGGAGGACATGGCTAGCATATAATATACATATACAAGCAAATGCGACATAAAAGTTGTTCACATTGTTGTTACGCAGGTTCTGTCAGTGACAAGGTTTTGAATCTCTATTACGATTGCTAACAACGCGTATTTGAGATTAAAATTAGGATTTATTTCTTGAATCATAACATAAAGTAGACACATATTGCAATTGTGATGCATCAAAAAAATTTGATAATACCACTGCGGGGCGAACAAAGAAAGTTTGTTTGAAGATTCCGTAAACATAAAAAAACCAAACGCAAGAAAAATGTGGTATTCTTCGTCTATAATCATTTACTTGTATTTCTAACTTTAATTGTGAACTTTGTATGTGGGAATATCTTATTGCAGTAATTGTATTATTTTTGAAGTAAATTTATACATTTCCATTACGAGTTCTGCATTAACATTTATGCCATGGTGGTTCTAACAAGGGAAAAAAATTATGCATACTGGGAATTTATGGCAGTGACCAGTCCTATATCCACATAAAAGCGACTTTATAAGCTCTCACTGTGATCAGGTATACTACAATCCTTTGCAAACAGAAAGTCGAAATATACATGATAAATACTGAAAAAAGTTTTTCAATTTGCAGTGTGCTTCAATAATACTTGGATTAGCAGATCATTTGAATTGCATAAATATTTAATACATCGCGATATAAATGTCCATATTATTTCATCCAATCGAACATGAATATTTGATACAACCAGTTAGAAAAAATTTATAGAGAAATTACAATTTTCACGTGTCGTGCCAGTCGAGAAGTGGAGGCATTCAGTTCAACACAAAGATAGTCGTTACAGGTAACGTGCGTCTCAAACAAAGGCGTTATAGTCGATTGCGGTGCAACGTATTTTACTCGCAATGAGCTAGTAATAAAATTTCCGTTCATATATCTTTCGTAAAGCATGAGTCACTGATGGATCGCGCCGTCGAGGCGCGGCCCATCTGTGACTCGTGTGCGATAAAATTAAATTTCTGATTGGGTAAGTATTCACATTAGCACATTTTTAATTGGGTTTAGCGTTATCCTAATAATTTAGTTTTTAGAAACGGAATTCGAAAATATACTATGAATATAGAATAATGTTCCAACATTTCAAATGTACGCAATTGCTCATGTTTGACCATATTTTGCTGAAGTCATGATCTGTCAAATTCTACAACATTTGGTAAATAACATAATTTCAAGACAAAATAAATCGATTTTGGAATACCCGATAAACAAAATTGGTCTCAATTGGAGAATTCTAGAATACCCCACTATTCGTAGAGGGACACCTATAGTCGGGAAACGAGAAATACTGGGTTGGGATAAAAAATAATCAAAACTCGACAAAGTTAGTATATTAGATAACCAACCAACATATGACAATTTTCAAAAAACTTCGCAAAATGGTTTGGGACGAAGATTGTCAACCGGCAACCATAAGTCTCAAAGAGTATGTGGACTTTTTCCTGCAGACGAACGTAACAACTCAAACTGGTGGAAAACTTGTTGTAAAGTGTAATCTTGTCCACACTGGAGTTTTGAGGTAAGATATGTTTTGTTGTATTTGAAATAGAGATAGTTATTTCCTGGGACAAAAGTATTGGAGGTTATTCTAGGACAGAATAGGATTTCATTTTTATCCTGTGGGAGAGGGAAAGCCGAGAATACAGCTTAACCATATGGCGACCCACGACAGTCCCGAATCGGGGTGGAGGTTTTTTTGGATTATCGTATTTCTCATTTTGCCTGTGCATTGACCTGGTTGGTGGGGGAAGCCGCAAGCAGGGCTTACGTGAATCACCGTGCAGCGGCGAGGCGTGCAGCAGACCTCTCGCATATAATCATCATCCCTGACGGGATTCTCTTAAACTAATGTTATGTGTTCAGTTCATGTGTTCAAATTTTTCAATGTTTGTGCTTGAAGAATTAAAAATAAATTTTTCCTTGGGAATCCAAATGAGTTTTAAGATAAGCTTCATCATCAAGTCTTGTATTTTTATGTTTAAAGGTTTAGCAAAGTATTTAGAGGAGGTGAAAACAAAGGTGAAAATGCGGAATTACAATTAGCAAAAGAACTGCGAGTGATATTGGCAGACGACAAGTACTGGCCGCGGGGTCCATGCGAACTTAAGGTAAGTAGGAGAACTCACGACAATCGAAATTTGAACATTATACAGAAGTGCATAATAGTCAGAGAGTTCCATCATTGAAATTGCTATTGTATTGTATTGTAAGGCACCTCATTAGCTTTAGTTCAGACAAAGAATTTTTCTTTGGCCGAGCTTGACCCAAAGGTGGATCGTACCCAAGAAGCGTGATCCATCAATCACGCGACGAATTTCGCAGACAATGGCACTTTCTATTGCCAATGACGATTATAAATAATATTTTATATATTTTTTTTCCATTAACACTTCAGATTATTTCAAACAAGAGCCCAAGTATTATCAGTGCGGATCATTTTGCTCAAGTGTTACGAGCTCTGCGTGCAAAACTAGGAGGTGGAAGTCCTGTCACATTTACAATATCATACGCACATCCATGTCACTACGTCAATCAACGAGCCCTCACCAATCTACATCGCGCTGGTATAAAACTAACCGTATTGAGAGTGGAAGAAATATTAAGCGAAGCCATATATGACGCAGTTGCGTGAGTACATTGAAGCTTTAATTATTGCCATAACATTTGTATCTATAAATTTGCCTGGATTTGCTGAATCCCAAATGGGATTGTAAAGGTAAGGACATCATTATTGAAATATGTGAATTTTTAACATGACGAAGGATTTAGACGTTCGCTAGTTTTTGTTCTTACAAATTACCCATTCAACAACTCTAACTTGAGAAATTAAGTATTTACTATGCAGATCGTATTCAATTTAATTTATAATACAAATTTGTCAGGGAGGTGAAAAGTCTGGGAAACATTCATTGCCAAAAGTTGAGAGGATTGCGAATACAAGTAGATACAATGATGTTGGCCTCTGCACATTTCCTACTAATGAACGCTTTTGAAATTGATGGCGTTACAGTAGCAGAAAGATTACAGAAAATGAACTATACCAACGACATTTACGTTCAGAAACTCAAACAGGAACTAAAAAAGGTATACTTGCAATATGCAGTTTGAAATTGAGCAGTAACAGTACTACAGTAGTAATAAGCGATTCGATATTGCAACTCATTCAATTTTATCTCAATCCACAACGCCCAAATACCTCAACTTTCCATGCTAAAGGGAAAAACTAATTTCTCTAGCTACAGGGCTCATCACGCACAAAGATTCAACGTCGACAAACTACAATGGAGATCAGACGCAGAAGTAGTTCGTTTGATCCCCATGTTGAGAAAAGAGATTCAGAAGCGACTGATTCTCCAAAAAAAATGACCAAGATTCCTCGGAAACCAGTAAAATCACAAGATGAAATTGCTTGGAATACTCCGATGTTTTCGGGAGACAGAGCATGTAATGTGATGATTCAGAGAGCCGTTAATATACTCGATGCAACAGCAAGTGGGAACCAAGAAATCAACCTAGGAATGGAGATGTACAGGAGTGACTATATTTTAAATGGAGGTGAATAAAAATATTCATGATATGGAACCTACAATTTCACCTAAATTTCTTCACATCCTCACACATATGATAGTCGTTAAGTAGGGAACTAGATAACAAATTTCTATGGGCATAAGCAGATAAAAATTTGCCGATCGGAGTCCTGATCTTAATGCATCAAAAATACTCAGCTTCACTGAATACTCCGATAGCAGTATCACAGAAAAAGCAACCACGCAGCTGTAAAACACAGTAAAAGACCATATGAGAACAGATACCAGTACTTTTACGGCGCAAATTAAAAAGTGATACCTCCTGCCTTATCAAATGTTTCAGGGTATTTATCAAACATCAATTGCAAAATACATAAGAGCACCATGTACTGACTAACGCATCAGACAATTTTGGTGAGTGCATATTTTGAAAAGAACAGATCATATAACAGATAAATTGCTGGTTTCATCAAATCCACCTCTCAAATAACCCTTTTCAGAGACCTTAAAATGAAATAAATATAAATAAATAAAAATTTAAACTGAAAAAGACAGATCGAGCAGCGAATACCATCCGCAGATTATCAGATCATAACATTTGCATCCATTCTAGGACCAAACAAGTCTAGCAAAACGAAAGCAGTGGATGGAAAGTGGACAATACAGTGCTTTACAAAAGACTCCGACATGCCCTTTCAAGAACAAGGACTGGTATTGAAGAATGCTTATGACGACTCTGTCGATGGTTTAGCAAATCCTCAACTTTATAAAACTCTGGTGGATCATATGACAAACACAGGTTAAAACAATCATCAAAAATAGTCATTGTACACTGTACACCTTGGATGCTACAAGCTCATTTCAAGAATTATTTCAATTCAAAAAATTCACAAATGTGCTGAAAATGAAATTGACACATACGTTACTTTATAAAACTAAATTTCCTTAAAATACTAAATTTATAATCAAATGGATACAGATATTAAATTTGTAAAACTTTCCAAGCACTAGAATAACCTTCTTTGATTACGAAAAACCGGTTTTTAATTATGTTACATTGCTATATATCATACCGTTATATATATACTTTATTCAGGTGAAAGTAATATATCTATGGAGATAGAGATTTTGATGACGTCACTACCTGATAAAAACAATTTTCTCAGACAATCCATACAATTTGCAGAGAAATTAAGTGTTAGAAAAGAAATTGAGAACATCATTCTCGTGGGACAGTAAGTATCGATTAGACAAAATATGTGAACACAGGCATCGGCTCATGCTTAATAAATTAAAATTTCTGATTAGGTTATAACGATCTTGTACGTTTTTCAAGTTTTGCAGGACTGGAAACGTTCACAATGCCGAGTCGACAAGGATTGCGCAAAATGTTGAAAATAGGGGAAAATACAAAAAACAGCAAAATAACAACTGCAGTCAAACCTCTTCATTTGCGAACCATTCTCAACTTAATGATGGATGACTTGATGGCAAGTAACCAGTACTCTTTTGATTATCTTAGTGATTACCCTGTCATTCCCCTTTTTGTGAGGTCAACCCCTCGATAAATATCATTAATGTATACTGGTACAAATTGACCTTTTTAAATAGTAGTTTGCCACCAAACAATAGCAATGATGACAAAGCCTGCTTGATTAAATTTTGTAATTTGCTTGCTTGTTATTTTTTCGATACAAAACCAAATCTCTTGACCTGTCTTAAGATTAGTTATATATACTCAATAACATATGCAACGCATTCAATCATGTTTCCTCTCCCCCCTCAAAAACTGTCAATTTTGTCTTTCAGGTTGCATTGGGAAATATTCATTTAACTGAAGAAAGTAGAGGTGTACAAATCAAAGCCATGAGAAATGAATTATCGGCATCAATACATCTTATCAGAAATTCAGTTAAAATATTAAACTCTACTGGAATAGGAGCGTTAGTAAATTTTTTAAAAGCACAAAAACTTTTCATTATTATAGTTATTATTACAAGCATGTATTGTTTCCAACTGCTATTGTATTTTAAATATAAATGACAATGAGGCTTGATCAGATCAACGGATCAGATCTTCAAGTTAAACAAACATTCTGTTTCAACCAAAGCTCTTCTGTGTAAGATCTTGTCAGAAATATTTTGTTAGATTGTTCAGATAAGTATTGGTTACTTATGGATCATGCTGCCTAGACGCAATCCATTGGTGATTAATGCTTGACAAAATAAAAGTTTTAATAGGAGATTGTCACTGTAAGTCCTCTCACATCCCTCCTTTATTGACACCTACTATATTTTTGCAGAATAACAGACGAGACGGTGCTTGATCGGCTGACAGACAAGCATTGCAAAGCTTGCGAAATTCAACTTGACAACATTTTAAGTCCGACAGGAACACGAGGGTGATGCACAGCAAAAATATGGTTGATTTTTCTTGCACACAATTATTAGTGATGGGCAAAGTAACAAATTTCAGATTGCAAATCAGTATATATTCAAAAATTGTACAAACCACAAACATTTAGCCATTGGATCACACAATATTTTAGTGTCAGTATGTTCCTTTCCAGCATTTACTGGACTTTGATTTAAATCAGATATAAAAAATATAGTGAATCTGTAATCAATTTTTCAACCTATTTTCCTAAAGTTGGTGATCAAACTACATTTGATCGTATCGTTGCCGATCCATTGCATTTTAATTACTCAGTACAGCATAATATGTATTTTGTGTTATTTGTTCATACGTAGCATTTTTTATCTACATATTGTACATAGCTAATAAATATCATGTGTTGAGCAAGATGTTTGTTCCAACGAAACGGGATTAAACATAGCATCTGACCAGTTACAGGCATCTGTATATTGAATAAACTGATTTTTTAATACATTGAAATTAGATTTAATTTCGGCATACCTGATAGTTTCACTTTCAGATTTTTCAATTTGTTTTTTGACGTCAGAATTCTCATCTTTAATGATTTCGTGATAGCATCGATCCCAAAGCTGTTTCTGAAATTATGCCTAATTTTTTTTAGTGTAAAAAAGGTTCATCCATTTTCATGACGATGGATTCTTATCATCATAATGAATCACAAATTCACAACTTCTCAAATCCTAATCTGTGGTGAACAACTTTTTTCCATGAAGCCACAATATGCGAGATACGATGCTTATTTTTATTCTAATGCAAAAAATTATCCATAACAAAAATTTCGAGTCAAACCTGAAATCAGCTTCGTTAACACAGAATATTGAAATTTTCAGATAGCAATACAATGATGTAAGCCCTATACAATATTGCTAATAAAATTTGGCCACCTTTAGTCAAATTAAGGCCACAATACATGTGAAGTTGCCTTACCGATGCGTTGCATTACGTTTCGGGTAACAAAATAAAAACAACAATACACGTCTTGCGTTAATCGTGTTCACATGCCTACAAAGCACAAACGCACGCAACGAACGAGCACTCTTCTTTAGCTTGACATAGCAAACTGTTCAGTTTTATTGGAAAACGTAAGTAAATGCATGCAGAGCATTACGCAAACCAGGAAAAGGCGCAACCTACGCAAACATGTAGTGCCTTAAAAGGCAAACTACTTGCTGCGGAAAATACCACTTTACACAATAACAACAACCTTACAATTGGAGACAAAAATGATATTTTAGGGTTAGATATGTTTTTTATCCTTTAGGAGAGAAAAAATAATAAAAAAAGCACTAGTAGCCAATGGGAAACATTTTCTGCAAATTATGTAGCAATAATACTCGATTGACTTTCTAATAATTCCGGTATGTCAAATTAGTTCCATAAATAGCAAATAATCTGACTGTAAAATACCTTATTGTACTCTGCCACTGTTTTTGTTCTTTTTGCAATGAAGATATCTCTTTATTCAAACATTTTTCCTTTTCTTTCAAACAATCCCTGGAGAAGATTATTCAAAATGAAAAACCGATAACAGAAGATAAAAAATATCTATGTATTTTCTTAGTTTTGCTAATCATATTTTGTAACGATGGGCTCAATATTGTAATGCAAAGCATGACTTATGAAATTCTAAATATTACCGGAACATTTGGAAATGCAGTATATCTGCAAAGCAAAAAGAGGTCTGTAATTGGCAAAACTTTTCATTTTAATAAACTAGGACTAATTTAACAGATAAATTTGTCTGTATCAAAATTGAATCAAGTTTCTGAAGGACTTTAGAAATAATTTACTTACAATTTTAAAGATTCTACACATACATTTACCCAAATATTTCAAAGTCTGTATTTATCATAAACATGACTAAACTGATAATATAACTAATATTCCACATCGATTTATAAACATGGGATATTGGTGGTCTACTTAATCGAGTCAATTTGTCAAAGATCTAGTGAAAATCGACAATTAATAGATATATAAAACATAACTATATAGACGAAACACCACTACTAAGCCCAACTGCTCAAGAGTGATGTTAAAATATCACATACTTTTCATTATTGAGTGAACAAATAAGAGTTCTCAACTCTGTCTCTCTTTCATCTGAATCTCTGAGTTTGTTCTCAACTTCCAACAAATTCGTCATAATTGCCTGAAAAATACATGATACGACGCAAATCAGTTCATGAAATAATATTAAGGTACCATTTCCTTGAAACAGTGACCTGAAAAAAAATTTTTTGCCAAATATTGGTTAACTGATGACCCCGTCGCATAAGCGAAAAATATAAAAATTTTACAAATTATAAATTTATACAGCAAATTAATTATATTCTATAATTTTGTTCATCATCATAATGAAGAATAAGAATACATTCATTCTAGGTCTAGACCTCATCGGAAAAAAAAATTATCATTGCGATTGCGTTAGTTCGCAATACTAATAACTGATACTTCGAGCAAGAACATATTTTAATTCTATTAAATCATTTGACACAGATGGACGACACAATTTAGGCTTGGTCCAAAAGTTTTCAGTTATATACAAAGAATCAGATTTAACTGTATAAAACAACATTCATGATAAAAGACATTTTTATTAAAATGACTGCACTAGAGATTACTGCTTAATAACGTATTTAAAAAGCATTTAGATCATGTTGCACGGCTATTGACTGAATAAAAAGGAAAAATTTGAAAAATACCTGTTGCTTGGCAGAACATTGACGCTCAATCTCATTTGCTTTTTGTTGAAGAAGCTGTTCGATATTTCTGTCAAGATTCTGAAATTTCTCATTCACGACAGATAAATTTTCTTCTGCACTCAATTTCTCACTTCTCAGGATATCAGCAAGACCTTTATTAGAAAGAGTATAATTATTTTCATATTATATCAGATATATTATGAATATTAGAGAACATAACACCTCATGAGTGACAAGAGTTCAAATACCAGCTAAGAATGAATTAATTGAAAAAAAACAAGGTTTCAAAGAGTAATTCGTGAGAAGTGCCCTTGGGCGAGGCCCTGTACGTTGTAACGCACAGGTTCGGCATGATGAACAATGATCTTAACAGTTCCTCATTCGTTAAACACTGGATGGAATGATGCGACACAAGAAAAATCCCAAAGATTGAATAAAGTTCTAACCATTATTAGTTGCCAATAGTAAAATTATTTTTTTTAGTAATTTTTACCAGCGTAGATCGGTATTAAATACAGAACTTATAATATTACCATTTGTTTAGATAAAATCTGTTTAACATTAAATTTTATTGATCAGTCCACGTCAAGAATAGGTCATCGTAACATAAATCATCAAAATTTTACCTTGTAATTTTGTAACTTGACTTGAAACATCATCACTATGCTCTTGAACTTCTTTATTCAATTGAGCTGAATTAAAACAACATAAAAACATAATGGATGACCTATAAATTTATTTGATAGTGAGCGCTAAATCAGAGAATAATTTTGTCAAACATGAAGCGCGCCTATACGGCATGATCCATCAGCAACAGATATTCAACAAATTATATTTCGACAACTTACACTGTATAAGCATAACAGACATATTTTCAATTTTTTATTGCATTTCTACACTCACTTATTTTTTATTCGTTTTATGAGATGGTATATCAACAGATCTTCAATCTGTGTTCAACATGATGGGTTGTCGATTAGTTCAGTTGGTAACGGCTTTGTGCTATGCATCACTAACTTCCTAAACAGGATGATTCTATGCGAGGGGATTGCTCAGCACCCACCTGTACATGGTGGTTCATATAACTGTTGGTTAGGGCTTCCTCAACCGACCATGTCCAGGCACAGAAAAAATCTGCATACAGTAAAGGCAAAAACCTCATCCATGACTTGGAACAGGTATCTGAACGAAAGATCGTGGTTCACCATATATTTAAGCAGTGTTCTCAGCTTTCCACTTCCGCAGGATTAAAAAATAAAAACTTCTCACATGCTACAAGTCATGGTACACAAACTGAGTTTCATTCATGCAACAAAACTCCTTCTGATGATGTATTTTTGGCTATTTTAAATTGTTCACTGTTGCTTACAAATCATCATGAAATATTCACTTCACTTGCTTATTATTCTGATATAAAGACATCACAAAACATATTATTATAAACACTTGAACACCTATATCATTCTAACAACACAATCTTACTCAAGACATTATTTGATTGTTTTAAAGCAGATATTGTGGATCTTGAACTCTCCAAGTCTGATTGCAGCGCAACTAATAATGAACGACATTTGTCCAATTCCTGAAACAACAAGATATAAAAACAATCATGCAAAAATTGTAAATTCGAAAAACAATCACAAAAAATTTGAGATAAGAATGAGATTTCATTGTTCAAGTACTGGTATCTTATCTAGAACTAACGAGGATCTATAGAAGATAGATGCATTTTCAACTTTTTGTCATATTTAATAACTTCGTAATAGATTTGAAAATGCAATTATCAAATGACAAACCTGTTTAGCAATTTCTAACTTCTGTCTCGTTTTCGTCAATTCAGCTTCGATATTTTCTCGTCTGTTACATTTTTCACTGTCAACTGCTTTCTGTGGAAACACAACGAAAATGATGAACAAGTGCCCAATGCGAAATAACATAGTAACAGCCTTTTTTTTATAACCGAATTGATCCAACTTGAAATTTTATTTGGATTTTCAAATATTTGATTTTGCAGTTTTAGTATAATATCTAACAATTTTGCTCCAATAACACAGAGAAATATCATTTAATGATCTGTTTGTGAATTTAGTATTTTCCTAATATAGCACTCCAGAGTCTAAGATTGTCAAAAAAATTAGCGTAAAATATATTTAAATGCAATGCCCATCATTGAAATCTGGAAAATTTATAATTTAACATAATACGAGTCTACCTATGCCTCGTTAACTAAACTGACCCAACCGTTTTTTTTCCAAGGTTGAATCTTCTATTTGTCTACACCTCAAAAACGAACGCTAACCATAGACTTAAACTTCTATACTAGGGCATTTATTGATTTTTTTACAATTTATTTCCTACACATTTCGCGCCTTGATGGGTGCTGCTGTCTGCTTCAGGTGCCTGAATAGCAAATTAGTTGGGATTATCATGCCAGTCTGTGACATCTAATGTGGTGTTTATTCTCTTTTCATATACACAGAGACAAAATGGCATTAAATAATTAGTTTTGGGGGTTCTGGTCAAAATATAGGCCATTATTTGCTTCATTGTTTAAACGGCTATAAAAAGAAGTTTGGGTTTTAAGGGTATGCTTAGTGTTTTTGAAGCTAAGATAAATAGAAGATTTAATCTTGAAAAACGAAATTCAAACACAGCAGTATTGATGATTTTCAATTCAACACAGCAGTATTGATGATTTTCAATCTTGTTCTACGGTTCTGCTGCCGCCATACAGTTAAAAAAAGAGTCATTTTTACTTTCGAGCAAGAGATATATCACGAAATATTGCCAAATTGGTAAGTATCATACCTGAGATTGCAACATACAATTCTTTCTTTCTAGATCAGATATTTTTCTTTCAACAGTTGCAACATGAGCAAGCAAACTTGATTTATCTTTTGACAACAAGCTTACTCTGCCTTCCAATTTCACACTTTCCTAAATACATTTCAATGTGAATTTAAGTATGATAAAATTCAAATAAGCATGTCTGTTGTAACGAAGAGTACCATAAGTAATACGACATTTTATGAGTTGGGTGGTCATTTTCAAATATCTGATAATATTGATATTAGAAATATTCAAATCAAATAAAACAAATTTAATGCTTAATTTACCAACCAAGTTAACTATTTTTACAAATTGTTAACACTCATAATTGTGCAAAAAATAAAAGTAACCTGAATTTTTTGTTGCAGCTTTCTATCTTGCTCATTAATTTGTTGAATCAATTTCCGAATTTCTTTTTCATAATGCTTTTTGTCCTTTTCCTTTATAGACGGTGATGGACAAGGTGTTGACTTGTTTGAATTGGATTTGGTCTGGTAAATAGAGAAGGATGAAATTTTTTCTACAAATTATGGAATTTTAATAATAGGGACTACGATACATCAAATTTACCAATATAATAAACCATAATAAAATTATGTTGTTGTGCTCCCATAATCATAAATTTTAGCTAGTAGAGTCTAGTAGATGAACGGATATTCCTAAATAAGAAAATGTTACATAAGAGATAAAAGAGATCAATATTTTTATAAGAAACTAACTGGGACAGGAGCTGGTGCAGCAAAATTTAATTTCTTTTTCGACGAAAAAGACAGTTGTTCAGTTATATGCATGTTAGTAGAAAGCTGTTCAGATAAGTCATCTCGCTTCATGTCAGCATTTTCAGACTTGAAACGTTGTCCTCCAGTTTCAAAAGGTAAAATTCCTGATCCATGTTTTTGCAAATCGGGCATGTTATAATGGCCTGGCGGAGGTGCACATCCTAAAAAAACATTTTCAAATGTTAGGTAATGTAATGACTAATACAGAATATCAATGATTGTCATTAAATAAACCAGTGCTGACTGAAAAGTTTTTGCATTGAGTTCTTGCATAATTTATGTAATGCTGCACTCGACATTAATCAGTAATAGTAAATTCTGAAATTAGTCCCGAAAAACAAAAAATCAATTAACCAGCGGTTTCAAGCCATTTTTGTGGGCGATAAGATATTGCTTTAATTAAATAGCTTGCAATCAAGGAACGGATAAGCAATAAAAGGCAATGGTATATCTACAACTCACATTCTAAAGATAAAGTGGAGTATGTAATAAAAAAATGAAAATATTTGTTTCTAGGATACCAAATTGAAAGAGACAGTGGGGCCATCTTTAATACAGTATGGAATAGAATTAACAATTTATACCAAATTTACCTCTAAAACCTTGACCTCATGACTTATGAGCTGAAAAAAATTGACCCCTTCAATGCTCAATACTTCAGACAGTCTGAGATTTGAACTCTGAAACTTGTGCAGAATGTCACCAAGATAAATTCCAAATTTTTCTTACCTGGTTGCTCGTTGAAACGCTTCACTTGAGCTCTTGGAAATGACATTCTAGGCTATATAAACCAGAGACTGTAGACAAGTAGAGTTAAGTGGTAAATATAGCAATGTTTCGCAATCTGCAATTTATACTAGTAAGAGTCATTTTGTAGCAGCATACAACTCTACCTATTCTGTATTAAGAGCCATTGGTCAATCTGTACCCTGAAGAAATCGCAGTTGGTCAATTTGTACTCTTGCCAAATATTCGAACTGTTTACAAATTTTAGAGAGAGAATTTATTATTTTTTCAACCAGAAATGCAATACATAATACATTAAATTGTATGTAGATACACAGCATATGTATTTCGGTACAGACTGGGAAATGGCGATACGACCAATTCAGAATTGGTCATCAAAGTCTACCATCACTTATTCCTGCCAAATATATATAAAGAAAAATTTTGCAATAAACTACAATAATCTTTGCACTTACAAATGACGAAACTTTTCAAGAAAATATTTTAAGACACTCATTTACCACATAGCATTCAAGCACATTGGTGTTCGTATTCTAAAATTCAATACAGACACCAAGAATGCCCGAAAGAATACCTGGTAAATTTGCGAAAGAGAACAAAAAAGAGGTAATCGAGGCAATATAATAAAACAGAATAAACAGAGGGGAACAATATAAGTTAGCTGTTTAGCTATACTGTATAGTAGTTCAATAAAAAAAAATAGCAGCTTAACTAAATACCATTAATACAGAATACTTTTTAAGAGAAGTAATTTAGCAATTTGATTTTATGCTTTTTGTCAGATTACAGTAAGACTAAGACTCTTTTAAGAGTGAAGAAATCACATCTACCGTAGATATAGATGTAAAATAGCTAAATGCAATCTTAATCCATCAATCAGGGTGGACAGACAGCATACAAACTAGTCATATATACGGTTATATAACAGAGTATATTTACAGTTTAGTTAAATGGTTTTTCAATTTTATCAGATCCAGGATCAAAGCAGTGTATCATGCCTATCGTATAGAGTAAAACTTAATACGGACCAATATTCAAGACAAAATGAGATGGTTATAGGAATCTTAACTAACTGTAGGTATATAATGCAGAATGTATCTAAATAAGGACACCTAAGTACCGGTAATTACCAATAAATGGCAAAAAAACATAACTAGTAAAACATTTACAATGTCCTAATAATCGCTGCATGAATTGTCATGATTTAAAATAAAAGACATCAGAACACAAGCAGTTCTTTTTTTAATTCCTGCGATTTTCTGGAGAAGGGAACGCGAGTTTTTAATGGTACCGCCTTTTTACACTCTGCAGTAGTCTGCTAGTCACATAAAATGAGATAAATAAAAATAGCAGATTCACAGAAATATCATACTCTGTACTACCATACTGTACCTTCTGCATTAGCAGTTAGCATTGTGGTAATAAGGCCATGCTCCGCAGTCTGGCTGCAAAATATTTACACTGCACATTCAGTGTTGCGTGATATCGTCTTATAGGTACAGAAAGCTCCCCAGGAATCGTCCGCGTCTTTTCAAATTTACCGGAGGGCCGGAGTGAGAGGAGCGTCAATCATAGCATTTAGTCCGGGATCCAGTTCCCAACAATTCATATTTTAGGGGTCAAATTGCGTCCTTACTTCAAACGATAGATAAAAATGTACTTAAACCGAAACTAGAAGTCTTTACTTGTGACGGGGTGTAAAACTCTCCGAAATTTGTAGAGTGCGACCCCCTCCGGATGAATTATTTTAATATTTGGTGCAAAAAAATTAGGATAGGATATCATATATCAGTTTTATCCTGTGGGAGAGGAAAGCCGAGAATACAGCTTAACCATATGGCCAACTGCGACCTCTCGTGCAGATACCAGTTCCGAATTGGGGTGAATGTTTTTGATCATCGTGTTTCTCATTTTTCCTGTGCATGGACCTGGTTGGTGGAGGAAGGCGTAAGCGGCACTTACGGGAACCACCGTGCACCGGCAAGGCCTCCAGCAGACCTCTCGCATATATTCATCATCCCCCACGGGATTCGAACCTGCGTCACGACGATCAGAGATGCGTATTCGAAGAGTGACTCATCAGTGACTTACTACACTATGACGCCACAATGATGTTATCACATCTTGGGTTCGATGCGGAACTTTTTTAACAAGCAAAGCAAAGTCTTATCAGAAGTTCTTTTGCAAAAACAGAGATATAGTAAGACAATAGAGATTTAAGACAATCGTGAACCGAAGCTTGATTGAGTTCTAAGAGTGAGAAACAAATATGTGATAGAGAAAGATGTAATCAAATCAGTCTTTTAACATATTATGGTTCGTCTTGAATGAATAGGATAAGATTTCTTCTTTATCCTTCGGGAAAGGAAAGCCGAGAATACGGTCTAATCATTGGCGAACTACGACCTTTCGTGCAGACACCAGTTCACCCAAACAAATCCCATCTCTGTACCTCTTTTTGATCTATCCAATGATATATGTGAGGCATATGCATGGGGCAGATAAGGTATGGAGTCTTAAAATTATATTTGAATTATTCATCCTAGGGCTGTGTCAAATCATCAGTAAAGCCCATCTTTACACTCTTTTTTTCCTATTCGATGATATATGCATGTGTCATGCATGGAACAAACAAGGTGTAGTGTTTTGAAATTATATCTGGTTCATTCAACTCAGGACTGTGTCGAATCAACACCAAAGACCATATTTGCATTGCATTCTTTTTTATTTATCCAATGATATGTGTATGGGCCATACCAGGATGCTGACATGTTGAAATTATAAAAAAATTTTAGGTGGATGGATCAAGTATAGAATATCTACTACCCATCGCCTTTAACAAACATCTTTCTATGTTTTATGGGTATTTGGAACCCATGCACGTGCCATGCTTGACACTGATAGGACTACGAATAACTATACTTAAGCTATTTTTGTATCAGAAATGTCGAATCAATCTTAAAATTTATCCTGACCCGTTTTTTTTAACCAATTCTAGAAATCATGCACGGGCCATACATGATGTACTCATAAAACTGGGGTCCTAAAATTTTTGGATCCGGTCCCAAGTTTTTTTTATGTCACTGAACTTAGTCATACGTCCCAAGTAAAGTACATAACATTATACAAAACGATATTTTATTTCAAATAGCAAAAATAGAAACGAATTTAAGCTCTGTAATCACATCAGCTCATGCTCCACTGAATATTCTTTGTTTGTGCACAAATTGAGTAGTATTAGTATTAAAATAGCTTTCAAACTGACAAAACTGGCCAATTTGCAGCTTCTGTACCGTAAAAAGAAATGTATAAATCAAGAATTTGTGCAGCAAAACGTCTTCACTGGGTCTTGGATTTTGACCCAACACACACAGAACGCTTTCAAAGCTTCCTTGCAAAAAGCTATTTCGAATTCCAGAAAAAAAATTTTGGTTGAATTTTGACAGAAAATCTAGAATCCTTAAACAGGGATGTAAACTTGGGTAAAAAAATAAAAAGTTTTCAGTCATACAGACCTTTTCACTAATATTTTAGAGCACTAGACCTTGCAGCTTTGATGCTAGAGCCAAAATGCTAGGCCAGGGTATCCCAAAGTGGGGTCCGCGTACCCCTGGGGATCCGCAAAGACTGCACGTGGGTCCTTGACCATATGACAAAATGGAGAAAACATGCTTGACATTGTACGGTGCCGTACGTCCATTGTCGCAGGTGAATGCCGCTGTGATTCGTTACTAAAATAGGTCTTGTCAATCTTAAATATTTAAAATGAATTAGCACGTCTTGGCAGTTGCTCTATCTTAAAAATTGTATTCGGCGCCTGTGACGCAACAATCAATCGTATACGGTGTATGTTTGTCAGCAATATTTGCTGTATAGTTACAAGGTTCAACTGTTTACCGGTTAGCTACCTGTATGTCTATGCAGTCCAAGCATTAAAATAGATAACCCAATAGGTGATCAGGTTATGAAATTCTGAAGTTTTAATTTTTGTACGAATTGGCCTTAGGCCTAGCTTAATAAGCGGCTAAAGCTATAGCCTGTTGCAAAAGGTTGTGCAGAAGTAAATTTGTCAAACGTGTTCCGGTAGTCAGCTGCAGTGCCACCTCTGCAATTTTTCTAATATCCAGACTGACATGGATATTTTTTGCAAATATGAAGACAAAATACCGGTCCAGACTTCTCACAGACTCTGAATTGCGAGTTTGCTTGCCAATTCCTAGAACTGACAAGTTGTGCCATCCCATTGATGTTGTCATTTCGATTAATAAACAGGATTCAGTGTTACTTACTTTTCGTATGACTTATTTTCATTTGTATTAACCTTTATCGCTGGTTAGATGGAAAATTAATGCGACATAAGATTGGGGTACGCGAGTCACTACATTGGCCTATAGGGATCCATTGCCAAATAGTTTTGGAAACCCTGTATTAGGCCACTTTCAAGTGATTATATCCGAAAAACAGAGCCTTAAGTACGAAAAGCTAGCATTCTAAAACATGTTAAATTTAACACACCCGCCGTCTGTACTTTATGTCCAATTGATTAAATGGTTGATAGAATAAAAATTTATCTCACCATAAAAACATTTGCATTGTGATCACGATATCTTTGTTTGGCTATTGTTGGAGTCAGGAAAGATTTTGAAAAATGATTCTGGTTTTGCTCCAAGTGTTACGTGTGCTGAACGAAACAATAATATGATATTATCCACGACATGTACAAAAAAGCTCATATTAATAAATACCCTGTCACAAATATTCCGCCAATTATTGTTTTGAGAAAACAACATGCCATGAAGGGTTGAGAAATGTGTGACATGGTAAATTTTATCTAAATGATCGAATTTTTGTAATGTTTGATGATATGCACAAACAAACATTTTAAGAATACAATGTTTTCATTTAAATAATGGTATTCTTTCGATCACAAATGGAAGTATTGTACATGTAATTACTAATTGCTTTCCTCAAACTTCTCTCTGTAATATAAAATTCAGCGCGTTATCATACACGATAAATAAAATAGAATCAGTTAATATATAATAAAGTCACGTACAACACATCGCTCTTTTTAATAGAATTTGAATTTTTGTATTGAACATTTAAAACCTCGTTACGCGACAAAAAATCCATTTATCTTTTTTTCGTTCCATCACATTGAACGTGGATTTTATTCTCCAAGGTAATTTTGCTCGAATGTAAGGAACTTTTCTCACTTGTAGCAATAGAATGAATATTGTTCTCAATCGAACAATATTCTTGGGGAAAATTTCAAACCGGACTCAAACCATATTAACATTAGAACCCAGACTGACTTTTTGAGGAAAGTTGAACGTTGACTGCGAACTCTTCCAATGCCCACAAATTTTGAGAAAATGGTGAGAAGTTGCTTACTTCTAGCTTTATATCACTGCAATATCCAAAGGCCCTTTTTTACTTCATCACATTTCTCTAAATCTGTACTCTTTTTTCTGCAATGAAGGCAAAATTTTTCATAAAAATATGCCAACATTTTTGCGATAAATTATATTTTCATTATAAATATTTTTTAAAACAGACTTTCGAAACCTATTCAACCTTTTAACAAAAGTACAACCTGGTTTTGAAGTTAAACTAGGGTAACTAGTAATATTTTACCTATATTTATGATAAGTTCGTTATACTTTACATAGTTTGAATAATCTAGATTGTCATCACTACTTGTGTAGCTGCTATAACTATGAATAGCGCTTAAGCATGCTGCGCTGAGTTTCTCACAGGGTTAGAATACAGAGACCTTTAAACGATTTTAATTTGAAGATTTTGTTCTGAATAAAACGAAAAGCTTTGCAGGCTGGAGAACACGCCTATCCCATTGACCTTAAGCCACGGGGACGAAAAGGTTGCCATCTTTCCGGGCTCAGAAAGTACACATAGAATGTAGTCATTTTCCAAGGTATTCAAAAATTAACCATCCACTAATATTTTTCTTTTCATAAATATATTTGATAGAATTCAGTTTTTTTTTTACTTTTACAACAGAAATTATTCATTGAAATCTAATCTGAGCATTTAAAAACGCTACTATGGGCAATTTTGCGCCTTTAATAGTTCATACCTTTTTTAATGCTTGCATATTAAATAGGTTTTTCATTATATATTCCTGTGCGAATCAGAATCGCATGGGAGGTTCATGGACGCAAATAAAACTGACGAGGAGAAAAATCCAGAGGCCATCGTTGTAATATGCTTTGTATCACAATAACGCAGAAAATATGTACTATACATATAAGAAAGAGAATAACTCTTGGGACAAAAATAAGATGTGTATTGTGACGTCATCAGTTCCGTAAAATTCGTCGTGACGCAAGCCTTTGTTGACACATCCATGCGACAAGAACCAATAAAAACTTTAATATCACATTCTCATATATTTCACATTACATCACATTAAAAATCAAATTTATGAACAAATCTTATTTCATATATTATGACGTAATAAAGGCGACATTTATATATTTTACTCATTTCATTTCAATTTGATTTAAATTTATTTTATAAATGTGGGATCTCCAATCGCATTTGTGTATTGTCCTCACAGTTTGTTCATCATCTAAAATGGATATTATTTCAACTCTATCGTCCACTGAAGAGAGAAGATTATTAGCTTACGCGTCTACGCTGGCTTTAACGGATCTTGAGTGGGACGAGAATGTCATTTCCGGGCGCATCGGTGTACGGAACCGCGTTTATCAAAAACGTGTTTTTGTAAGAATCACGTACAATTATTGGGAAAATTTTGTTGACTTCGAGGCAGTTTGGTTAGAAGGAGATGGGTCAATTGATCTTTTTTCATTTCGATTGACGTGGCCAGAAGGAAGTACTGACGCATTGTTTGCAATCTGTGCTACACAGAACGGATTTACGGCGTGGGATAATAACCTAGGTAGAAATTATCATATACTCAGACTGCGAGATCCCACGCCGTCCCCATTTCCTCTACCATTGGAAGAAAGTGGAGATTCTGAGGAATACCCAAACCCTTGTGCCGCAGTGTCTAATAGTTTGAATACAGCGGTAGAATCTAAATCTTCAGACAGCATACACATTCTTTCTAATTCTGTAGAGAAGGAAGAACGAGACATGTCAAAAAACTCAACTAAAAGCGATGAACTCTTTGGCGATGTATCGAAAAATTGCAATGATGATTCTCAATCAAACACAGGGGGAAATTTGTCAATGACTACGGAAAAAACTGACGAAGCGAATGGGAAAGATCAAAAATCTTCGCAATTGGGTCTGAAAAAAATGGATGAATCAACACAAGAAAATTTATTTCGGAGTACAACTGAATTTCCAGAAGAAGAAAAATCTTCCAATTTTACCGAAAAAACTGACAAAGAAAATTGTTTTATGGAAGTCCGAAGCTTACCAATCAACAAGAAAAATGCCATATTTGCCAAATCAAATGCCAACGAAGATAAACCGACATTGGCGCAGCAAAATAAGGAATTGAATGAATTACATCAGGTGACAACACTATTGAAGGAAAATAATGTTCCTAAGAAAATAGGAATGATTGCAAAAATTAGTGACAAGTCTGAAAAGTTTGTATCACAACAGACCAATAAATCTGGCCTCCAATCTCTAATGACATTAAGGAATGTTCCAAATACAACAAATTCCTCAAAACCAGAATGCGAGATGGAAATTGAACAATGTTGTTCAGTCAAAAAACAGCTTTGTATCAGAGAGGACAGTTTGTCAGCTCATTTACCTGGCAACATAGACGGGGGAAAAGAAATAAACCATCCATCAGGTGAAATGAAGAAGAAAAGGGGATTTTTTCGTAGAATTACGAATTTTTTCTTAAAGAAAAGATTCAGAAAATCAAGGAAATGAATATTTTTATTGAATAGCTATTTGTTCTTTGTGATTTTATTATAACGTTATTGTGTATATTTATTCATTGTACACGATTCAATATTTCTGTTTGTATTAAGTTGTTCATTAATTTGGGAGGAAATGCGTGAAGACAATGATGAAAAAATAATTCTATTTGCAATACGGTAATTTGTAGTTGAGAAATTTTCATTATTTCATAAAAGCATTAGTAGAAATATTTTGTTTGCGCATCTCACCAAACAATACAAAATGATATAATTTTAATAAAATTAGCGAGGACTGCCATGGCAACAACACATAACATATTCAAGTAAGAGTAAACATCGTAGGCGAGGATCACCCCATATTAAAATAATATAGATATATTAATATATTAGCAAAAAATCCACCCACAAACCTCTCATGCCACTGTAAACATTCACCCATTGCCGTTAGTTATTATTCATTAGCATTAACGAAAACAATGAATGAAAAGTAAAGAAATAACAGGAGTTGCGAGGAACGGAAAGATCCGTCATCGAATCAACAACACCCAACAAGACCTTAAATAAATACTAATAACACTTGTAAAAATAGAAAGAAAAACAATAGTAACCAAAACGGTTAAAATAGGCGAACAGCCAAACACTTGTTTACTATTGATATTACTATAAAGTGTTGAAAAAGGATATTGTGAATTTCGAGATATTGATGAATTAAAATATAGGTCGAATATACGACATAAATGGGAACATTATTTAAGGCAGTGGTCCATATCATTGATCGGTATCTGGGATACTTTAAAACATTCCTCGATCCGAGCAGTAACCTATCTACGACAAAAAATCACATTCGTAAGCTATCCTATTCCATACATCACGAGGTAATAAAGGTGCATGCAATTTGAATATTTAGTTTGTTTCAATTCGATTTAAATTCGTTTTATGAACGTGAGATTTCAAGTCGCATTTGGTTCGGCCAAATCGGAAAGTTGATATCTTTAGAACAGCGTGTCAGCCTATAAGTGACAGCTGATATAGAGTCTTGCCGAGGGTGATCCTCTAAAATGAGCGGCTATAAAAATGATTTGATAAATTTTCTGTGATATGCATAGGCATGCATTTAAAAAATACTTTATAAATATTTAATCAAAAGGTTTAGGTTTAAGACTTGGGTTATCAGCGAAAATGAACACGAAATCTTTTGCCATATTTCGAGATTACAGGCGAGAAACCCTTCGTCATGAGGGTTTTTCGAATTATTTGCTGTGGCCTGTCTGTGAACCTACCGGTAGCTTGCGCCTCACAACCGCTAGGCACGGACCTTTATAGTGTGTGTGTGTGTATCTGTGCTATGTTACAGCTTCCCGCGAAGTGCCTTGCTTAAGGGCACGCTGTCTCGGCGGTTAAACGGTCAGCCGAATCACCGGCGTTCCGGACAATACGATCGCGCTCAACCGACTGTTTATTGTCTTCGATGCACATCGCCGATTAATGGCGCCGTTGTGTGTGGGTCCGTGATTTGTGTTTTGTCGGGGTAGAGTTCGGCTGCGTTTGTCGGTGATTCAAACACATTCCAGTACAAAAACAACCATGATACTCATTTCGTTGATATCCATGATTTCAACTTGTTTATCATGAGATACATAAACTTTACAATTTATACTTTAAAAAATGCTCTGTTTTTATCCTGATTAGGTACATTCTAGTCAGAAATTTTGTGGCCAAATTTGTTTAGTCGAGACTGAGGGATCGATCGAGCTGTTGAGGAGTGGTTAAAAATGAAACAAAATTTTCGATTTTTCAATATGTTCTACTCTCCAAGACGGTCCTGTCTGAGATGCATTGGAAATTTACGGTATTATACCTACTTTTTCGCTTTTTTTCATATCGACGTTCCCTTACCTCGATGTTACTTATCGAATTCAAAGTAAACTTATGAATAATGTTACACATTATGGTGCCGTAACAACATTTTCCCACTATCATCATTAAAATATTCCCTCCATTCGATTTTGATGCGCTCAATATTTAAAAAACTAGACTGTTTTGAACAATAATGTTCTTGTCAATGATTTCGAATTTGTACCCAAGCATTGCTTTCATCATTGTTTTAAATAATTACGCATTTTTTTCACATTTCGATTCTGTTTGAAGCAAACTGAACAGTGTTAGATTTGCACAGAAACATTGACCTCCTGCAAAGGTTATATGGCAAATACCGTTTCATTTAGTAGAGTGGTGGATATGCTAGTTATTTAGGGTTTTCTAAATATGTTTTGGTGTATTGAATAGGAATCACAGGTATGTGGTATTGATTATTTAAACAGAACACTTCTAAATTTATCTCAAAAAATACTGCACAGATATTCGCTGTTAATTTGGATATTGAAACACTGGGAAATTCTCGTACTATGGGATATAAAGATGCCATTTTTTACTGTTGTCAACACCGTTGTTTATACTTGAAAACTTACAGAAAGTCAACTAATCTGCTACTCAGACACCCAAAGGAAATGGCTGCCATCAGAAGATAATTTAGCCAGCCGACCATATTCCAAGAATTGTCTCTTGCTGGAAGATGATAAACGTTTATCTTTTTGGCTGTATAGTCAGAAATAAAATGAAATAGCAGTGCAGAATCTAAATAAAACCAAACAACCGATGCTCAGATATCAAAGAGTTCTAGCAATATTTGTATATTATTAAACGAATAAAAATATAACTTTTGAAGATACGAAAGGTTATACCCTGTTAGAATTTTAAAATGAACAATTATCACATTGCAAGAAAATAATATATCAATAATGTTATTTATAATAAAAGCACTGGAGTGGAGATTTTCTTTGGTGCATTCTGGTAAGAAAAAAACATCAAGTTATGTTTCGTCTCGTTTTATTACTTTTGAATAGATTAAGGATTGGCAGAACCCACATTTAGATAATTTGTGAGTATAAATTTGCGTTTTGCTTTCTGTATTCATTATCTTCATCAGAATTAATATTTTGTGTTTTGCGCCACAGATGAAACACGCCTTGGCGACGTGTTCCATCAGTGACCCATACTTAACAGGTCATGTGCTCGTGGACTTTTTCTGGCTGGGATATTGCTTACTATACGTTCGTTCAAACCACTTATATCTTTTGTCTTGATAGACACATTGTAACAAAAACGTATAAAAATCACCGATCTTTGACGGTAATATTACCTGATGATATTTGAATACAACTGTATATTAGACTTTTTGGTTAATCATGGGCTGTTGATGGAACGCATCGTCAGGGTGCGGTCTATCAAAACCCCATATTTGGCATAATTTTCATAAGGTTAAGCTGTACAGCAAATTTCCTGTGAATTTAATGTACTTTTATCACAGCGCATCTGCACTCTCTTTGGTTGGGATTTGTTCAATTTCATTTTGTTTAAATATCGATTTCAAAAACTTTGTACAATTTTGATAAAGCACTTAGCAATGATGTTATGGAAAATCGCATTGGCAAGTATAATCTCGAATCCATATTTCGGATAATTCAAGAAAAAAAATAACTAAATGATAATCACTAATTTATCAGTAGCTAAAAACAATTTAAATTCAGCCATTTGTAAGAAAATATAACTTGTGTAATTCTCTGGAAAGATTTGCCATCGATTTTAGAAAAAATTGATAATAAATCATCTTATATATTGTGTCATGGCTGTTTGGAGATCAGTTGAATATTTTTTTTTAATATATATATATATATTCACTTGAATATTTGGTTGTAGTGTTATAGTATTAAATTATTAGAAAGAAAAAACAACCATTTCCAACCTGGCATTCCAAAACATGTTAAATTTGTATTTTAAAATAACAAAAATATTTTAATAATTCAACGCATCCATCGTTTGTACTTTATGTCCAATTGATTAAATGATTGATAGAATAAAAATTTATCTCACAATAAGAACATTTGCATTGTGATTACGATATCTTTCTTTTGTCTATTGTTAGATTGCAGTCAGGAAAGATTTTGAAAAATGATTCTGGTTTTGCTCCAAGTGTTACGTGTGCTGAACGAAACAATAATATCATATTATCCATGGCATGTATAAAAAAAAACTTATATCTATTAATACCCGGTCATAAATATTCCGTCAATTATTGTTTTGTCTGTTATGGGTCAATGACGAATGGCGCCGTTAAGATGCGGTACATCATTGACCTTTAACGGAGAAACGAAAATGTCTTGAAGGGCAGACTTCGACTTGAGAAATTTGCGACATGGTAAATTTTATCTAAATGTTCGAATGTATGCACAAACGAACATTTTAAGAATATAATGTTTTCATTGAAATAATGGTATTTTTCCAACCTCAAATGAATTGAATTGAATTTTTGTATTGAAATTTTAGAAAAAACTTCGTCTATTTCTCTTTTTCTCCGTTCCATCAAATGAAATGTTGATTTTATTCTCCAAGGTAACTTTACTCGTGAATTGATCGGACGAATATTTCTCACTGGTAACAACATAATGAATATTGTTCTCCAATAATATTCTTGGAGAAAATTTCATGGCGGACTCAGACCACATAAACATTAGAATCCAGATTGACTTTTATGAGGGAAGTTGAACGTTGAAGTTCTTCTCCCTCCTACAAATTTTGAGAAAATGGTGAGATGTTGCCCACTTCAAGCTCTATATCAATGCAATAGTTCTATTTATTTGTACTCTTTTTCTGCAATGAAGGAAAAATATTTCAGAAAAATACGCCACCTTTTTGCGTTTCATTGTCGTAACTGTTCAATGTAACACCCAAGTCGATTTTTTCGCCACCATAGCTGGTAAAAAGCATTAACATTGATACTCACACATGCGGGAAATCTGACGACGGAAGGCATTTGCTGTTGGTCAAAGCAAAGTAAACAGACGCAATAAGTAATTGCGTTGCATTCTTTTGACAGTTTTTTTGAAACCTTTCCACCAGATTTCATCATTTTCTTTCGAGACGAATATCTGCAAATTTAAAATACAAATTGCAATATCTCGAAAAATGTCGATATTATATGCTGAGAAGTGTAGTACAACGAAAACGAGCTTGGCATATGGCGGGGATAAATCGATTTTAAACTGTAGCTTACTTTTACTTGCGAAGTCCAAAATTTCTCTGGAATAGATAAAGTAGATGATTCTCCCGACACTTTGTCTAATTGTCGTTGTATATAAGATACAAAAAAAACATTTTCAATATTTAGTTACAGGCATGATTTTCTTTTTAAAACAACCTGCTCAAAATATTACATTTTCAAACAAACTCATACTAGTGGGTTTTCTATTTTTTTCATTTCCTTTTTCACTTCCAAAATTAGGTTACCTATATTGAAAATCAGGCAAACCAGGTAATTATCATCTGGCTGCATTTAAGGCATTTTTAATAGGTTTGAAGTTTGAAATTTTCGAATATTCTATTTTGAAAGCTTATTTTATAATGCAAATATGATTTTCCTAGCTTCTTATGTTAAGTAAATTAACCTATTTTACACAGCCATATTTCTAATAGAAAATTTTGAAAACGGCTAGTTAAACTAGGTGAATCATATATTTTTGAAACAAAGTAAAAGTATTTCGAAAATAAATTTGGTAAACTAAGTATACTAAGTATGTTTACCTACAGTTGCCATCTCTTTTCATTATTTCCTTTTATTTCTGCCCCAAACCTGTTTAGAGTTAAATTTCGATAGAAAAAAAACAATGCTCAACGATTCTTTGTGTTTGGAAAAGCATCCAGTATCTCTTTCCAGAAATAACACGTTGGTCCATCCACAAGCATCTATATCTTTATACATCCGATAAAAATCCCCTTTAGTTCCGCCATGTTCAAGGATTCTCAGCCAATCTTTACCAAGGTAATGAACAGTTCTTTCATAATCGTATGTTTTATATCAAGTATAGTCAGAGCAACACCAAGAGATTTGATCCCAGTTTTGGGACACCCTACACCTAAAACTAGCATAACTATAATTATATTCTGCAAAACTGTAATTCATGGCAAAATATTGAACGTAAACGAGAAATACCACTAAGATTCCAAGATTGAAGGAAACTTGCTGATACTTAATTTATGGCTGCACTGTCTATAAATTGAATCTGTTTTACTTAAAATCCCGCTCAATTAGTAATTATATTTTGCCATGCATGAACCACAGATGGCCCGCGCCTTGAAGGCGCGGTCTATCAGTGACTCATACTTAACAAAGCATACGCACGCAATGTTTTTCCTACGGGGCATGTACCCGACTTTATAAAAAATGGTAAACAACGCAAACAAATTTCGCGTTCAATTGACATGTTTTTTAGATGACGTGTTTTTGTTTTAAATGACTCAACACTTACTTATTATGTTTTGGCCGCGTGTTACCAATGTCACATATTTTCCGTTAACGTTGAATTGGAAGATTCACGGGCAAGATGAAACTTAGCGTTTCAACTAAGTTAAACGTACTATCCAGATTGTAACCTGTATATTCGATCAATGCGTTGTGAAATCCTCTCCATGCACATTAAAGTTAGGCGGTTTTGCCTACTCTATTGAAAAACTTGCGATTAGGTTGTTATATTCATTTCCAATATAGGCTTAACGTTAATAATCAATCCAGCCCTTGATATCCAAGTTCAGGTAATAAACTTTATCTTATCTACAATTCTTCAATAACTTTCAAATCTGCTGGTTTTTAGTTCCGTATGAGACAGAGTGTAAAATTGACAGCAAATTTACTCATAAAATTCGTCGCGACAAACAACCAAGCCTTTGAACCCCGAATGGCTTATGTTTGTTATGCCAATGCGGAAAATAGACATACATTTGAGATTCTCCTACTATTATTGATCATATAGCGGCTGTAAACGTCAACAAACCAAAGAACGCTGACTATTTCATGAATGGTTTATTTTGATATATCTCATTTGGTACCTGCCCTGTATGAGCAACCTTAGGTTTCACTTAAACCAGGTGAATTTATCACAAAACTAGATAATGTATTACTAGGACACCTAGTTTCACTTTTAAAATTATGTAATAACAGGTAAACCAATCTTTTGCTGCGTTTAAGACATTTTCAATAGATTAGAAGTTTTGAAATCACTAAGTCACTAGTACTTTGAGAACCAAATCTCTCATTTTAATGTTCGGTCATAAATTCGACACCGCACGCATAAATGAACGAATATGGAAGATAGTTTTGGTGTAAACACATCAGTTTGTTTGATAAAGTGAAATGGGTGAATGTTTACAGTGGCGTGAAAGCTTAGTGGGTGTATTTTTTCTAATATATTAATATATTTATATTATTTTAATATGGGTTTATCTGTCGCCTACGGTTTTTACTTGAATATGTTATTTGTTGTTGCCATGGCAGTACTCGCTAATTTTATTAAAATTATATCATTTTGTAATGTTTGGTGAGATGCGCAAACAAAATATTTATAATAATGCTTTTTTGAAATAATGAAAATTTTTCAACTACAAATTACAGTATTGCAGATCACAAAGAAAGAAAATCACAAAGAACAAACTGCTATTTAATAAAAATATTCATTCCTTTGATTTTCTAAATCTTTTCTTTAAGAAAAAATTCGTAATTCTGCGCAATAATCCCCCTTTCTTCTTCATTACACCGGATGAATGGTTGATTACTTTTTCCCCGTCTGTGTTGCTAGGTAGATGAGCTGACAAACTGTTCTCTCTGATACAAAGCTGTTCTTTGACTGAACAATATTGTTTAATTTCCATCTCGCATTCTGGTTTTGGAGAATTTGTTGTATTCGGAACATTCATTATTGCCATTAGAGGTTCGAGGTCAGATTTATTGGTCTGTTGTGATACAAACTTTTCAGACTTGTCACTAATTTTTGCAATCATTCCGATTTTAATAGGAATATTATTCTCATTCGATAGTGTCGTCATCTGATGTAATTCATTCAATTCTTTATTTTGATGCGTCAATGTCGGTTTATCTTCTTTTGCCGTATTTCTCGCGCCGGCATTACCAGAGTTACCCTGGCCCACACTTATTTAGCCCACACCTGAAATGACGTTTTACATTGAATGATGGCGTATTTCGGTTAAATAAGCGATATTTTGTTAAAACTACGCAATTTTAGAGACATTATGATAAATCTTACTCCTTTTATTGTGGGCTAGGGTAACCCGAGTGTGGGCTAGGGTATCCCCTGAGGATATCGGCCGATTCCATCCAGTTAGCATGGAAATTTTGGTCACAAATAGAAGAAGAACGTTAATCCTACCTTCTAATATCATTCTTATTATTTTTCAGTGCCTGAAACATTTATTTAATAAGCCCTTTATCTCTGAAAACACTTGCTACAGGCTGACGAAAATCTGAAATGAGTGAGCCGAGTGTGGGCTGATTGTTGTCGGAGTTTCAATTATTACGTCATTTCAATTATGACGATAGGGTATCTAGTCGTTCTTGTTATCGTCTTAAGTCTCGTTTGACGCCATATTTAAGGGCGATGTCGTCGAGAAACCAGTTTGAAACTTATTTTATTCGAAAGATTGTAAAAATTTATAGAACTCGAAAAAGAATAAAAACAATTATCTTCGGTAGGGATTTCAAAACAATTTGTAATTCACTGGAATATCACAAAAAATAACATGGATTTCTTCATTTAGTCATGTTTGAAGTGAGATTTGGGATAGCTACCGTTTAGAGGCCGCGTTAAGACTTACTTCATTCGAAAGACCGTAAAAAGTTAAACTAATGAGGAAAAAATTTAAAAATTTTATCTGGGGGAAGACTTTCAAAAAAAATATTGAATTAACTGGAATTTCACAAAAATGACACGGATTTCGTCATTTAGTCATGTTTGAAGGGAGATTTGGGATAACTACCGTTGAGAGGCCACTTTAAGACTTACTTCATTCGAAAGACCGTAAAAAGTTATACTAATGAGGAAAAAATTAAAAAATTTTATCTGGGGGAAGACTTTCAAAAAAAATATTGAATTCACTGGAATTTCACAAAAATGACACGGATTTCGTCATTTAGTCATGTTTGAAGAGAGATTTGGGATAGCTACCGTTGAGAGGCCACTTTAAGACTTACTTCATTCGAAAGACCGTAAAAAGTTATACTAATGAGGAAAAAAATTAAAAAATTTTTATCTGGGGGAAGACTTTCAAAAAAAATATTGAATTAACTGGAATTTCACAAAAATGACACGGATTTCGTCATTTAGTCATGTTTGAAGGGAGATTTGGGATAGCTACCGTTGAGAGGCCACTTTAAGACTTACTTCATTCGAAAGACCGTAAAAAGTTATACTAATGAGGAAAAAATTAAAAAATTTTATCTGGGGGGAAGACTTTCAAAAAAAATATTGAATTAACTGGAATTTCACAAAAATGACACGGATTTCGTCATTTAGTCATGTTTGAAGAGATTTGGGATAGCTACCGTTGAGAGGCCACTTTAAGACTTACTTCATTCGAAAGGCCGTAAAAAGTTATACTAATGAGGAAAAAATTAAAAAATTTTATCTGGGGGAAGACTTTCAAAAAAAATATTGAATTAACTGGAATTTCACTAAAATGACACGGATTTCGTCATTTAGTCATGTTTGAAGAGAGATTTGGGATAGCTACCGTTGAGAGGCCACTTTAAGACTTACTTCATTCGGGTTACTTGTGTGTTCGTCGACACGCAAGTTCCAAATCATAAATCTATCGAAAATGGTATTCGACGCTGGTAATGATGGATCTTTCTTACAAGTCAATTTGGCTATTGCGAAACCCAAGACATTGACGTAGGTAATTCAAGAATATCATTGTGACGCAACAGAGTGCCATCCGCTATCAGATTACGCACGCTTTTCTCAGTCTCCGACCTTTTGCTCTGGACTTTCGGAAGCAGGGTGAAAATTTTGGGTTTGTATTCATCTAATCTGCGGAACGATTTTTTTAAGCGGTTTTAATATTATAATTTACAAATACGACTTTTTCAAGTCGACTAACCACGCGTTCGAGATATTTTTTTAGTATTCCGCAGGTGCTATGAGAGGCTTCCGCACACCACCGATCCTGTACTCCAGGAAGAGTAGAACAATGAAGCAGACTGCTTACCTGAGGGCGGAGGACAGGACGTTGCCCAATGTCTTAGTTGTCGGTGACAGCAATTTACGCAATCTCGTGCGGCCTCGCGTGAGTACTGCTGAACTTAACACTGATAAAAAGACAGGTTGCATAGACTTACAATAGTGAACAAATTAAGCTAGGCGTTTTTTTTAGTTGGCTATACATCCGGAAAATATTTTTCTTTCCTTGAAATTTATTTGCATCAAAAAAAATTTTTGTAAGAACAATAAAAGTTACACAACAGTCCTAGAACACGATAACTACGGCCAATGTTCATAAATCTCCTTTTCTACTTTTAGGTAGTCATTCCCTCTCCCTCTTGTCCGTTTTCATTTTCTGCCATCTGTATGCCAGGTGCGCAGATGTGTCACGGTGCAAAGGAGTTGGGCTCTGCTGAGCCGTTTCCTAATGTCAGTACGTCGTGCTTACATTAGGAACCAATGACGTTGCCAACTACGCTGGAAATTATAGTTTCGACTGTGCTTTCCGGAGGTCAGCAATGGGATTGATCAATGAGTGCAAGCGTGTGTACTCTGGTTGTAAGGTATAGCGAGCAATATTGTCTCTGTGTATAACTTAAACATATATTGAAATAACATTTCCATCTTTCCAGATCTTGTTGGCAAAGATCTTACCACAGGAAGGACGACACACTCTCGTCCGAGACGCCAATGATGTTCTGGCAAACATTGCTGCTTCTCAGGAGATCCCATTGTTGGATTTGGATGTTGGTGACAATGAAGAACTTTGGAGTGATGACATACATCTATCGGATCAAGGACTTCGTGGATGGATGGAACTCTTTGAAGATTCTGTATCAAATATACTGGCAAGTACATCTGACAAAAAAAAGGATAATGTTTATGAGATACTACAATTTACAGGTAGCAAACTCAAATCTAAAGAGGACCACCGAACAAAGACTGGGGAAAAGAGATCAAAAGTTGGGGTGAAATCAGGTATGGGTAATGATGTTTTTGATTTGAGCAGGTTCAACGTGGATTATGTGATCGGAAACTCTATGACACCTTTGGGAAATGATGAGAGCAATTTTGATGAATGGAGGAAAGCAAAGAAAACCCCCAGGAAACGTAAGGCCATTGTAAGTGAGACAACCCACAAGGTGAGAAAAGTTTATTCAGTAGGTGATGCAGGGAAATGCCATGGACTTGAAGTGAAGAAAGGAAATACTGAAGTGGAAGGCGTGGTAAGTAAACCTTTATGTTTGAATAATACTTCACATATTGCAGGCTCCAAGAGGAAGATTCAAAAACGCAAGGTCAAAAAGGAAAAAACGGAAACGGGTCTCAAACAAGCGGGGGATATCACCGGAGTGATCAATGGGAAAATTATTACACCAATCGTGAGGAAAAAATTGCTTCTCAGGGTAAGAAAAATATTTCATAATTTCGGTACAGTGAAGATAGGTGGCGGCAAAGGATTTCCAATGAAAAGAATATTTACAGTCGAAAATTTTGCAAGTACGATTTCCTTGATGAACAGTTTCGACAGCAAGTCAATGTTAGCATGGGAGGAATTTGTCTCCATTTTTTATCAAAAAAATATGAGTCAGAAAGATTCGAAAAAAAAAATTAAAATTGCGAAGCGTTTTTGGAATAATAATGAAAGGGAGATTAATACATGTTTGGGTGACCTCGGATGAATGAAAGATAGTCCGACAGATTCCAATGCATCCAAATTAAATAGTGACACACAAGGTGTTAATGATTCTTTGATTCCTGCGAGTGAATGTTGTTGTATTAGTCATGAGTACAATGATTTGACATGTGTGAGTGATCGTTTGGAGTTTGATCCCACTGAAATGATGAATGTGCCCAAGTCAACTCCAAAAAAACATGATAGGGATGTGGAAAAAATAACCAAACGATATAAATATCTGTGCAAGTATAAGTATAAATATCACAGGTCCTATTCTAATGAAAATGATCAGAGCCAAGGATCAGATCATGACATATTATCCAAGTATAAATATAAATATTACACGGCAGGCCCAGAAACTGAAAAAAAATGCTATTTTAACAATGCACAAATTTCGCCCACAGTTTGTGAAGAAAACAAGACAACCATAGTTTCTTCAAAATTTGATGATATTGAAGCAAATTTGAACAAAAATTTACAACATGTCATTGCCAATGAGTCTGATAATATTTCTGAATTCCAAAGGCGTAATGTATCTAATTACAATGATCTCACTTTGAATGGAAAGGAAGATTCTAAAAAAAATAATTCACTCAAATCCACTGAACCCTCACAGACAAATCATTGCTCACTTAGTACATATCCGTACATCAATGCCGTACATTCCGTGCATCCCGTACAAGTCGTGCATGTCGTACATCCAATCTGATTGCCGTGCATCCAATGCATTCCGTACACCACGTGCATGCCGTACATGCCGTGCATCCCGTACATCTACTACAATCATAGGAAAGGGTCCAATTCTACCGAGTGCAATCCTTCTGGGTGCAATCCCATTAAGGGCAATACTATTGGATGTAATTGAATGTGTGTGCAATACGCTGTGGGTGAAATTGTCTTGGTTTTTTATATAACAAGACTGCAGTTGAACTGGTTGCAAAACATTGAGTGCAATTCTCGATCACCACATTTAATTTACCTCACTTTGATAAAAACGCAGTAAGTTAACTTTAATTTTCATAATTTTTGTATTTTGAAATTGTAGTTGTCTTGTGGGTGCCAATTTATGGAATGTGGATTTTAATATTATCGCTTGGCATTACTATCAAAGAACAGCGATTTTACTGCATTTTCGTTACAGTGTTAGGAATAAATATTCCAAACTTTTCCACTGATATTTCAATTTTCTATGCTTCAAAAGGTAATTTGCGCAAAATTTTATCCCGTACATCCCGTACATCCAGTACATCAGTACATCCCGTACATCCCGTACATCCAGTACATCCCGAACATCTACAACAATCATAGGAAAGGGTACAATTCTACCGAGTGCACTCCTTCTGGGTGCAATCCTATTAAGGGCAATACTATTGGGTGTAATTGAAAGTGTGTGCAATACGCTGTGGGTGAAATTGCCCTTGGTTTTGTATAAGATGACTGCAGTTAAACTGGTTGCAAGCCATTCAGTGCAATTCACGACCACCACATTTAATTAACCACACTGTGATAAAAACGCAGTAAGTTAACATTGATTTGAATAATTTTCTTATTCCAAAATTGTAGTTGCCTTGTGAATGCCAAATTATGTACTGTGGATTTTAATTTCATCGCTTGGCATTACTATCAAAGAACGGCGATTGTACTGCATTCTCGTTACAGTGTTAGTAATAAATATTCGAAACTTTTGTACTGATATTTCAATTTTCTATGCTTCAAAAGGTAATTTGCGCAAAATTTTATCCAGTACATCCTGTACATCCCGTACATCCCGTACATCCCGTACATCCAGTACATCCCGTACATCTACTACAATCATGGGAAAAGGTCCAATTCTACCGAGTGCAATCCTTCTGGGTGCAATCCTAATAAGGGCAATACTATTGGGTGTAATTGAATGTGTGTGCAATACACTGTGGGTAAAATTGTCTTGGTTTTTATATAACAAAACTGCAGTTCAACTGGTTGCAAAACATTGAGTGCAATTCTCGACCACCGCATTTAATTAACCACACTTTCATAAAAACGCAGTAAGTTAACGTTAATTTTCATAATTTTTGTATTTTGAAATTGTAGTCGCCTTGTGGATGCCAATTTATGGAATGTGGATTTTAATATTATCGCTTGGCATTACTATCAAAGAACAGCGATTTTATTGCATTTTAGTTACAGTATTAGGAATAAATATTCCAAACTTTTCCACTGATATTTCAATTTTCTATGCTTCAAAAGGCAATTTGCGCAAAATTTTATCCAGTACATCCCGTACATCCCGTACATCCCGTACATCCAGTACATCCCGTACATCCCGTAAATCCCGTACATCCCGTACATCCCGTACAGTTTTCAAGACACCCCTTAATTTATATGAAACACAGATAATCAAATGCATTCAAAGGGAAGCTTTTCCAGATGTAATTCAAAGCTTGCCCAATCACCTTGATAACGAAATTATCAAGCTTACGAAGGAAAGCGATTTGTCAAAATCACCTTAACTAAGGGATTTGCGAAAACTCAGTTCTTTTGTTGTAAACGATATTATCTACGTTGGCGGAGGATTGCAGGATTGCAACTTATCTTTATCGCACTACATCATACATCCAGCTATCCTGCCGTCTAATCACCATTTCACCGAGTTAATAATACTTTTGTTTCACGAACGTGAAGGACACAGCAGAACAATTCAAGTTTTTTCGTCGACCCGGCAGAAGTATTGGATTATCCACGGTCAAGCAACCGTGCTGCGCAAACTTCAGGAATGCTTGAAATGTCAAATACTAAAGACTTAACCAGGAAATCAGAGAATGGCGCATTACTCCAGGTTATCCGCATTTCACGTACCCTAAAATTGATTTCATGGGACCAATTTTAACCAAGCTTGGGCGAAGTCAAGTGAAGAGATACGGGTGCGTCTTCACATACACGTGGCATACTCATATAGATTTACTTAAGACATCATCTTTTCTTCAAGCTTTTCAAAGATTTATATCAAGAAGAACTCAAACCACTTTACTTATATTGCGATAATGCAACTAATCTGGGGGAAGGTGCGACTGAACTAAAACAAGGCATACAAAGGTGGAATAGAGCAATGATAAACCAAAAACTATCACAAGATGGTATCCTATTCCACCATTCTCCACCACGAAGTAGTAACCAAAGAGTGGTTTGGGAAAGGATGATACGTTCTGTTCGTAAAATGCTTATGGTCCTTGCATCCAGTGGAACATTAGTGACGAATCACTTTACACCTTTTTCACTCAAGCTGAGATGATTCTCAACAATCGTCCAATATTTCCGATAAGCCGATGATTCAAACGATGTCGATCCACTTACACCAAATTCAATTTTGAAGCAACAGATCGATTCTTCGTTTGCTCCTGAAGTATTCATCGAAGTTGATGGGTATAGAAGACGTGGAGACATGTACAACTGTTTACAGTTCTGGGAGCATCGGCTCAATTATTATTTACCGCTTCTTCAACAATGACAGAAGCGGATGTATCCTTAACGCTATCCCCAAGTTGATGATTTTGTCCTGCTACTCGATGAAGCAACACCTTAGACTTGTTGCCCAAAGCAATTGTTGGAGAAGTCCATCCAGATCAAGAAAATCAAGTTCACCGAGTCCTCAGTCCTCGTCAGAACTGCCAACTCCAGTTGCATTAGAGATGTGAGAAAGATCTGTCTCCTTGAAGAAAATTAGTGAATATTTAAACTGTGTATTCTGTTATAATATTTAACCACTTTTATTTCAGACAGCATTTTTATGAAAAATGTTCTTTTAATGTGCTTCTCTTTAAACTCATCCGGTATGTTATATTTGGCCCATCTGAAATCATGCTTACTATTTAATCGAAAATCTTTTAACTCAATTATTCGAAATGATTTGTTCATTATTGGAGCTGCCATTTTCTAAATTGTTTTGTTTTGCCTGGTGACCGTATTAGTAAAACGTGCTACGAGACTTGAGAGAACTCGACACGTTAAATTTTCGACCCATTTGTACGCTTCTGTGTGGCTCAAAGCGGTAGCGTTATAGATTAGGTGGATTTGAGGGGTGTTGTGTTATCTTGGGTATTCAACTTTGGAGAAATGGTTGAATTTAGTTTAGGTGACTCGTATTTATACTGTGAGGCTAAAACACGTCCCTGACCATCACGTTTATTGAGTTGCTTAATTTTTTGGTCTGATTTATTCTTGTAGACAGTAGCGAAATGCTAGTGACTTTTCCACGTTTGTTTATAGTGCAAGATCTAGATACAAACATAATTCCGCTTTGCGAAACAAGAGTTTTTAGTTGAATTACCGACTACTCTTGCTTCGACCACGCGGGTTATGTCATTTAGAGCTCTATTCAATCTATTTGTGAGTTAGACTCTATTCTCCTTCCTCTATGATAATATAACATAGTCGGGCATGGTCCGGGCTTGTTCGACACTTGATCGTTTGGGTGTATCGTGTACCTCGAGGTGTATCCGTATTGTGTTCGCATATTGGATTCAAAAGAATAGAGCACCGGGAAATATGCGCGGATCGTTTATTTCAGCTAAGAATTCAGGCCACCATTAGATAGAAAGTCAGTGGGCGGTTTGAAGTACAACTTGTCCTGTCGTTTAGTTAATAAAATTGTTGCAAAACCCTTCGAGAAAAACTCCAGGCTTTAATTACCTGTAGACCTTTTAAAAGCCCGGGAATTTTTTTCAGTCGTCTAGGTGGGCCTGTAGCGCCACGCACACACTCCCTTCACTCAATTTTGAGTGACCCAGTCAACAATCAATCTGTGCTGCCAATTTGTACTTTGGGCAATGCGTACCATCTCGTTTTTGCTGTGGTAATTTTTAAATGGAAAATATAACACCGAATTCAGTATGTACATTGATGAAATCTGCAATGTAACTTTTGCCAACTCTGCCCTCTAGGAGCTCCGTGTATGACCAATAAAGAGTTTGCGGCATATTTACCTGTCACACTGACATATTGACATACGCCGATTTGAAATTTGTTATAGGGTATGTGTTACGTATGTTATGAAGCAAAAAATTACATCGTGCAGGAAAAATTAAAATTCTATCCTTAAATGCACCATTCCTAAACGCTTTGCGTCATCACTAATCGAGGTTCATGCACAGTGACGTTTTCAGAACCTTGATAAGGGCAATTTTGTGATTGAATTATGACATCATAAAAGTCGCCTTAAGCAGAAATTTTTTTTCTAAAAAATGGCGTCATTATTTTACAAAATAGCTCGAAATCGCGTCGGAAGCGCTATTTTTTTAAAGAATCAGATTTCCAAAACAATCGGCGAATTATGTGTAATAACTAGTGCGCAAAAATGTTTAGGATTTCCTTCGTTTTAAGCACTTAAAAGGCCAGTGTTCTTCTATATAATCACTGTTCCATGTCCAAATACACAACTTTAATCTCTGTCCAAAAGCATTAGTCAAAAATATACATGGCCGTGATTTAAGGTTAAAGAGCATCAGTATCATTCTAATGGTTTATCGTTACGCTAAGTAAAATCTCAAAATCGGAGTTAATGCTCGTTAATTTGATTCAATGATCAGGTATAAATTATTCTGACACGTATTCTGACAGCATAAAATAAAATTTTTGTATGGAAATAGAATTGAGAATGCACTGGCATCTTCATTTTATATTACCATCGTTCGAATAAATCGTTCGTGCAAAAGCGCTTTTTTGCCTTTAGGCTTTGCATTTGTCAATATTTTCAAAACTGCAATTTTCCTGTCAACTGCAAAAAATATTATCATATGAAAAAACTAAACTATCGGACGTCACGAGGCCAATTTGCACCATGGCATGCCAGGTCGGCTTGGCCGTCCGATTTCAATTCAAGTCTACCGCGACAATATGTCCTAATTTTTTGACGACAGGATCTGACCTCGCCTCGCTCGATGTTGATGCTCATTTCACTTGTTGTTATATAAAATGCAGTAATATGTTCCCTCGTCCTTCGTCTCATTTTGAAATTGGAGAATTGAAATAATCAAGCGGGTGCGAATCTACGACTATTCGTGCTTTAAAATAAAAAATAAAAGTTTAAATTTTCGCGCTTCATCATTTTTCAAAAAGATCCGATGCAGACTTTTCACATTTCTTTCTTCATTTGGTAGTAAAAATGCGTGTATTATTCAAAGATTGTTTTCATAATTTAATTATGCTTTTGGAAGCTTGGACAAAGTCGAAAAAATTGTATTGTGGAGAATCACAAAAGATGTTTCCATATCAAAATGTATTTATTGCTGTAAATAGCTACGATGGTATCGGTTTTAACTCAATTATTTTTACTCAATTACAGTATTATTCATAGTCCACATCGATGTATATTTCTATCGAACGCGATCGAAGATTCAGTTTCAGAATTGGTCTATTAGCGTTTACCGTTTTTTGGGGAAAAGTATACGATTTTGTGTAGACCTTTTTGTATTTTAACTTTTTAATATTATTAAATTATTATTATCAATTTAAAATTTGAATTTAATATTATTAAAATTATCTCACTCTAAAAAATATTTAAGAAAAATCTATACGCCAATATTGTTAATTGCTTTAAAGCTTTAAATCGGTAAAGCGTTGGGAATACGCTTCGAGCTACGCATCTCTGATCGTCATGACACGGGTTCGATTCCCGTCAGGCATGATGATTATATGCGAGATGTCTGCTTGACGCCTCGCCGGTGCACGTTGATTCACGTTAGCGCTGCTTACGGCTTCCTCCACCAGCCAGGTCCATGCACGGGAAAAATGGAAAAATACGATATTCCAAATAAAAATATCCATCCCGATTCGGAACGGGTATCTGCACGAGAGGTCGTGGTTCGCCATATGGTTAAGCTGTATTCTCGGCTTTTCTCTCCCATCGGATAAAAATGCTATCCTATCCTATTTGGACCGTGGGGAAACGCCGTATCTTGTAACTCAGCCCCCAAAATCGGTAGTCTAAATCCCGTCGACGGATTTGAAACGTGCACCATTCATTTATATTACGAAGAAAAGTTCTCGTTGCAAGACCTGCCCACTTTATCGTAGTAGGAGATTGAAATCGCCGCCGATTGCGGCTGAAATCTGTCCGACATTTTATTAATAATCCCCCTCCCCCATTTTAGAGGGCCGGTCATTTTTAAGCACTTTACTTCGTTTGTCTGATGACCTAATTGTATCATTAATATATTTATCTTATCCATTGCTCAGCTTGCCAAATCATCCTCAATAACTTGAATGAAATAAGATATAACCAAAATGAAACATAGTTTGCATATATCATGTAAACTTATTGCTATACAAGTGTATTGTGAAACACACATGTAGGTAATGAGCATTCTGAACATTTGTCAATTTGACTCGGAGGTGTCAAATTTGGGAGCACATAAAACGACAAGTCAAATCTGTTGAATAAGAATACCGCGCCGAAGTTGCACGGAATTTTTTTGGAAAAATAGTTTATTTTGGGATAAAATGAAAAATAGACGGAATGTGTCAATGGCGCTTAAGACGCGCGAAAATCTTGCTCATTTGAAAGTTGTTGTTGCATAATTCCCAAATCTTGAGGGCTTCGGGGGGATGTCCAATGTCCGACTGCTTCAAAATAACGCTCCAATGGCGTCTATAACGACTAAAAATAATTTTCAATTTGATTGGGATAATTTGGAAGAATTATGCATAGTTGAATTTAATTTTTCGCCCTGTTTTGGTACCTGGCCTGCATACCCGTGATGGCTTGTCACTTTATCTCGGACTCACCGTTTTTGCGTGTGATATTGGTTCTTCAGACGGAAGGGAACTTTTATTTAGGTCTCTGATAGCCCCAATCAGCAAAGCCGATAGTTGACTAAAAAGCGCGCCAAAGAAATCAGCTGATTTCACGGTGATTGGTCAGTTGCCCTTCCCGGGGGTTTCTCGCGGTTCCCGGGTTTCGCGCGGTTCCCGGGTTTCGCGCGCTTTGTGTGTTTCGCGCGTCATTTGGGAACACGTTTCTTGTCGGGTTTTCAGGTATCGGCTTCGTGTGACTTCTGGTTACGTCGGAATTTAGTGTTGTTATTTTTGACGCTGAAAATCGGTGTCATTGTATGCTCCACTTTTAATATAATTATAATTAAATTGTCTAGGAAAGCAACTATTACGTTAAAGATCTCAAGTAAGCTAAAGTAAGACCGAAATTCATCAGAGAGAGTCAAAAATAAGTAAAATCTTGGGCTGTCGTTTACAGTTTAGTTTTTTTTTAATTCGTTCGATATGGGCTTGGTCGGCGTCCCTTTCTTATATTGAACAAACATTGGTTAATCTGTTTTAGTCGCATTTACTCGCAATCGAAAATTTCGTCCCTAGCTGGCTAGTAAAATGCATAGCCTCGTTCCTGACGCTCGGTAGAAGTCGAAAATCACCCATGCTGCATGGGAGCATTTTGTAGATATTTGTGATACGGTACATGAAATAAAAGCAAGTCTATTCAATAAATATATTTTATTGTATCCTCTGATACAGGATACCGGTACAGAGCGCTGGGCAGGCACTCGCATTTGGTTAGTTTTTGCACGAATTTCACCAGTCCCAGAAGAGTGTACCGTACGGCGTGCAACCAAGAATCTACGTATTTGTCTATAATTAGTAAAGTATTGTTAGTGGGTAAATTTTTTTTTTTTTTGATTCAATTGATTAATCAGTACTTTTAATTTTCCAGCATTTATAACCTTGTTCTAAAAAAGTTATAAAAACTCTACTGTAAATATTATCAGATTTAAAATTGGGAAAAAATATGCAACAAATAAGTTCTTCATGCCAAAAGTATTTTGTGTACCGATACATTTACATAGAATAACAATTTGCAAGTATGGAGCATCTTTTCCTATTCAGAATTTGAAACAAAGAAGTTTTTGGTAAAAGTCTTATACAGTTTTCTTTCCAGATACAGGATAAGAATTTGTATTTTCTATTTATTGATTATTCAGTATTGCAGATTGGAAAAGCTCAATTATCCACAACTGGTTCATTTTGACCAGTCAATCTATACTGAAATGATTATTCTTCCTTTGTAATATTTTGTTAATCCTGCCGCTTACAGGCATTTTGATTTGGTCGGATAACATTCACAATGTCTTCTACATATCAGGTTTTATGTATTCTTTGCTATAGGAGTGGCTGGTATTTCTTTGTGACTCATCTTTGTCAGGGATGATTTAGATGTCTTACACCCTGATTTTTTTTTTAAATTTTGCTTGTGGTTTGTTTATCTTCTGTGGAGCTGCTACCAGTCCTTTCTCTTACAGATATATTAGGAAAGGCTGAATTTGAATTTTGAAGTAAAGTAAATTTTTTAAGCAGAAAGGTGCATCTGGATGATGTTTTGAATCTGGTACAATCTGATGCTTTTTATCAAGAAATTGACAAGTTTGTAAAAAAATGTTTCGTATATCTTTTATAATATAAATTATGGTAGATTTATAAGGTGTATGCTAAGATATTTGCTCTTATGAAATTCCAAAAAATTCTTGATATATTTTCTAGATTACTTGTGTGGTCCTCGATTTTCATTTTGATACGGTCATTTATTCAGGAAAATGACGCTTAACAAAATAACCAATTTTACCATTTCTTGGATTAAAAAAAACTAAAAATACTATCAAATTCAAAATCGAAAGAAATATGTGACAACTAAGTTTTGAATGTTTCTTTGATTATTATGCTTCAGATATTTTATCCTAACATATTTCTTGGATTTCATAAAATAATATATTATTGATGTATAATCTTTTAAACCATTATATTTTTTGCTTAGGGTGCAGTTGTTGATATTTTATGTACGGTTTTTTGCCATAAGTGGCAAAAAGTGAATTTAAATCAGAATATTTTTACAATACCAATTCTCTATTGAGTGCTGTAAGAACTCGCAACATAGACAAAAAGTAGTTTCTGGGCCTAAAATAATCTAAATAAGCATTATAACTCTGTGCACAGAAATAATTTTTAAGCTATTCTATTGGATATATATTAAAAATTTACTGTGACCGAAATTTCTCATCCTCTTTGTCACTTATATTTTTGGTGAAACTTATTTCTGACGAATGGTCAAGATCAAACTGAGATTTTAATTGGAGGAATTTTATGAAATTACAAAGTGTTTAATATTTTTGTAGAATTTTAAGTCGTGCAAGTTTCCTTGTTACATCCCGTTCCACTTAATTAGTAATATCTGGCACTTGAGAATTCTATTGATATTTTGACATCAGTACAAGTATGTAATTAATATATGAATTTATTCTCCTTTTAGATCATTTTCTTGTTTCGAAACACGTCGGGAATGGTATGAAGATATAAACTTAACACTTTTTCAAAAACATACGGGAGATTTTTTTGTAGCATCTTCTTGTACTACATAATTTATAACGTCTTAAAGGTATGAATTTTTCAATTCAGCTAAATTGCGATGTTAACAAAATTTAAAGAATTGTTGAAAAAATAGACCGTTATTTATAAATAGATAGATTTAATACGACCTTCTCGTTGTGACAATAGTATTAAAAATAAATATCATATTTGCACTTTAGAGTTACAATTAAGAAACATCAGGTGAATGGACAAAACCTCAAATAAATTTTAAAAATACGTACTGAGTATGCCACAACAAATTTGAGAATTGTCATGGAAACCATTATTTTATTCTATTTGTGGAGAATAATTTTGGTTTGGTTCCATTAATTGATTTTTTTTAGAAGTTCTTTCAGAATAGTGTCTCGTGACTGCATCCCAATGTTAAATTCAAAGGCCGAATGAAAATCCTGGTGCTTTTTGTGAATTTGTCGGCTTTTCTTATATTTACAACAGTTTGTTGTTTGAATTTAAAACTTGTTCACAGAATTCTCACTACTCAGGTATGGGATAGGAATAGATTTACCCAGAAATAAAAGTATTTGCAATCAATTTCAGATATTAAAATGAAAACATTTTTGAATGTGTTTCTCTTCATGGCTTTATTATTTAACTCATTTTTTAATTTTCTTGGCATGTTTTGCAGAATTCCTTCGGAAAGTAAATTTAGAATAATATTTCATTTGTTTTGTGTTTAACCCATTCATGATTTATACATACATGTTTTTAGAATAATGTAATACTGATGAAGCAACCACAACCAGTTCACAACAAATGCTAGAAACATCACAATTATATGCATGTTAAACAGGGAAGTCTATTTGCATATTTATTCTCCACCCATTCATACCAATTATTGTGTATTCTTGGTCCCAATTTGTCCATTACTGTGTCTGTGCATTTTCAAAATTCTAGAAAATTTTGAACTTGTTTGCCCAACTTTTCTTAACCTGAAACCTGGGTTTTGAAACAAAAATTGGTTTTCGTAGCAAAGACAGATGCATCTGTTTTGCATTTGGTTCAGTAACGCATGCATCCTTTTAATGTTCAAGTTCTATTCTCGAATTGGAAGCCCAGTAGATAGAAATTTGAAGCAACACGACTTCTGCCCATCAAAATTTTACAAAGTTTATGCCTGGTGCCGCAATTTTTGTGTTGCATGTGTGTGTTTCTCCCAACCCAACATTCTGATGGTGGTGATGAAATATTGTGTCAGCCTAATTTCCAACCTAATTTCCTATTACTAACCATGTCTTTGGTTGCCAATAGAATGAAATATGAGGCTTTCTGATTTCTGACCATCAAATTTTTTTAAACAGTTTAAATCTACTCAAGATTTTCTAGATATTTTGGATCGACAGCTGCGACACAACGACTAAAGGAGACAACACCAAACAACTTCGATGTACCCGTTACGAAAGTAAAATAAATTCAAAAAAGGAAGAATGATGTTGCTGGAACACAACAATAACTTTGCATGGAGTCTAGATGGATAATGGTAAAACTAATATTACGACATGAAGTAGGTAAGTCTTCTTTTTTATATTATTCTGTATGATTAAACCCAACACCGGAACACAACAATAACTTTGCATGGAGTCTAGATGGATAATGGTAAAACTAATATTACGACATGAAGTAAGTCTTCTTTTTTATATTATTCTGTATGATTAAACCCAACACCGGGCTTTTTGTGGGTCTGTGTATGTGTGCATGTGTTTTCAAACTCATGTTATTGTTTTCGCAATGCCTGTTGCACCTGTCTTGCATTTGATTTAGTGAAGCATGCGTCCTTTTAATGTCCATTTACTGACCAGGTCTTGGACACCCATGATTCAGCCTCATTTGCGACCAT